>CM008285.1:11599021-12199021 GCA_002319775.1 Fagopyrum tataricum
AGATTGGAGTGTTATTCTGCTTTTCTTTTTGTCAATCTGTTTTCTGAGTGTATCGTGTTGAATCCTGATATTCACATCTATCAGAATGTTTAAATATTAATCTTAAACCGAAGGTATTCTAACATAAGTTTCTGTCAGAAAGGAAGGCCGTGAACCTGTAAAATAACACGTGCAGGCTTGAAGGGGATTTCAACTAGCTTTGGTGCTGAGTTTTCCCAATCGATGATCTTCTCCACATCATCCTTAGTTACTTGGAATCCGTCACAGTTACGGATTGCAGATTCCAAGAGAATTCTGATGGAATAAGGCAACTTGTCTGCACACAAAAAAAGGAATATGGAGTTTTCACGTATTTCACAGAGCAAATGCTCCAACAAACAACCAATCAATCAAATGCGGGAACATATAAGATAAATATCAATTGCCCTTACCAATCCTGGGGTCATTCAATGCGGGTAGACTGTAGAACTTTCCAAACTCACCACCTCCAGGCTTGGGAAGAGTAGTGAGTATTTCCTTGAAAGGATGCTCAGCAGCTGAATATCAGGAAGATTCACACATCAATATAAATAGTTAAATTAACATAGTACACTGTAGACAAACCAGAATAGTAATTTTCCAAATCTATCATTTAAAACATCTGTTCTTAAGAAAGATAAAATAGCATCCAATGATACAGGACTCAATGAGTCAGGAACTAAGAAGCAAAATGCATTGTCTTATCAACAGATTCAAAGCTTCAAAAGACGAATAAACGGACAAAAGCAGAGAACACTAACAAATTCATCATGATGCAACGAATTTTATTAGACCATGAATCCAGGAGGCAACATCAAAACCTCAATACGCAAAATCCAACACAACTTCATCAGAGTAACCAAACCCGTTTTCCTTTCGTCTTAGAAAACTAGCAGATCAAGAATTACATTCAAGTGATGCTTGTATTCAAAAGCCGAACATAATAAAAGCAAAGCATGTCCGACAGAAAAAACACACGTAGCATTCAATATTCACACATTCTTACAAGA
The DNA here is from genome assembly GCA_002319775.1 of Fagopyrum tataricum. NCBI lineage: Eukaryota > Viridiplantae > Streptophyta > Magnoliopsida > Caryophyllales > Polygonaceae > Fagopyrum > Fagopyrum tataricum. Next base: position 11,600,050 of record CM008285.1, read on the forward strand.
ATACACTCGAAAAACTATGATGTAATGTCGCCATCCAAAATACGTTTACGAAATCAACATCATAGCGATTAAATCAACTGAGCATACAAGTCAAACAAACAAAACCAAAACTGCCACGATATTGCTCTGATGTCGTTCGGTCAAAGCCTATAGAACAAACCACTTATCGGAGCATCAAAACGCAATAAATGAAAGCCATAAAACGAGATTCAAGGTAGAGAGTAGATCGATATACCCATAGTAGCGATCTTGCGCTGAAATCGTTCGATCAAAGGCGTAGTAGTCCTGATCTGAGCTCTAAGACTGGCCGGGGATCTCCAGTCAACACCGTGACTCCAACGAGTACCAGAACACCGGAAAGACCGAAAAGCCGAGGATAAGCTCGCCGATCGTTGAAACGTCAACGATGCCGGCGCCAAAGGTCTTGGAACCTTAGAAATATAAACGGACGGAGAAGAAGAGCAGAGAGAAGAAGCGAAACGGAGCCTAGCAGCCCTGAGAAGCGCGGATGAGGAAGAAGACGGAGAAAGTGAAGCCCCTAACATGGCTCTTTGTAGTCGTAATCAATGAGAGAGAGGGTTTGAGATTTGTAATCAATGTACTTCCGAGATTTGTCAGATAATAAGAATACAAACAAACAGTAGCACCAATTAAAAACGACGAAACAAGCTAGCCATAGAGAATTTCATAAATTCAAGGGAATTAGAGAGATTAGAGAGGAGAAGGGGAAGAACAGAGAAGAGGTCGAGAGAGGAAGAGATTAGGAAGGAGAGAGAAATGAGAGTAGAGAGCTTTATATACATGATTCGAATTTTATATAGTTCAGGGTTTACATCAGCGCTTATCGGTAGGGCCGTATAAAACCGGTCCATATCGAGACAAGACCGGGTATTGGTACACATCCGGAAACTCCGGTTCAGGCCGAATTGGAGTACTGGACCGATATTTTCAAAAAGTAAATAAAAATTACATTATTTCGAGTGAAGAGTATACGATGAGTCTAATGATCTATCATAGATTGAACCTCAGTAGAGTCGTCATACATTAAACGTTTAGTATTTTTAACACAGTCATCCTATATTAAAACTATGCATTTGTCAATTTTATCGTTGTGCCTAACAATCCAATTACTTTATGGATATATTTATTTGATCAAATTGCAATTAACTAGTTTTTCTTGGTGTAAATGTAAATTAATGTATTTTTTTAATCGAATGTAAATTAATGTCTATGTAATGGCCTGATGGGTCCGTTTGTTCATCATTTATTGGCAAAAATGTATGTTTAAGATGGTTTATAACTATTTTCCTTTAGTTTTTTTTATTTTTTTTTCCTAAATTGACTTTGAATTAGTTTATAAACTTGCTATCGAGTGATAACGAAGTACAATTATTAATTTAATCATGCATAATAGATTATTGTAGACTTTTTCTATGTATTAAGTTGATTGAATTCTGAACATGTTTACACTCTATGATAATCCGATTTAAATGATCTAAAATTCAAACCACACTTATATGGACCAAAAATTTGGACACACCCAGATGACACCATTTCAATCCTCGATTGACAAATAACACACCATTGATATGACTTTAATAACCGTTAAGTAGCAATCGTCCTTATATATTAATATTAAGCTACTTATTCATTTATTATCTTTCACAATAACTAGTTTGTTTTCACAATTTAATCTCATAAAATTTTATTTTTGCTAATTTTATGTTGATTGTATATTGTTAGCCTATTAGAATAATCAAATATTTACTATGATTGATATTGGTGAATAAGACCCAAAGATTATAAGATTATAAAAGATAATTAATAAAGATGGTAAGAATAAAAACATAAAGTGATGTAAAATAGCGATATAATTTTATTTTATTTTTTGCAACATTGAATATTATCTTTCAATCTATGATACCAAAAGTTAAAAAAAAACGAGACAAGCATTTGAGTTCTCTTTATATTTACACTTGGAAATTTCAAAAACATTACATCACTAATCATGCTTAATTGCTTACATCTTCTTCTATTTTAAACTAAGGTTAGGTACGTTCTTATAAGATAACGGATCGACATCCAATTGGAAGGGTGAGAATTGATTCGAAAAGATGGAATACGAAAAAGTGACACCTTTTTGAGGGAACAAGGAGGCAGGTTAGCTCTCTATAAGCTCCACCATTCGTGCCCTGCCACGCCAGTCACTTACGAATAAAGGGTCAAAGGTCGTTTACATCTTCAACTAGATAACGATTCGTTTATTTTTATATAAAACTTTATAAAAATGAGGGATTAATTTCAAATTATCAAATTAACATTCCTCTATTTGGTAATAAAAATTCTTGGAATGATTTAATAAATCAAATAAATAAGATTTTATTTCATTATTCTTAGAACAGTGTAATTTTGGTCGGATTATATTAGAATGATTTAATAAATCCAATAAATAAGTGATGTAAATATTTTCATTTCATTATTCATAGGACTGTACAATTTTGGTCGGATTGAAATTAAATAAAAATAGTTGTGAAAACGTAATGAACCCTTATACTAATTTTTTAAAATCTTAAAACAGGTCATTACGGTATGTTTTAAGGTCCGGGAATATTGTCACGTGCTGACATTCTAGACCATTGGACATCCTTATTAATCTTTTTAACTTGTTTTTATAGATGTAGGTAATTTTAACTTGTCTTTTCAATTATTTGACTTAGGCTTTGGTTACAATACGTTGAATATTATTTGCAAAATCAATTATATTCAAACCTAAAGTTTTATATATAATGTTAACAAATACCATATTTTAGAAATTTGATTGTGTCGAGTTCGGGTTTCGGATTTCCAAATTTTTATTCCAACCGGATTCCTGCACATGTACATAACGAACCTTAATATAGACTAGTATAGCGTGTCTATAAACGCATAATAATGGTATAAGTATATATTAAATATTTTTTTAAGTATTATGTAAGCTCATTAATTAATTATATTGTAAAGTATATGACAGATATAATATAACCACTAAATTTTTTTATTCATCATTTTGCGGAGGATACTTTTCTTTATACTGGCAAAGTTGGCTTCAACAACACAACCATATTCGATTAACTACAATATTTTATAATTAAAGTGTTCATCCCATCTTGTAAAATTCAACGTAGAAGGAAAAGTGGGTTTGCAAGCCTTTGCTGAACCGGCTGCTTTACTTTTTTGGTACAATTTTTTGAGTTTTTTAATCTATTATTAAAATTAAATATCTGTAAAAAAAAAACGAGGCAAACTAGTATGTAATATATACTTTGCAAACTGACCCTTTTATTTCCGTAAATGAACACGATAATCTCGTAATTCTGGTCTTCCTGATTTGTAAAGATGTGTGCTAGGAAGTCCCCCAATGAATAATATTGTAGTAACCAACCAACCAAACAATAACAATGCAAATTTACACCACTAAATCATGAACATTAGAAGAAAAATTAAACATTTATAAAACATATGCCAAACAAAGGATAAAAAAAATCAAGTAAAGCAAGGAAAAATATTAGAGAATCAAGTATCAAAACTTTAGGAAAATTTCGGATGGTACTCACGTGGTTGGAGTATTTCGGATTTTATTAAGAGTTTTTTGCATTTTTAACAGTATTTTAATTTTACAAATTTTTAGATTTTGCCCGAATATCTTTGAATTTTCAAACAGTCCCTTAACTTATATAACTAAAAAATAATAATAATAATAAAGAATTTTTAGTACGAAGATCTTCTTTCTCCTCTTTGACGACAGGACAACCCAAATCACCGTCGGAGGAAGATGGCGACTATGCTTTGTTGACCAAGAATCCAAATCGGTGTCAGTGACGATCGTCTATTTCGATTTTCACATCCTATCTCCTCCTCTCCATTATACACGTTATTGCTTCGTAGGGTTTAAAAGCTATCAACCCTAATCCCTCTTTTCGGAGAGATATATAGCCATGGATTGAAGAAGTTTCTAAGCAACCAAATAAAAGTTAAATTTAGGATTTTTCTCTCCCTAATCAACCAGTTCTATGCATTCAACTCCCTAATCAACAATTTTCATCGTTCTAGAGTTCTAAAAAAAGCGATAAATTGAGGATTTTTGCAGTAACCATCAACTAAAGTCCAAAATTTCTTCGTTAATGATAGTTAAATCGTGATCAATGAAATGATTAGGAAGGATTAAAGTTATATTATATTAGCTGATTTTTCTTGAATCCAGATTAAGGTTTTGTCGATATAACGAGGAAGAGGAAATAGAAAAATCGGAAGTAGAAGGTTGATTAAAAGTTATTTATTGTTTACTTTAGTTATTTTTATTATTTATTTTATTTGTTTGAGTTTTTTCTTTTTGGAGTTAAGAGATTGTTTGGAGGTTTAAAAATTTTGGACAAAATTCGAAAAAGTCTAAAACTGAAGGGTACCGTTAGGAATGAAAAAGCTCTCGGACAAAATCCGAAATATCCCAAATTACAGGGACACCTTCCGGAATTTTCCAAAACTTTATAATAATGTCAAATCAAGACCATAGCAAAAAAAAACGGATCTTATTTATGTCACAAATTCGGTAGCGGTGGGGCTGAAACGCACCTATTGTGCGTGTAGAGTGTTTGCTGCAGGAAGGTACAATTGCATCATTCTTGACGGTTTTTTTGACGCACTAAAGGGAATCTACATTTCAACCCATCATTGACAAAATAATTGTCACCCATCGTTGTCTAATTATTGTCAATCATTAATATTAATTACAATTTTATAATCATTAATCCACATTTAGATTCATTAATAATAATAATAATAATAATAATAATAAAATAATGATAATACAATAATGATAGTGATAAGAATAATAATACTAATAATAAGATTAATAATATTAAGAACAATAATAAATTAATAGTAATAATAATCCACTTTGGGTTTATTTTTGGGAAATTCCGGGCGGTATCCATGTGATTTGGGGTTTATAATTGATAGGCATTACAATATTTCAAGACAAGTCCGGTAATAAGGTCTGGACACACTACTTGGACCTTGTTCACGACCACAATAGGACGAGAGACGGCATGGGGGACACTCACTCTTGTGTATATATATCGACACTTAGGCGAGGCTACTCGGGATAGAACAAATCAAATATTCGGTTTTACCGTCCTTCTCAAGGTGATTAAAGTCATTAAACTATCTATTTATATTTTACTATAAATAAAATTGATATTTCAGTCATATTTAATTACACAATGTTATACATTCATATACAACACTGGATTTCTTTGCATTTTATGTGTTTTAAAGCAAGAGTCTAGGGATTACCGTCGGGTCAAGACCTACCCGTTGGGGCCCACTTCGAGGCGGACATGACATCACGGTTTCAGATGACCGTTTGCGTGGTTATAGGGCATAAATTGAGGGTTTAGACGTGATCGTGATCATATAGTTCCCCTACGACCTAAGCGCATTGGAGCAAGTATCTATGTATAAAGGTACAATCTAGTTAGGTTCATCAAGCCATATCATCCAGACATGGTTGCCCTTCAATTCGCCCGAGTTCAGAAAATTCCCGTGGAACCCATTCGCCCATTGTATTTGCAAAGAAGCCGAAACTCCCAACACTATAACTTGGATTTTGACCCTATATGGCACAAGTGGGACTTCCGATTTGACGCAATATCCAGTCAGTTGCGTGATGCGTTATTCGTGGTAGTTTCATGGCAAGATGAAGTAGAGATATATGCTTTGGTACATCAGAATTTTTCACTCATATGTCCTGAAGTCATCTTGGATTCTCCCGGATCTACAAACAAGTCTTTCGTCTCAAGTCGTGTCCAACGACACCTACAAATTGGAGGTAGAATGACATAAATCCAAATCCGGGAATATCCAGCTACAATGGAAGAAGTCCAATAACTGTTTAATATGTTCTATTCTCGCGCACATGTCCCCCAGTCACGCAATCATGGAGGCAAGCACAACAAATAGACGGTTCTTGATTTTAATTTGTTCGTGTTATTTCGTATTTCCTACTTGTGATATAATTTCTAATATTTTAAGACGGATCTTATTTAAGTTTATTCATATTCTCTATGCCTCATATTATCTTTTTACCTTGTTTGTTCTTATTATTTTCGGTCAACCGAATAACATTAATGATTCAACAAGCTATGATGATTTTGTTCGATGATACTAAATATACCGATATACAAATTATATCTATATCTATATATAAACAATTGATAATTATTAAAATTTATACTACCGAGATTTTAAAAACGATACAATTAATTAATTTCACTAACGAAATAAAAATACAACAAATACTATTTTAAAAAATTGCAATTGTTGATTAATCATCTCTTAATCAATCAAACACACCATTAGCTAATCATTTCACAATTTCAATTATCTCCATAAGTACAATCATTGGCTAATCAATTTACAATTTCAATTATCTCCATCAAGTACAATAATTGACTAATAGCAACTAACTTTGATATATTTCTATTGATTTGAGACTAAAATGGGTGCATATAGCAGAAGTAGCATAAATGAGCAAACTTGTCAAGTTGATGTAAAGTTTCAAGTCAAGCGACCATCGTGTTTTCATCTTTTTGTTTATCGAAGTAAAGTTTTTAAACCAATTCACTAAAACGAGTATAGTAAATAAGTAAGGATCGAACCCAAAAGACGAATTGTAAAATTTATGTGAAAAAAAAGTTAAGAACACAAATAAATAAGGGGGTTTGATATTGGAAAGTGGGACGAAAAAGTAAATAAAGCAATTAAGAAATTCTTTGCAAAAGGTTTAGAAAAACATTACACTTGACAATTTACATTCTTTGGTTGATCCTTGTTTCTTTGAAGTTTTTTCAACCATTTATTATAATCTCGATCATACATAGATATTGGTTCTACCAACCCCAATTACCACTTATTGTTAAATTCAATTCGTAAACCAACAAGATCATATAAAACAATAACATTCAAACAAGGATTAGTGAGACACATATGGAAAAAAAACAACCCGTTACTTCAATATGTGGTTGAATTTCTCCTTGCAACTCGCTTGTGTCAACCGTGTTTGCTACTAGAAATTAAAGCAACTCGAATCCGGAATTGACAATTCCTAGCGATTTGCAAAAGACCAAACTATCTAGGTGATTAAGCTAAAGTAGAGGGTGAGATTCAAACAAGCGTTAAACACAAACTATTCTTGAGATTCAAACTTCAAATAATATAAACTTACCGCCAAACTCTTGTATGAGAGCTTTTACAACCAAGTGCAGCTAAGGAACTTAGCTTTCCGTGAAGAGTTTTAAACAAAATAAACAAAGGAATCAAGAGAGTGCTTTGGTGTGTGATGAAATGATTATAACACAAGTCTAGCACCTCTATTTATACTACTCAAAGCATTAAAAAGGGGGAAACAAGAAGGCACAAATTGCCACAATAATGAGCCATAAAACTCGTGTCGAAACCGTCTTGACTTATTGCATAATAGCATCCCAAGAGCGCGGGGATTGGGCGTCGCAGGTACGGGGTCACAAAATCAAGGGAGCCATTTCAGCTTCCAAGGCGTTGCGGCCGCGGTGGTGAATGACCGCGGGTGCGGTGGATGTGAAGTGTTGAAATGGCCACCAACTCTTCGTCTTTTGATGTTGAAGTGCGGGCACGACCAACTGTCGCCGCGGGTGCAGGAAGATGAAGAGTTGCCCGAGCCAGTGTGAAGCCGCGGGAGCGGGGAACTGGAACGTCATCCAGGCAAAACCAAGGTTGCGGGGCGTGATGATGCCACGGGTGCGGCCTGATCCCACCGCGGTTGCGGGTTTGAGGCGCGGCTGAACTAGCCGTTCGTGCGATGGTGCATCAAAAAGTGTCTTTCTTGATTCTTCTCTTCGGTTCCTTCACTTTTTTTGACTTTATTTTTCTACTAAATCCTTTGATTTCTTCAATGATTGCTCCTTCAACTGGATTTACATAAGTAACACTATATACAAGCAACGCAACTACAAGTACATGTTAAAACTATGGTATTGTGATTGAAAAACTATCACCTATCATCAACAAATATCAAATTTCGATTCAAAACAACCGAAACAAGGCGAGCTTATGAAATAACGAGATATTAAGTAAGTAGAACGAGAAAGATGGTAACGATAGAAAACCAAAAGGCAATAGTTGACAAACGAATGAATGAATGAATGAATGATTGAACCACTAGAATCATAGTGAACACTCGCAATTGAAGACGGATATGAAGATGTTGGGACACAGAGGTTTGACTGCTTCTCACCCTCTCATTTGTAAATTTTCAATTGTGGCTTATCGATTGATGATTTGGGATAACGTGTGTTGAATCCGTTGTTGCAAGTTACTAAATTAGACATAAATTGTGCTTTAGGATGACGCATGTTAAATCCAATGCGACAAAAAAAAGACACCAGAAGAAATTAGTCTAAAGATACAAGACAATTAGGTAAATTAGTATAGGTTTACTATTTATTAGAAGTAGTAATGGAAACGGGTCGGTTGATGGATGGATGTACCAATTCCGCCAACCACCCATCTTACTCAAGTTGTCACCCACCCCGCCCATCACCCACCTAACACTTCACCCATATTCCACCCACCCATCACCCACCGGGTGATCGGGTGGTTCGGGTGAAGTAGTCGGGTGTGAAGTAATTTTTTTCTTTTTTAAAATTTTGAAAGTTATGACAATTTTCAATTTAAAAATAACAAAAATTAAAATTTACTAAATCATGAAATATTGTGAAACATAATAAACCAACAACAAAAAGATTTCCAACTAATACAAACCAAACTGATGCAAAAAAACACAACTTTGTATGCATACAACAAAAGTAAATTAACATAAATTAAATGAAACTCCTCTAAAGCTCGATATAACGATACACTTCAACAACTTAACATAATAAAAAAAATTAAAAAATAATAATTAGAAAATCAAACTTAACCATTAAATAAAAAAATTTGAATGTCAAAAGTATACATATTGGAGTACACGCCTTCATGGCGGAATCTTCAACATCAACATCCTTCAATATAGTATCAACCTACTTGTGCATCGAGCGAAAAAAAACTAAATTATAATTAAAAATCATGAAAGGGAGATATTATAAGTAAAAAGAAGAAGAGGTTATTAGTATAATTAGATATACTCACCTACATAATTGCTCTCAATCCAATATTGCAAAAACATTAATGTATCTACAATATCTCCATGAAGTCTAGAACGACGAGGACTCACACTCACTCACCCATGCTAAAAGCATTTTTAGAAGTCACAGTAGACACGATAATTGCCAAAATATTTTTTGCAATCTTTCGCAAATTTGGACACTTTAGATCAGTTTTCCATAAGATAAGAACATCAAAATCTTTACTATTAGGTAATACAATTTCTTGAAGATAATATACCAACTCATGACTAACACTAACCTTCTTTAAAATTTTATATATTGGCCAAAATCATCATCATCAGAAATTACATGTCTCTTGTCAATCAATCTGGAAGTTGAACTTACATATTCTTAATCTTCAATATCATCACCTAAGTCTTGATATTCATAAAAAAGATCCAACATCAAAGTTTTCACCTTCTCAACCTCAACAAAGATTATCGTATATCTTGTTAAAATACCATTCAACACATTTCAGTTTGCTCTTTGGTCTAAAATTGTTTCTATTGCCAAAATTCCATTTATAATCGACCAATACTTATCAAATTTCTCAAGCATGTTTCTATCCATCTCATTGATCATCAAATCATCGATAGATTCCCATTTCAGTAAAGAAACTTTAACCAAACAAACCTTTCAAAGAACAAATTAGTTGTTGGGTAGTTTCTCCCAGAAGATCGAAGGTGTCGGTGGAGCAGTGAGAACGTCAAAGACGGCGTCGGCAAAGCAGTGACAACTCCGGAGAAGATCGAAGACGGCGCCGGTGAGCAGTGACAGGAGAACACCCGTCGGTACAGAAGGCAAATGCAACTACAAGGTGAAGGCAATGACTCGAAGGGCTAGAGAGAGACACGAGATCGGGACTCAAAACGGTTGTTTGTTTGTCAATTTGTTCCCATATTAGATATTAGGGATCTAGGGTCTTATATATATGTTTATAATTTAAACGGGTGAAACGGGACGGGTGGGTGACGGAGCGAGTGGTGGGTGGTTGTACCTCCACCCATACCCGCCCCACCACCCATCAATTTCATCCACCAACCGCCCACCACCCGGAATTCTTCGGGTTTTCACCCATATATTCGGGTCAGGTGATCGGTTGAGTCGGGTGGTTGTGCACCCATTTCCATCCCTAATTAGAAAGGAGGCAATTAAGTTATTAAAAATGGACATAAATGTGCTTGTGATGACGCATATTGAATCCAATGTGACAAGTTATTAAACTTGGACATATATTTTGAATAAGTATGAAATGGACACTAAATATAAATTAGTCTAGTGTTATTGAGCTTTAAGTTAAATTAGTAATTAAAAAAAAGCACCAAAGTAAATTAGTCTAAAGTTACAAGACATTAAGGTAAATTAGTTTAGCGTTACTATTCATTAGAAGGAAGGCACGTTACAAAAACTAGACATAACTTGTCCATGTGACAAGTTATAAATTTTGGATATAGGTTATAAATAAATATGAAATGGACACTAAAAGAAATTAGTCTAGAGTTATTGGACATTAAGTTAAGTTAACATAAAAAGATACCGAAGTAAATTAGTCTAAAGTTACAAGACATTGAGGTAAATTAGTCTAGGGTTACTATATATCACAAGATGTTTCTTTTTATATTGTTATAGATACAAAAATATAGTATCCATTCAACAAATTTAGCGGAAGTTGATCATCCCACTTAAATTCCTTGTATTATGGGCCCATTATCTATTTCATATCAGTTCAAAAATATTTATAAATTTCATTCCCTTCACTCATTTTATTCCCTTTAATTCACCCTACTGAACGGTCCCATACATTATGAAATTAAAATTAAGGGCTCGTTTGATATCGCTATAAATCATTCTTGATAACGGAATAATTCCGAATCAATCAAAAACTATGTTTGTTTAGCGGGTTTTTTACGCATAAAAATAATCTAATCATTTTCATTTCCATTCCTTTTCATAATCGATTTCATTTAGTTTTCATTCCATCACTTCAACTAAATGGGCACTAAGTGTGACCCAGAGATAAAAGTAGACAAAGGGCGTGTTCAATGGAGGATGAGATTATTCGAGAGATAATTATCTCCACAATAATCCCATTTGAGTTGGATTATGAAAAAAGCCCAATAAATTAAAACTCCAAAATAATTTTCAAGAGTAATTTTTTCAAATAATCCTTGATAACTCCGATAACCTCCTAATATTACTAAACGCGCTCTAATTTATAAGGACAAGAAAGTAAATTATATAAAGTTAGTATTCCTTAGGAGTTGTATGGTATTTTTATATTGTTATAAACTTATAGATATAGATATATAGTTATTTTATTCTAAAACTTATCTGTTTAGGAGTGGCATGCATGGGACAAGATCAACAGCAATTGAGGTCATTTTACGTCCTGTTTTGACTATTATACATGATACTATATCGGGACGAACCTTGTGTTTTTTACATGAATTCCGTCGGGGTTTATCCCGGTTGAGATCGGGACGAGACGTGATTACTTCTGCTTGACTTATATTTTTGGGCGATAATAGACGTACCGGCAAAAAACGCTAAACGTCACTTGAACTACGCACTTCGCGTGCGTAGTTTCGGTTTTTCATTACGGACTTCAACTACGCGTTTGGGGTGCATAGTTGGAGTCGAGGTGAAGCCGAATAGTTGAAGCCGAGGTGAAGCCGAACTAGCCAATAAACTACGCTAATAGGGATGTAATCGGATTTTTTTTAAAAAGAAAAGAAAAAGAAACTACAACTACGCTTTTCATAAGCGTAGTAGTAGTTGATTTTTTTTTTAAAAAAAACAAAACTATGCTGTCCAAAATTGAAACCAAAATGTGAACAAGACTAACCTATTGGAGTCCAAAATCAGGTAATTAAACGGAGGATTAATCAAATCCAAACAAATTAAGAATCCAAACAGAGATAGGATTAACCAGAAGAACAAAAAAAACGAAGACTAACCTGTTGCCTGTTGTGCTTGCATACTCACGTCGAGTCAAATCCAAATGAACAGGCGAAAAATTGTTGCTTAGGGTTTTAACAAGATGAATAGGCGACTCGAATCCATGAGGACGGGATTTCGATTCCACTACTTGCTCGAATCCAAACGAACGGGACAAGAATTTCGATTCCACCGTGAAAGTTTTCGATTCCACTGCTTGCTTAGGGTTTCGATTCCGTTGCTTAGGGTTTGAAAAAGATGAACAGGTTTCGATTCCACCGTTAAAGTTTCGAACGGAAGAAGAAGACAAGGAAATCGATCGATCCAGGATTGAATGAAATCGGGACAAGAAAGGTTTCGATTGGATTCCACTGCTTGCTCAACTTTCGATTTGAAAGAGACTTGAAGAAGACACAATAAGAATAGAGAAGAACGAAGAGGGAACGGGGGAGAAGACGAAGTGGTAGTTTTTTTTTTTTTTTTTTAAATCAACTACTACGCAAATGGAAAGAGTAGTAGTAGTTTCTTTTTTTTTGAAAAAAAAAATCCGATTACGCATATTAGTGTAGTTTATCGGCTCGTTTAGCTTCACCTCGGCTTTAACTACGCACCCCAAACGCGTATTTATAGTCCGTAATGAAAAACCGAAACTACGTACGCGAAGTGCGTAATTCAGGTGACGTTTAGCGTTTTTCACCGGTACGTCTAGAAATCGCGATATTTTTTTATAGTGTTTAAACTTTATGATTTATAAACACAAATATTCGTATTTATCATACTTAAAAACAAAAGATATTAATTTTTTTTAATAATCCATGATAACACATTACACAATCTTCTCAAAATATTATTAATTTTTATTTAAACATCTAAAATTAAAGAAGTTTTAACCGTAACAAATCACAAATATATTTAGACCATTGGATAATTCATAATTTGATGTTTTGAGTTCAAGGGATTTTACTTTATGAACAAACCACAAATGTATTTTAACAGATGATTTCGGAACAAAATTATTATTTTTGAATGAAAGTACGTTGAAATTGGAACGGAATTTGTACCCCTAAGGCCCTGACCCCGACTAATATTATAAATCACTAATCACACAAAAATATTGTAATTATAGATGTAGACGTAGACTTATAGGGTCTCACATGAAAGCATGTGCATTAATACTTTCTTAATAGTTAATATGGGAGCGATTGATCCTCTACATATTGATCACCATGGTTTCCAATTTTCCATGTTTATTATAGCACGTCGTATAAAACTTTTAATCACGACCAACATTATAATTTCATAAACAAAATTATGCTAAGATAAATGGTTACAATATTTTATATGTTTCAAAATTTTAACATATTACGTGTAAAGATCGAATATTATATAACATTAAAAGTTATGTTAAATTAGTTTAGGGGATTTATAAAGAATTGTGTGTACGTCCCATCTTGTTATCTCGATTCGTGTCTCATCAGATTTGTCATTTTCTTTCGTATAATTATTTCCATTTCTATTTTTTATGCATAATTCTATCGGTTAACAATACACATCATCACATACTGATTGCGTGCACATGTACAAAATGCCTTTCATAGTTTCATTTGTTAAATCCAATGCTTTAATCATCATAAACAACAAATTAAAAGGTGATGGGTAGATCGAGTACGTGTGATTTAATTCGATAACACTAAAATTAATAAAAAAAGAAATTCAATACATATGTGGAATGCGTATATACTCATCGCCCATCGGGCATCCGTAATAGAAACTTTATAAAGGCCTCGGACATTTCCTTTCCTTCCCTGCGCTGCAAAATCCTAAAAATAATTCTGAGAGCAAAGATCAGGAGAATTCAGGAGGAATAAAAACCCAAAATCAATATTAAAATTGGATCGAGAATCGAATATTGCAAATCCACAACAACCGCAAAGAAGTTGACGTAACGCTCTCAGATTTTTTTTATCAATAAACCTTTTTAGTAAATTATTAATTAAATCATTAAATTCTTTTAATTAAAACACTTATTTAAACTTCTCCGTTAAAATAATATCTAAATATAATTTTGAAATATCAAATTTTACTAAATAAGTAATATCTACTGAAATCTACTAAATCAATAGCATATACCGATTTTTCTTGTAAGTTAGGATCAAACTTAAACTTCCCCTGTACGCTAAACAATATCTAACTCTATATATTCATATCATGTCTTGTCGTCTTCCATTCAGTTCCTGGTTTTTTGTATTGATCATATTTATTCATTTTTTTTAGGTTTATGAGGATTTGAAGATATTTTTAAGTTGCTTTTTCGTATCTTTTTCATGTTATTTTCAACGTCGTTATCTTTTTGTTATCATTCGTTTTTTCTATCCGGCTATCACTCTTTATCAAAACTACTGCTATCAATCCCTTTTCACCAAATACGTCAATATTGTTATCATTCTAATTTTTTTTTTATCCGTTTTAAATCTTCATATTTTTCTATCATTCGTTTATTGTCTCTTTGGCTTATCAGTCGTTTTTCGGCTATCAATCATCTTTCAGCTATCAAACATTCAAATGTTTTAACAATTATTTTTCTCATATGACATATGAGAAAAATAAAAAGGATTTTTAACAATTATTCATGCAAGGCACGGGCTATAAACCAGTATAATACCAAAATAAAAGTAAATAACACCACTTGTCATTCCACATTGAGTCATGTCGAATTTTGTCACATGACTTCACTACGTTAAGCAATGTAAGATTTTGACACGTGTCGTCTCTAGGTTGTGCAACCTCATTTTTACTTATTTATATTAGTACTCTCTAAATTAAGATAAGAAATTAAGTCTTCAATTATATTATTACAGATATGATTCAATTTGCTTATTGACTTACTATAATTATAAGAGGATAATTTTCAAATTCTTAATTTATTATTCAAAACTTATTATATTTTCTTTTGATATTTATTATATTTATGGTATTACATCTTACATAACTAAATTTACACATTGTATTATTTAGGAGCAAAAATTTATACTACGTAATACTAGACCTATTTTAGAGTTTATGTATCAATTATATTTGTTTGGTGAGAATATATCAATATTATCTTTATTATATATATACTTTAAAATTAAAATATTTGTCTTTTATATGTAAAATTCATACATGAAAGATGTTATATTATTATCATTATCATTATTATTATTTTTATTATTATCATTATTATTATTATTATTATATAACAAGTGTTATCACTTAAATAAATAGTTAACTTACTTAATAAAATAATTATAAGTCTTTTTGATATTATTAAAAAAGATTAAATTTTATTTAAAGTTGTCATTGTATATCAAAATCCTATTATAGAATTATTATTATTATGGAATTGAGTCTTACATCAAATTATAAGTTAGGCGGACAACAAGTTGTCATTGTATACGATAAAGAAATTTACCTAAATTTGATATATTATTTTTATTGTGATATTAATTATTTATTACATTAATAACCATTATTTAGTTTAATTTTTTTTTTACCAAATTTGTGCACGACACCCCGTCCGTCGACACGGTACTAAGCTAGTGTATTAAACATTATTTTAAAATCAAGTTTCGGGATGGATGGACAAGTTACAAGACCCACAACATGACAAGAGGTTGGACCGGGCCGCTCAAGCTCACCCGGATCCAAACCTACCCGTTTATCCAAACCCAGAGGAGAGGCCCAAATTTAAAGGTCCCTATTTCATGGCGATTCTATAAATTAGGAAGTGAATCAGGATAATTTCGTAAATTCCCCCGCCTACATAAGGCTTAACTGCAAAACGATTAAAAATTAACAAATTTTCAATCTCCCGTATCTTCCCTCCAAAACCTTAAACCGTTTTTCCGTTGTTTCTCTATAAAACCCCATTAATCCTTTTTATCACAACGCTCAACCTTCATCACCACTCACACCCGCTCTCTGCCATGAACAAATATGGAATATGCTTAGTGATTTGTCCTAGTCTTGCTATCTCGTTATTTCAGAAAGTATGTCTTTACATTTGACAATAAATATTATTCCCGAGGATTCTTGTATATCCCTAAAAATATACAGAACGATAATAATATCAATACTGTAACATCCCAAATCCGTAGGACTCGAGGTGCTACTGGGCTAGGATCTCACAATGGATCCTGACCCTAGCCTGACAACAAGTTCACTGAATCTTACAACAAGGCACAAATAGATTAAAACAAAACATAAAACTGATGTATATATATATACATATCAAAAGGTAATACAGAGTACTGCTAAGTACAAATTTAAAACATAAATCCGTACAACATAAATAACCCATATCCCACGATATCGCCCAGTGTACGGAACCCTCAACAGATCACCCCTTTGGATCACTCTGCAGCTCTCCTAACCTACAAAGGATCTACAACACGGTATAAAACCGCTAACTAACCATACACATATATAAGAAGATACTAGAGCACAAACACACATCAGAAATTATAACATATCAACATGCTTTCACACATTTACCCGGTTTATTATCTTTAATAAGTCCAATCACTCAATCGTATAAATAGATGTATATGAATATATGTGACACGAGGAATGTATATAACCCTCGCCTCTGCGTGCAATAGCTAGCTGGAGTGGTATCAGCGCACTTTCCCGTATATCATATGGAGTGGTAGGTGCCCTTCCCGTATACCAGGTCTAACTAGCTTACAAAGAACTTCCCAGACTCCACTACGGGATGAAAGGTAAGTTGTCACAGCCACTATAATGGGCGATCAATATAACATAGGTCGGTAATGAACCATATCGCATGCTACAAAGCATATAACAAACACCACTCAAGCACACATCCAATATAAGGATAGTAGCTAAGTAAGTCCTATGGACTTACCTCAACCTCAGGAGTAAAACTCAACCACGATCAACTCTCAGATACGTCCACTACAATCCGGAGGACAACACTGCCTAATATCAAGGCATATAATATAAATCAAACTCATATCCATCATAGGGGTCACACCTAGACCCAAGGGATCCATAAGGATCATATCCTAACTCATAAACCTCAAAGCCATAACCGGCATAAACGATAACGTACTCATCATCGTTCTAACCTCATACATAAACCTAGCATGCTACTAACCCGCTCGTACTAGGAAAGGAAAGGATCTACCTAACTCTAGGTAGACCCGGGACAAGACGCACCTGCGTGACACAAGAGACGCAGGGGCGGAACAAGCAACCTGCAAGCGCGGCAGAACTCAGCCGCGGGCGCGGTGACAAAGGCCGCAGGCAACGCAGGCACGGCGCGGGCGCTGTGGCACGGATTCCGCAGGGGCAGCGGCGGCGACGGTGCAGAACGTGACCCCGCGATTCCTCTTCAGCTCTTCTCGTGATCAAATCACGTCTTCTCTCATCCAAAACCAAGTACATACATATACATACACATTCCAACATCAATCTATGATCCATTCATCTACTCCTAAGCTAAGGAAGGAAGAACAAGAAAGAAAGAAGAAACAAGTCTTACCTACTACTGGTCTAGGCAAGAGAATGAAAAACCAAACTACACTTCAACTGGCTTTCAAGCACATCCACAACAACCACTAGCATCAACCTCAACAAGGCCACACAAAACCTCTTGCAACCAAGGGAAAACCAAGATCAAGATCAAGATCAAGGGAGGAAAGGGAAGAAGAAGCACGTAGGTTTAGCTGGGAAAGGAAATAGAACACTTGCTCATGAGGCCAACGAAGAAGCTTAAGGAAGAAGAAACAAAAGGGTAAAGCACGGGTCAAGAGGTCAACAAAGTCGGCTGCAGCTGCAGGAAACCGCGGGGGCGGTTCACTGGGTCGCGGGAACCCGCTGGGGCGGCAAACAAACCCACGGGGCGGCTACGTCAATCTCGGTCAAAGCCGAATCTCGGCTAAGGCAAACTCGGTCCAAACGACTAAGGCTCTTACAAATACATTGTGTGGTTCAATTCTACCATATATCTATCAATACGTGCATATTGCAAGAAACAGTGGTGTATTATGTTAATAGTTGTAGAGATTTGTGAACTGAAGGCTTGTCTTATTCATTTATCGGACAACGTATTTATAACAAGAATAAATGACAAGATAAAGATAAATTCACAAATAAAGGGATAAACCCAAATATACGGCCCATCGTATGACCCAATAATCTAACACTCCCCCTCAAGCTGGAGGTGTGATTCAACAACTCCATACTTGAACAATAGAAACTCGAAGAGATGAAATAATGACTTGATGGACCTCTTCCCTTCATTATGTTGGCGTCGATATGGCACCGCTTGGGCCCTAGGACGCAGGTAGATTAGCGTCTTAGGTTTCATCTTGGGCCCTAGGACGCAGGTTGATTAGCGTCCTAGGGTTCGTATTGGGCCCTAGGACGCAGGTTGATTAGCGTCCTAGGGTTCGTATTGGGCCTTAGGACGCAGGTTGATTAGCGTCTTAGGGTTCGTATTGGGCCCTAGGACGCATGTTGATTAGCGTCCTAGGGTTCGTATTGGGCCCTAGGACGCAGGTTGATTAGCGTCCTAGGGTTCATATTGGGCCCTAGGACGCAGGTTGATTAGCTAGGGTTCGTATTGGGCCCTAGGACGCTAATCTGCGTCCTAGCTAGGGTTCGTATTGGGCCCTAGGACGCAGGTTAGCGTCCTAGGGTTTGTTTTGGGTCCTAGGACGCAGATTGATTAGCGTTCTAAGGTGCGGGTTGATTAGCGTCCTAGGGTTCGTCGTGGGCCTTAGGACGCAGGTTGATTAGCGTCCTAGGGTTTGTCTTGGGCCCTAGGTCGCAGGTTGATTAGCGTCTTAGGGTTCGTCTTGGGCCTAGGACGCAGGTTGATTAGCGTCCTAGGGTTCGTCATGGGCCCTAGGACGCAGGTTGATTAGCGTCCTAGGGTAGGTATGAGCGAAAGGATGATATGAGGACTTGATTGAACTCATCCCTTCATTGCTCCTTGTTTTGGGCCCTAGAACGCAAGTTGATTAGCATCCTAGGGTGAGTTTTGTGAGGATTTGATGAATCTCCTCCCTTCATTGCTTCGATGGTAGAAGTCGGTTGTAGATCACCGGCTGGTCAGCGGGATAGCCGTCGCCGCCATCACCGGCGGCGGTGATGACGGCGCGGCTAGGGTTTGTGTTTTAGGGTTTCTTTATGCGGAAGTGTGTTTAGGGATCGTAGGCTCTGATACCATGTAGAGATTTGTGAACCGAAGGCTTGTCTTATTCATTGATCAAACAAAGTATATATAACAAGAATAAAGGACAAGATAAAGATAAATTAACAAATAAAGGGATAAACTCAAATATACAGCCCATTGTATAACCCAATAATCTAACAATAACATAGATTCATTCTATCTAAATAATATGAAATGGTTTAGTATAGCCATTGGCTGCGCAGTATATACGTTGAACCGATGGATTGACCTTAATTTAATTGTATTAAGGTGAAGATCAATTGATCAAGATATGAAACCACAAATGAAGAATAAAATGGTCAATGGGACACAAATTTCTGAAAGATATATGTTGCATTTTTAAGTTCAACAACTAAAGTACGTAACTCTCGTGCAATGTATGAAATTTGATCTAAATTAATATATTAATATCAAGTAAAGTTGAAATTAACCCCATGTAATTTAAAACTGACCCCATGGTGGCATATGACAGGCTGAATCGATAACCTTTGCCCCTTGCACAGTGATAATGGTTCCAAGAGTTAGCACCGATCGTGAATGTCAAATGGTCATTTCTTAATGATTCCATTGCATGCAAGTCCCGATTCCAAAATGGCACTGAATGGTCATACGGCTAAAGGTTGTTTTTTGTGGTCGTGTTTTCGTTTCCGGAGTTACGAGAAAGTCACATTTGAGGTGAAAGTTGGTAGGTAATATGTACAATTGTCTCATATTCTGGGCATTTCAAATCTAGCATTTGAGGTGAAAGTTGTTTGGACTCTATGGGCTTATATGTTGGGTTTAACGAGTTGAATCTAAATTCTAAAGTGGATTTCCGTTCAACATTTATTGAATCAAATGATAAATGCCCAAACATATGACATATTGTCCTACCTATATAGATATCGTAATGTTTACAAGCAACGACGTACTCTGTCCCCGGACCAAAGACAAGGGGATACTTCCTCCTATACCCACATTCCGGTCAAAGATATTCCATTTAAAAATCGCAGCTGTCGCCGAGCCCAAAACGAGAAAGACTTCGTTCCTCTCAATAACATGATCAATAATACAATGTGCGACATTTAAGATATGTCATCGTAACTACTCGTTACATTATAACAACTAAAGTTTGGTTTTTAATTAATTCTTTTCGGAACTGAATTTAAACATTATCTTGCTACAATTAATATATATTTGCTTATTAAAATTTAATATCGATTACTAAATTTGCAATATGTTGTGCTCATAACCCGATTGGTAAGTCGTGTGTGAAACTGACGATATCTACAGTCCTCGATAATCTCTTTTTCGAATCAATTTCTGGTAATTAACCCAAATCACTAAGAGAATAAACATATTCCATATTTGATCAGTAAATTCGGAAAAAAATCAGTCAATAATAAAATTGAAAAAAAAATCTCGATTCTATTTCAAACTATTCCATGCATGGCTCTGTTTTAACACTCAATTATGCATGTACTGCGTAACAGTCAAAGATTACCAACGCTCCAGTACCGAGTACACAGTATTGTGCTGTCTTCATCTGATTTCCTGCTTATCTCTCTACTTCTCTATAAAACCTAATCGGAACCTAATCAAATAACCGAACCCTTCCCCAAATTATCTTTCTCCAATCACAATTTCATAATCATCAATCCGCCATGAGCAAGAGAATCAAATCTTCCTCCAATGGAACCGAAAAGTTCAGCAAGTACTTGAAACCAGGCGCTTTGGCTAAAATTAGGGATTCGAAGATCAATGCTAGATCCCAAAGCCTCACTAATCTTTTAGATTCGCTAGTGTCCTGCTCTTCCTCGTTGTCTTCACCGTCCGTACCATCGGTCCAGATCGACAATGCCGAGTCCTTTGAGCAGTTGGTGAAATTTTCTCCGGTTTATGGCTCGCAGCGAGTTGGGAGGAAGAAACATTTTGCAGCGAAGAGTTCTGTACGCTCTCTAGAGTTTGGTACTACTGTTCCTTCTGTCGAATCTGTAGATCCAATTATTATTGTTTGATATGTACGATTCTTGGTGATTTGAATGCGCAGTCTTTTTTAATCGATGGTTAATTTATCTGCTAAATGCGTGATATTTGGTGTTTAATTTCTTAATAATATTGAGTATCTTATAGAATTGAAGTCGGGTTTCAAACCGGTCTCTACTCGGGCAGACCGGATCCGGTAAACTCGTAACAGTATAAGCCGGTTTGGTCTCAAACTCATATTTGGTAAGTTTTTGGGTCGTTTCGGATCAGGCTAATTACTTTCAGATTCTCGAGTTCAGCAGCCAAACTATTCGGATATAAGTTTCGGATCGGGTTAAATATTCATTATTTTTCATTTCCGAATATAGATGGAATTTCAGACAAGCGGATGTTTTAAATTTTAGCAGCTAAAGCTACTATGGAATTATAAATGTGGAGGATTATAGTTCTCACATCGACAATATTGGGATAACAAGTCTAGTATATAAGGCTAGTGAGCTACTCCTCCTATTGCCAATTGGTTTTAGGATGGAACCCTGCTGGGCTTGTGTGTTGAACTTGGGCCCAACGCGCATATGCGCTCGGACGTGCGATGGACCCCCACGTCCGTTCAAACCCTAAATCTATCATGGTATCAGAGCAGGTTCTGGCTTATTGAGCTTGTCAGCCTTAAGACTCAAATTACGGACATGGACAATGATAGTCCGTCCGGTTGGGCTAGCCGGCCTTAAGGTATTTCGTCAAGTGTCAACGAGCCAGACGGTTGCACTTGAGGCGCGTGTGGAGGATTATAGTTCCCACATCGACAATATTGGGATAACAAGTCTAGTATATAAGGCTAGTGGGCTACTCCTCCTATTGCCATATATAAGGCTAGTGGGCTACTCCTCCTATTGCCAATTGGTTTTAGGATGGAACCCTGCTGGACTTGTGTGTTGAACTTGGACCCAACGCACATATGCGCTCGGACGTGCGATGGACCCCCACGTCCGTTCAAACCCTAAATCTATCAATAATTATATACTTACCGGACAGGACGTGGATCTAAATCTGGACCTAAATCACCCGGTCTTGTTCGAATCGTAGATAAATTCTAGGGATAGGTTTTCTGTTTTCCGAATTTTACTCAAAGATTTTTAAGCTTTCAATCTATACTCTTATATTTTGATGAAGTTGTTACTATCCGACTCAATACCAAGCGATATTACTTGAACTTTCATAATTGTATTCAACATTCCATATGACCGTATTTTCATCCATTATATCTACGAGCATGACACATGTTGTAACTAGTGCACCATAGCATATACATCTATCTTTCTTTGTCCATAACCCTGATAAAATAAGGCTATTATTGATAAATTTTTACTTCAAGGTTCCAAGAGACAATAATGTTGTCGTATTGCATATCTTATTGAATGTGTTTTGTTGCATAATCGTATCAAGTATCCGGTTGGTGGTCGTTGGTTCTTTCAATTGATACTCTTTGAATGCCAACCTTGTGCACAAACCTGGCCTACTCTCCCCGACTCCCCATACGGTCTCCTTTTGGATGACATCCACATTCTATCGAGTTTGTTTCAATTTTGCTTATTTTGTTTCATCCCACTTAACTTAAATACAATAGCTCATTTGTTAGCTCGTCACTGTCCTAACTCGGGTTTCATATGTCACTTCCATAGCGATTTTCCTTCGGACATTGTTTCCCTTGTGTTACTTGACCTAAGCAAAATGCGTCTGATTTGTTGTTTCGAAATTAAAAAAGCTTTTATAACAAAATAAAATTGATTGATTTGATTAACAAATCAATTTCCAAAAATAATTAACTAACTTCAGTTCTCAGCTAAACTAACAGAAGTCCTTCCAAAAAAAATCTAAACTAACAGACGTGTTAAAATACATGATCTTCAATTTGCGTTACTTAATTACCTAATACCTGTTAGAAAATATCAACAAAACAGGATAAAGTTTTGGCCCAATATATATATATATATATATATATATATATATATATATATATATATATATATATATATATATATATATATATATATATTCCTGATTTTAAAAACGAAAAAAATTTGGACGCAATCAGATTGGGAATATTTTTTACATAAAGTAAAGAGTTATGTTATCTGGACGGACGAAAACTACTAACGGGACAAAGCGGAAGCGGATTCGGATTCGGATTCCGAATCCGTCAAGACTTTGGGCGGATGCGGAATCCGTCCCAGATTCAACCTTTGCCTTTACGGTTCACATTATTGGGCGGATTAAAAAAAATAATGTTGTCTTGATATTATTGGGCGGATGCAGAATGCGCTTCCGTCCCAACTTTAGACGGAATCGAATTCCGTTTTTATAGTCGCGTAAATTTTTTTCGTACGCGCGAATAGTAACTTTGTAAGTAAAACAACGAAAGTTTTCTCGAAAATTTATTTTAAAAAAAGTTAACCGCGTAGTTGGACATAACCGATTAAGCTTCTAAGGGTAAAATTGTCATCAAAATTTCACTCCAACCGCTCCCCCCTCCGTCTCTATAAAACCTAATTCAGCCCTTAATAGAAATCCATCCAACTAGCTTGCAGAAAATATTCCGTAGCCACGGTTATTCCGCCGTGAACAAGAAGAATCTCAGATCTTCCATCAATGGATGCCAAAGGTTGAGCAAGTCCTTGAAACCATTCGCTAAGGCTAAACGTAACTCTAAATCTCGAAGACTCATGCCCCTCGTTGATGGCTTAAGACGGCGCTCGGGGATGACCAAAGCCGTTGCTGCGAAGATGCCCGTTATTGTTCTAGGTCTTGCTGCTGAACCGCCTATTTGTGTTCTTGGGCTTGCTGCGAAACCGCGTGTGATAGTTCTAGGGCTTGCTGCTGCAGTGCCTGATGCGCATGAACTGAATGCGGTTGACGCATAGGGGATTTCACAACACATAACACATGTATTATGGAGTTAAATTTTTAACCCCACTCATGAATTGAACAATATTAATATGTAAGGGGGAGTACTGATTACCTCGACCCTGATATCCTAAACGCTTGTCTATTTAGCAACTATTTTTAAACATTGTTATTTATCGTCTCTTAAGCAAACATTTATTTATTTATTTATTTATTTATTTGTTAAAAGCATAAGAAGATTAGTTTGAAAACTCAAACCTTTAACATTCTAATCTTTATTAATCTCCAAATGTCGGAATGAAGTTCCATTGATACAATTCCCAGCTCGAATTGATCGATCAGAGAAGGAAAGCATAATGGCTATTTGGGGGTTAATATTGACTGGACTGCTGATGATTTTCTACTCTTTGCCAGCGTTCAGTCCGGCATGGCTCTGAAAACAGAGACATATAACTTCGCCTTCCCTTTTAAATCACTAACTTCATTGAAAACAAACTAAGACGGTTCAGCTGGCCAACATCACAGTTGAAGTAATCAATTACCCTCCCGAACAGGCGGGGAAGATTCTGGAAGGAGCTTGCGGCAGCAGTAGTTGTTGCCGCGGCATATATCCTTATATAACACTACCATATACAACCATTAAAATGTATATCCATCCATATTGCCTTTAATTATATAACCATTACCTTAATTAACTAAATATCCATCGGCTTATAAATTCTATTAATATAGAAAACCCATATGCATATAGGAAACCCAAATGCATCTTATGACTAATAGAACTGATCGTAGATAAACCTATGATTTCAAAGACAACTGTTCTGGTGTTGACGAAGGTTTTCAAAACCGAATAGAGGAAGATCTTAACATTTTCCACATTTTATCCATTCCTTGTATGATACATGGAAGCAAATTAAGTATGAGAGGATATATTATCTTTAGTCTGGATGTAAATTGGACAAGCTACACGGATATCATACTATTTGCGAGGGATCCCGGACCATAGGCAAGTGGACACTTCCTCCCCATACCCGCATTCCGGTCAACGATACCCATTCAAATCTGGCAACGCGCCGTCACGACCAACGCCAAATCGAGAAAGACTTCGTCTCTCAGTAACTTGATCAATCATGCATGTACGCGCAACATTAAAAATATATCAATTGATATATTTGCTTATTAAATTTAGGGAATCGAAATTTCGGATGATACCCTATGGTTTAGGATATTTCGGATTTTGTTCAATTTTTTTTTTTTTTTGAAAATGGAAAGCGGGTAGGTTGGTTACCTCCTAAAGGTAGTCCACCCTAAAACATCCTTGCGGATGAGAACACGAAGTTCAGGATCATCAGAAAAAATGGTGTTGGGGGTCGAGATTCCCAGATTAGTCAATCAGTCGGCAATACAGTTCAATTCTCTGAAAACATGTCTGATCTGGATTTCGTCAAAAAAAAAAAAAGATTCAGTCTGGAGTCGGATATAATCATCTCGACATCCCATGGACAACTCCACAAACCTTAGAGTGCCCTGATAACACACAGATTATCACCTTCGATTTCAATCTTTATGATTTGTAGTCTAATTGTTTCTTGTAAGTCAGCCTTAAGAACGAAAGCTTCAGCTTTTATAACCGAGCTAAAGTTGTTTTTCTTTGCATCAAGGCTAACAACTTCTCCGTTGTGATTTCGAATCACAAGCCAATGGATGTTACACCCGAGTCAAGTTTTGAGCCGTCAAAGTTAAGTTTATGGAAACCCGGCTTTGGTTTGTCCCACTTAATGTAGTGTTTTTTTCCCTTTTTATCGTATTTGTATTGTTGTTGTTTTTCTGTTTAATAACATAATCCTCTTCATCAATAATTTTGGTTTTCCAAATGTGGATTTGGTTTTTAATCAATTCAACAATCTTATTATCCGGCCCAAGTGGTTCATTATTAAAGATGATCTTGTTTTTGAAAAACCAGATACTCCACCATATAGTAGCGGGACATGCAAACTTGTTTATCCCAATTTTATTTTTTTATTTCTTGTAAGAGTTCACGCGCTTTCTTATTTTGGATTCTTATTTTGTTAAGATTGTTCATGATTGTTTTATCAAATTTGTTAATGATTTGTTGAAAGGGCATTCAATGATCAGGTGGGTTAAGTCCTCCAGGTGATGGTTGCAGAGTTCGCAGTGTCTTGTAACGGCAATCCTTCTTTCATCAAGTTTTGCTTTAGTTCGAATTCCGTTAACAGACATTTTCCAAATAAAGTTTTTAATTTTGGGTTGGGTATCAAGTTTCCAAATCCATTTACAAGAATTAGTTGGTTGGAAACCTGAATCATCTTCAATCATTTCGGAAGCAGATTTAGTGGTGAACCAACCGTTTTTATTACATCTCCAATATAATCTATCGTGAAGGTCGTTTTTGGGAATGATTGTTTCTTTTATTTTTTCTCTAATTTCTGGGTTGATGATATTTTGTAGCTCGCTATCAATTTTATTGGTATCCCAATTTTTTTGAGTTGTTAATAAAGTGATTAACTTTGATACTTGTGTTAATCTGACTGGTGTTTTGAACCATTTTTATGAGCGGTGTTGTCCAATTTTTTTTTTAAAGTGTAGATAATACCTTCTTAAGTTTTTACTTTTTCAGATTTTGTCCAAACTCACTTTACAAGCGAGACACTCCTCATGATGCAATTAAAAAAAGTAAAGAAAAAAAAATCTAAATACAACTAATCTGTTTTTACAGAAATCACTCGTCTCTTCCTTCGCTCCAGGACAGGACTCTTCTCCTCCATCTTTGGATCTCTCGTCCCCTCCTTCGAAGAGGACTAGGGCTTTCTCCTCCTCGTTCATTCCTCCGTCTCTGCATTTTCGCTCATCTCCTCCTTTGTTTCTCCTCCTCGGTCCACCGTAGGGCTAGGCAATTCTTCACCCGATGACATAGTATGTTGAGATGAGATCATATGTGTAGTGTTTATATTCAACTGTTGCGGGTTATTTTCTAGGCATTAGTCCCATAAACTTGAGTTTTATTTTAGAATATTGTAGATATACAACCACGTGTATTTTAAATAAATTGGAAAGATTACAGGTCAAGAAGCTCATTAGAATCTAGACTAGTATAACCATCGTTGATCAGAGGAACTAATCTCTCAAGTAAATTGGAGTATATTGTAACTGATAAGCTTATTGTCTATTAGATATTTGGAACTTAATTTGCACCGAGAATCATATCAAACTGATATATAGCTCTTGCAAATTTGAAGCAAAATGAGGTTGCTAAATATCTTGGCAGACTTGGATTACTTGGATTGTATGTTTGTGAATTTAGGCAAAACTGGTTCGAATTTTTCAAACCTGGAGAATATGTTGGAGGTGAAGAATTGTCTAGCCCGGCGATGGACCGAGGAGTAGGAAAGACGGAGTAGATGAGCAATGCAGAGACGAAGGAGACGATCGAAGAGGAGAAAGCCCTAGTCCAAACTGACCAGAGGAGAGACTTGAAGGTTTATTAGATGCAATAAGCGGAATTTCAAATCAAATCTAAACATCTAATCGTCGGATCTCATGAATAAAATAATAGGTTCAATCATTGTATGTAGGATTTACATGTTGATGCGTGAACCGGAACTATTTGGGGAGGGAACGGAAGAGATCGAGAGCCCCACTTGTTGCTCCTCTACTAAGTCCACACTAGCCCGGATTATAGACCGTCTTTGGTATCGACTGCTAGGATGAAACACCGAAAGGGAAATTGGAAGTATGGTGGTGGTCGACGCTCAATCACTTCTGCCGAAAGAAAAAACCCTTTTTCTTTCTTTTTTCTTTTCTATTGATACGTGAGAGAGAGTCAATATATTAGGAGAGATTTTTTTTAGCCTAGCATGTGATTGCTCTTTTTTGTGAGTTATCAAACAACAATTATTTTATTTCATTTAAATAAATGAAATCAATATCATTAAGGAGGTAATATCAAAAGCCTTATAACAAATGCATGTTACTTCTCCTTTACTCCTTGACTAATTTCACCTATAATTTTATATATTACATCATTAACCCTATATATATATATATATATATAAAATTTATTTCATATATAAATAAGTAATCTCTTCCTAATTGTTTATTTCATTAGTAAACAATGTTCTTTATCATTAACAATATCCTATATGTATTAATAATAGACCAAGTGTATGATCTCATAGAAACCGATTATAATAGCCATGAGCTTAACTCGTTTAACCCCATTAACCGTAGTTGGCTTCTAGCAAAACACTACGACTCCTAAAATTATCGGATTAAGTTATCTTTGTTGATTGTCCTATCCAAGTTTAGCCATTGCACATTAAGTTAAAGAACACAATTCCTTCAAGACCCCGTCAAATCAATACAAGCATGTTTTTCACCCACCTATCCATAACACTAACATGTCCGCCGACCTCAAAGTAGATCTTCCTTTCCAAGGATTAGTTAAGAAGGTCACATGCGCCTCCTTCTTAGCCGAAACTCCTGCTAACCTAAACACGTCAGATAAAACATCACGAACCAGGTCATGCCTATATTTGAAGTCAGGGAGTTCTTTACAATGAACTACATGCTCCCCAAATGCATCAAAAGCCCTCCGACAATTAAACATAGGACAAATCGCATTAGCCGGGAAGCAAGGAATCATAAGGCGATACTTAAGGATTGTGAGATACTCAACTGGATACATGTCCAAGTCCCTCAATGGGTATGACACGAAGGAAGTATTGGCTATGCGCTGACTACAAACACTTAAAAATTGCTTTATGTCTAAGGGTCAAACCAAAAGTCACTTCCATTGCTTGCACTGTTTTACTGAAAATAGCACTCATCAAAAAATGTTGTGCTTTAGGGGGGATGACGCTCTTGACAGTACAACCAAAAAGATTGAAACTGAGAATAGAAGCCTGAATATTGTCAAACGTACAAAAAACTGAAAGCCCATATCAACTACTCCACTGTCCCACAAGATGTGGTCTTGAAGGATCCAAGATTGGGCAATGGAGGCCACATAAGCAAAAGAAGAAGTCTCCATAGCTGAGTATAGACCAAGCCCTCCAAACCGAATAGGCAAAGAAGCAAGCCGCCATTGAAGATCCGCAAAAAAAGGACCGCCACAAACCACAATATCCTCGACCGATCTACGGAGTCCAAAATCAAAATAAGTTATTGCATACTCTCCATGCTCCGGTAAACAAGTCCTCAAGCTAAAATACATCTTCGCAACACCCATACAAGAACGAAGTAAGAGAAACTCACTCTGTGGGTCCCTCAATTGTGGAAGAAGTTGCATCAACTCAACCGTCTTAACCGCTCTCTTCATGACTAGCTCTCTAACAAGCCCGTCATATTTACTCACTGCCCCACCCAACAACTTAACACCCAACGCCGGCATCGCAATGCCGTGAGGGAATAGACCGTCTCTAATCTTCGACCCATCACACGAAGGCCAAAAGAGTTCAGTCTTACCAGCATTCAACTCGAGACCAAAACTAGGCTCAACCTCTCGAACGACATCAAGCGCTCTAGTCACTTCCTCTTACCGGCCAATAACAATACCATCATCAAGATATCAAGCATGTAGAAGAAGCTTGCAACAATCTTTGATCCTATGAAGAAGAGGATGCAAGACAAGAGAAAAAAAGGAGCGGCCTCAAAGGGTCCCCTTGTTGCACACCAATAGCCAACCAGATAAAATCATCACCGACATAAAAACGGGCAACCTGACCTTACAAGAAATCAACCCATAAAAAGATAGATGGACATCTTTTCCTTACTTCCCTAAGCAACACAATTCTATCGACAAGGTTGAAGGCAAGCATTTAAAAAATCCACTATCAACATAACTAGAGAACCATCAACGTAACAATAATCAAAACCTTGTTAACACTATGTAAAATAGTCTCTGCACCACGTGGAACACCGATCCTAAATTGAAAATCTCCAAGATATTCTCATATCTTTACTCACTCCCTTCATTACTGCTATGACTCGAACCCAATTGTCAGGCTTCAGTAACGGCGTAAGGGGTGCCAAAGCAACAACCTTAGCCAAACTCAACGGACACTTATCTCCTAACCACAAATTAACCACTAATGAAACCGCTCTCAAAAGACCCGTAGTAACCGCAGACCCCTCACCAACATAGCATCTAAAAGGTGTTGTGCCCTAAAACCATCTTTACCATAGGAGGTACCTTTGGGAAAAGATTTGATGCATTTAAAGATCAAATCAACATCAATAACAAGCGGGGTTCATGAAATATAGTGTAAGACTTAGAAGGAGGAGCGCAAAACTTTAACAACATGCCCATCCAAAACCTTACGAAGACACTGCTTGATATTAGATTTCTTCTCCAAACCAAATCCATTCCCTTAGTCACCCTCAACCCTCACCAAAGGCCCACACTTTGAGGCGTCTAACAACCCCTGCACAAGCCTAGAAACACAATCATCCTCTCCCCAAATAGACAAGACCTGAACAATCCCTACATTTTTTTCCCTATCGACTTTTAACAACTATATATATCTTTTTCATTAGCTAAATTTTATTATTATTTTTTACCATATAAGATCATATAACATATTATTTTATAAAAAAACCTAACTAATTGATATTTGTACCTACTTAAAACATTTCAATTTTCATAAAAAAAAAAAATATTCTCATGTATTCCTTTTCTAGTATAATCAATTGAGTATATTTTTTTCATCTTAATTGCAAATTACCGAAAGTTACAATATATTACATTTATAATAAATAATAATATACTTTTTAATTATAATAATAATATATTTTTTATATTATAATCGTTAAAAAGAATAATATATTTACGTTAAATATATTTATGCAAATCACGGGAATTATCCTAATCCTAATACTTAACTAATTTCATCCTACCCAATTTTTTAAAACTAATTTCAGTTCTCAAATAAACGAACAGCAAAATTTATTTTAAAAAAGTAACCGTACAAGTGTAGTCAAACAAAACTGATTAAGCGTCTAAGGGTAAAATTGTCATCTAAATTTCACTCCAACTGCCCCCCTATTCGTCCCTATAAAACCTAATTCAGCCCTCATTAGAACGCCCTCCCAATTCCCCAGTCCAAACACTGACAGCAATCTTCCGCAGCCACAATCATCCCACCATGAACACGAGGAGCACCAGATCTTCGTCCAAAGGATATCAAAGGTTGAGCAAGACTCGCTCAGGGAGGAACAAAGCCGGTGTTGCGAAGAGGCCCGTTATTGTTCTAGGGCTTGCTGCTGAACGGCCTGTGTGTGTTCCAGGGCTTGCTGCTGAACCGCCAGTGTGTGATCTGGGACTTGCTGCGAAACCGCCTGTTTCTGATCTGGGACTTGATGCGAAACCGCCTGTGATAGTTCTAGGGCTTGCTGCTGCAGTTCCTGATGAGGAACAGAACACAGTTGACCCATAGGGGATATTATATGTATCAAGATGGAGTTAAACAATACTCCACTCAATTAAAAATATTATGTGTAAGGGCGAGAGATTACCTCGACCCTCAATCCTAAACGCTTGTCTCTTGAGCAAAAATTCGTGCGTTGTTTATTGTCCTACGATTATTTCTTTGTGTTTCCGATGTGTATGGTATGACGAATCTATACAGGGTCCTCATTCTGGTATAATCAAAGCGTAAATTCTTCGCAGTAATTTGGACATTAGTTAAGGTTTAAGTGTTGCAAAATAAATTTCTGTTTGAACTCCGTAAGGCAACTGCAATGGAGATGAATTTTATCTACTTGAATCTGATTGTTGATGTCATAAAACTAGATGAACTCAACTTCATTCACCCTAAATCACAGAATGATTTCATACATTTGAAGGATTAAAATATGTATATAATTATGATTTGATTTTTTTCCCCGAGTTATGACCAAATGGGTTTTAATTAGTTGCCCGGAATGAATTCATACATTTGATGGATGAGTGTTCTATGACTTGCTACTAAACCGCCTCTGTGTGTTCTTGGGTTTACCGCTGAAACGCCTATTTGTGTCCTAGGGCCTGCTGCGTAACTGAATGCTTAATTGTCTAGCGATGGGTATGGGTCCTTATTCCAGTATAACCGAAGCGTAAATGCTTCACAATAAAATGGACCCTAGTTGAGGTATAAGTGCTGCAAAACAGATTTATGGCCGTTTGTTTGCAACTCCGGAAATGAAAATAAATTTAGTTTAAATCACGGAATAATTTCATATGTTTAAAGAATGAGAGTATGTAATAAGATTTGATTAAGTTCCGTTTTTGGAGTTACAACTAAGCGTTCGCGGTTAAGAAGAGGTTCGAATTTTACAAATATGAATGAGATCTTAAAGATTTCCAACAATGGTGATCATTGTGGAAAGACTATAATAAATACTATTCCTTCTATTCTCATTAGCTTCCGTCTTCAACAAACAATATTAATCAAAGCTTCGTAATTCTCTCTTTCATATATGCTCTATTAATTGAGTTTCAGTTGGCTTGAATTACACATCCTTTTCTTCCTTGAGATATTGTTGCATATATACCACGATAAGAGTAGAAAGTATAGACCCAATTATATATGTAAGGTTATATGAGAGTGGGTTACTAAATGTCAAAATGTAGTGACCTAAGTAGGTAATATTATATAGTATTCTTTTGTAAATGACTTGTTGTAGTATTGCTCCTTGACCGTCTTAGTTTGTTGTCAACCAGAGAAGGAAAGCATATTGGCTATTCAGCCATTAATACTGGCTGGGATTCTGATGATTCTACTCATGGCCGGCGTTCAATCCGGTGTGGCTCTGAAAACAGCGAAATATAACCCTAGCTTCAATCAATACCGTCTTCACAAGGTCCGGGTCCACTACGATGGCAAAGCTATCTGAACAAAAGGAAACGGTTCAGATTCCAAGAATGGCACCTTAGATGAGTGTGTCTTGACGAATTAATATGAGTTTTGTAGGCGGGGTTAGGTGTTTGGGCCGTGGCGGGCGGTTGGGTAGGGAGGAAAGGGTCAGGAGTTGTGGTGGTACCAAGGACATACCCATCGAGTTCATATCTTTCTAGGGTACCAAGGATTTGTTGTGTCCAACTCATGTAGTTGGTAGGATCAGGTTTGATGATGTTGGAGAGGACGACGATGGTGAGTGGTTTGGTTGGCTCATATACAATAAGAGAAGAGATATAATAGGATAGTTAGAAACACCCTACCGTGTTATATGTAGCGTTGTGCAGATGTCTGTTTGTGTTCTAGGGCTTGCTGCGGAACCGTCTGTGTGTGTTCTAGGGCTTGTTGCTGCAGTGCCTTGTGTCATAAGCAACTATTTGTACGTTGTTAATATTAATATGTTAGGGCGAGTGATTACCTCGACCCTCATACCCTAAATGCTTGCCTCATAAGCAACTATTCGTACGTTGTTAATTATTGTATTCCAATTCCAATGCTTACTTTGTGTTAGCTATGTGTATAGTGTGATGAATTTAGGCAGTCTTCATTCCGGCATAAGCAAGGTGTAAATGCTTCACCATAACTTAGACAGTAGTTTAAGAAGGGCTACAAAAATAGATTTATCGGTCTTTTTTTAAAATAGAATGAAAATGAATTTATTCAATTTATTCTAAATGCGACTTTTAATTTTTTTTTATAAAAATAATCAGATTCTACTCCAATTACCAGAACATAATGATTCAAATAATTACATGACATTGATGAACGAGAGTATATATGAACTTGGTTCGTTTTTATTTTGTTTTTGGGTTCACAACCAAACTGGGTTACTTAGTTACTTTGACATTAAAAGTTGAGGAAAGACTATGCTAAACACTGTTGCTCGTGTTCTCATTCAAGCACTCGCTCTAGTCTTCAACAAACGAATCACGTTTCGCTCGTTCTCTCCCTTTATGGGACTCACGGCAGCTCCCTATCAGGTATCAACATGCTCTATGAATTGTTACACATCCTTTTCTTCCTTGGAATCTTGATCATTTGGTGAAAATACACTTCCATCAGATCTAAGGGTTATTGTTGCGGCATCACATCTGAGATTCATAACTCGGCTAAGTTTTTGTGTCTGATTTTGTAAAGGCGCCTTTGAGCGATTCAAATAAGATAATGTTGAATACCACGAAAAGAGTATTAAGTCTAGACCAGTCATGTAAAAATATATGTGAGTGGGGTGCTAAATGTCAACATATACTGACGTAAGTATCTTTTATTATTTCTTACCAAAAAAAAAAGTATCTTTTATTATTACATTGTATCCTTTGTAACTCTGTTGAAAAATTGCTCCTTCGTCATATGCATGTTCACATATAGTCAACCATGAATATTTGACCATAACGATTATTTGTAATAAAAAAAATGTACTCGTTAGTCTTGTGCCATAGTCTTGTGCATAATGAATTGAAAGTGAAATATTACTCAAACTAGAAGCATTATAAAATAAAAATTAAAAACTCAACTGCGGATTGACCAACCAATTGACCAATTCGCAGTTGCCTGGAAGTTTCTGAATTTTATTAATCTCCGACTGTCGGATTGCAATTCAATTGATTCAAATTCCCGGATCGAATTGATCGATTAGAGAAGGAAAGCATAATGGCTATTCGGCGATCAATATTCGCTGGGCTGCTGATGATTCTACTCTTGGCCGGCGTTCAGTCCGGCGTGGCTCTGAAAACAGAGACATATAACTTTGGCTTCCCTTTTAACCAAAGTTACCGCGACGTGTTCAGCTTCCAGGATGTGGGGGTAATATCAAACGGTGCCCTACAGCTTACTCCGGACTCATCCGA
The DNA here is from genome assembly GCA_002319775.1 of Fagopyrum tataricum. Classification (NCBI taxonomy): domain Eukaryota; kingdom Viridiplantae; phylum Streptophyta; class Magnoliopsida; order Caryophyllales; family Polygonaceae; genus Fagopyrum; species Fagopyrum tataricum. The sequence continues at coordinate 11,635,118 of CM008285.1, forward strand.
AACTTCTCTCTCCAAGACTATTCCGGACGAATCCTCTTCAACAAAACCTTCACACTCTGGGAGGGAAGGAGAGATCAAGATGGGAGATCAGTGGCGTCCTTCAACACCTCTTTCATCATCAACATCTTCCCCGTGGAAATTACCACAAACACTCGGGCCGGGCATGGCTTTCATAATCGTCCATGACTTATCCACACAAGCAGACAGCCATGGCAAGTTCCTGGCCTCACAACATGGGGTACCGACGGATCCTCAAATAACCACCTCTTCGCAATCGCGTTCGACACTACTTGCAACTGCATAAAGATCGACATCAACAACATTCGATCCAATAGAAGCGTCTCCTCTCTCCTCTGAACATAACCCTTGCTTCAATTGATACCGTCTTTCACAAGGTCTGGATCCACTACGACGGCGGCAACAAATCTGTTGCGGTGTACCTGAAAGAGCTATCTGAACAAATGGAAAACGGTTCAGATTCCAAAATCGCCCTGCTAACCATGGACGATCTAGATCTGAGCTTAATCGTGGAGAAGGAGTCTTACTTTGGATTCTCGGGGTCAACGTCGGAAACACCCGAGCTCAATTATGTCCTCAGCTGGAACATCACAGTTGAAATAATCAACCTCCCGAACAGGTGGGAAGATTCTGGAAGGTGATTGCGGCAGGAGTAGCTGTTGCGGCGGCATCCTTTGTGGCGGCAATAGGGTGGTTTTGGCGGCGGAGGAGAACCGCGAACACTGCTGATGAACCTAACATACTAAGTGCCTCAGGCTTCTACCAGGGACGCCCAGAGAGTTCGATTTCAAGGTTCTGAAGAAAGCTACCGGTAATTTTGACGATAAGAACAAGCTTGGGGAAGGAGGATACGGCGTCGTTTACAGAGGGGTTTTTGCTCAATATTACAGGGGATGGCAATAACTTGGAAGAAGTGGCAGTTAATAAGAAGTTCACAAGGGAGGATACTATCAAAAGCAAACTCGATTTTCTATCGAGCTTACCATCATCAACCGTCTACGGCATAAACACCTTGTCAAATTGCTTGGTCAGTTCCCTATCCAACTTGTTACTTTTAGAAATTAAATTAAATTAATTATAATTCAGAAAAATAGGCATTTTTTTATAAAGTGCGGCCTTGATCTAGAGTTGAACATGTCTACTAGGCTCATATAACCACCATGTTGATGAAAATGATGAGTCATCTTCATCTGGACGTTATACGAACTATTTTGGACTTGGCTAGATAAAAGTTCGGTTAGAACTCGCTTATTTACTAAACAAGACGAGTATGAACACATCTAAAACTTAATTTTAACGAGCTCAACATGAGCATATCAAGGTTCAGCTTGTTCAACTCGAATGAGTCATTCTCCAAAACTTGATTTTAACGAGCTCAACATGAGCATATCAAGGTTCAGCTTGTTCAACTCGAATGAGTCATTCTCCATCGGAATGTTATATGAGGTGAGCTATTAGATAAAATTTCAACTCAGACTCAATATTATACTAAACAAACAGAATATAAACATATTTAAACTAAAGAATAATAACATATCAAGGTTCTCATTCAACCTACTCGTATTAAACCATTATCAACAGGTTAGTGCCACAAAAACAGGATGCTTCTCTGGTGTACGAGTACATGCCAAACGGAAGCCTAGACAAGCACATCTTCTGTCACGAAAACCAGGTACCATAAGCTGGAAATGTCGTTACAACATCCTAAAAGGCGTAGCATCCGCCTTACAATACCTCCACCACGAGTACTGTGAGAGCCCTTTCTTTCGGACCGAGATCGGACCATAGCCGAGATTGGCCTTGCCGCACCCGCGGGGCACGTTTGCCGCCCTGCGGGTTCCCGCCCCTGCGGCCCTGTGATCCACCCCTGCGGGTTACGGCGGCTGCAGCCGGTTTTGTTGACTTCCTTGACCCGTGCTTTACCTTCTTTGCTTACCTTCTCTTACCTTGCTGAGCAAGGGTTTCACTTCTTCACTTCACTTCTCCAGCTACCTACGTCCACCTTGCTTATCCTTCTTCCCTTGTGAGCTTGTTCTTGTTTTTCCTTGGAGTTGACTTTGGAAGTGTACTTGTGGTTGTGTGCTGATGCTAGTGTGTGTTTTGCTGTGCTTGGAAGCCAGCCTTGGTGTTTGATGATCCTCCCTGCAGCCTATAACCTTCTGCAGTGGTGAGTGCTTGTTTCTTCTCCTTCTCTTCTTCTTTGATTCCATCCCTTGAGCTTAGGTTTAGATGTATATTGATTATAGGATGACGTTGAATGTGTACTTATGTGTATGTGTATGAATCTGGAAGAGTATATACGTGATTTGATCACGTGAAGAACCGAAGAGAAGCCGCGAAGTTGCCTTTTGCACTGTCGCCGCCCCCGCCGACCAAGAGCCACCGCCCCCGCGCTACCGTGCCACAGCGCCTGCGGCGTGCCTGCGCTTGCCTGCGTTCTGTGTCACCGCCCCTGCGGCTTCTACCTTCCGCGCCTGCGGGTGACCTCTTCCGCCCCTGCGGTCTTAGTTCACGGCAGGTGCGTGTTGTCCCGGAACTACTTATAGTTAAGTAGTTTCCTTTCCTTTATAGTACGAGGGAACTAGTATCATGCTAAGATTCAGATGATGATGAGTATGGTATAGTTATGCCGGTTACGGCTTTGAGGTTTACGAGTTGGAATTGATCCCCTATGGATCCCTTGGGTCTAGGTGTGACCCTTTGTGTGTGATAGGATTGTGATATATATATATGTGTGTCTTGTATAGGCTGTGTTGTCCTCCAGTTGGAGTGGACGTTTCTGGGTTTTTGCTCGCAGCGAGATACTTCTGAGATTGAGGTAAGTCCATAGGACTTACTTAGCTGTCATCCTTATATTGGATGTGTGCATGAGTGGTGTTTGTTATATGCTTTATAGCATGCTTCATGTTGGTCACCGACCTATGTTATATTGACCGCCCATTGTAGTGTCTGTGACAACTTACCCTTTCATCCCGTAGAGGAGTCTGGGAAGTTCTCTGTACGCTAGCTAGACTTGGTATACGGGAAAGGTACTGATACCACTCCTTATGGTATACGGGAAGGTGCGCTGATACCACTCCAGCTAGCTATTGCACGCAGAGACGAGGATTATATTCCTCGTGTCACTTATTTTCATATACTGATTTATATACTCCTGTGTGTTTAACGTTATAAAGATAATAAACCTGGTAAATGTGTGATATCATGTTGATGTGTTATTGTTTATATGATGTGTGGTTGTGCTCTTGCCTATCTTATATTTGTGTATGATTAGCTAACGGTTTTATACCGTGTTGTAGATCCTTTGCAGGTTAGGAGAACTGCAGAGTGATCCGGAGGGGTGATCTGCTGAGGGTTCCGTACACAGGGCGTACTCGTGGGTTTTGTGTTGTTTATATTGTACGGATTTATGTTTGACTTTTGTACTCAGCAGTATCTGTGTATTACTTTTGATCAATATATATATATACATCAGTTTTATGTTTTGTTTTAATCTATCAGTGCTTTGTTGTAAGATTCAGTGAAGTTGTTGTCAGGCTAGGGCCAAGATCCATTGTGAGATCCTAGCCCAGTAGCACTCTGAGTCCTACGGATTCGGGGTGTTACAAGTACGAACACACGGTGATCCATCGTGACCTCAAGCCAAGCAACATCCTCCTCGACGTAAACTTCAACGCTCGCCTAGGCGACTTTGGCTTGGCTCGAGCCTTAGAGCAAGAAAAGACATCCTACGCTGAGATGGAAGGTGTCCATGGAACGATGGGGTACATTGCCCCCGAGTGCTTCCACACGGGAAAGGCTACACGAGAATCCGACATATACGCATTCGGTGCAGTCCTCTTAAGAGTTGCTTGTGGGCACAGGCATGGGCTAAGCTAGGTAGGTTTAATAACCTTTGTGATTGGAAGCATTGGACTCGAGGCTTGGTAATGACTATGTTGTTGAGGAGGCTGAGCGGGTTTTGCTCTTTGGGCTAGCTTGCTTACATCCTATAGGCACTGAGAGGCCGAACGCGCATGTCATCGTGCAAATTTTGTCTGAGTTGATGCCAGTGCCCGTGGTTCCTCCTTTTAAGCCTGCGTTTACGTGGCCTGCCTCGATGGCGTTGGATACGAGCATTGACATGGACTCTACTGCGGATTTCAATCCGTAGGTCACACTGAGGAGGGCATTGATGGTATATACACAAATCAACCGTATAGGCTAGGGTTGTTCTAAATACACTTGAAAATACTTGGTTGTGATTTTTCGTATCCAACAACCGTTTAGTGAGGAATGAGCGATATTTGTTGCCTTGTTGGTCTCAGCGGGATTTTATAAATTTGATGATGGAACATTGATATGTAGAATGAGTTCCAGTAGCTTAGTGAGGAATGAGCGATATCCATAACCCACATCGAGACCTGGGCAACTCTGAACCGTACATTTGTCCTTCTAATCCGAATAAACGGACGAATATGACCACCGATTTTTCAAATATCTCATGAATGAGCTGTTCAACCAATTTGATAAAGAATGGCATATGGGCCTATGGGGTCATGGTGAGGTTTGAATTGACCTTTTGTTTGCAGTAAAAATCAGAATTTGTATTTTAAAATTTTATTTTATGCATTAAAAAGAAAGTAAGCATTTAATAGTATAAGATTTAGACTCAATATCACGTACTTAAAAATAAAATGATCAGTAATTGATACTGGATTTTTTTATCCCTTTTAAATGAACCATATATATATATATATATATATATATATATATATATATATATAATATATATATATATATATATATATAAACATCTCAATTCAAAATTCAAAGTGTGACATTAGTTTGAATGCGACATTAGAGTTAAATTAATTCCGCACTTGGAGTGCAAAAAGAGAAATTAAGTTTAATCAATTCAGTATTTGGAAATCAAAATCAAATTTGTGTTTAATTGATTTCACACTTATATCTCAAAACCGTAAAAAAATTGCATTAACAATTTAGTTCATCACCAATCCCGTTGATATGTAACATAGGAACACTACTTAACTAGAAACACAACCATGTCATTAAAATTTCAAAAATATCAAAATCCAACAAACTCACTCGTAGGTGATGAAATGAAGTGCCTCCATCGATGAAGTCACTTCATTTAAATATATCAAAGAATTGTTGATTTTGTTATAAAATTATTGCTTTGGACTCTTGATTACTTAGACTTTTGTGGAATGTGTTCAAGAACACTTAGAATGAAGTTGGAAGAGAGGAGTGAACAAGAAGAGTAGATTTCTTACTTGCTCTTGGTGCATCTTGTTACAATGAGAATGACCTCTATTTATAGGCCAAAACTTGGAGGAGTTACTAATAAAATAAACTAGGATGTAAGAAGGTGAATAATTCACCTTGTACAATTTACTTCACTTATTGATCAATCTTCACTAGAAGACATGCATGTGATATATGTGTACAAAACATCATGTACAAATGCCTTGTACATATTTTCCATAACACTCCCCCTTGAATATTCACCTTCTTCTATTATCAAACTTGAGCGTTTGTTGATGACTCCAAAGTTGTTATACGCTTGGGTGATGTTGCCTCATTAAAAACCTTGTCAGGAAAAAACCAGTGGGATAAAAACCTGATCGAAGGGAAAAGAGTGCAACGCGTATAATGCTCCCCCTGATTTCAACATATGTCTCGGAGTCTATACATTCCAATCTTGCGCACAAGCTCTTCAAACTTCTTCGGGTTCAATGATTTTGTGAATAAGTCAGCAAGATTGTCACTGGAACGGATTTGTTGAATATCAGCTTCCCCGGTTTCCTCTAGCTCACGGGTGGAGAAGAACTTTGGCAATATGTGCTTTGTACGATCTCCCTTGATATGCCCTTTCTTCATCTGAGCAATGCATGCTGAATTGTCTTCATACAAGATGGTAGGATTTTCAGTGATGGGTTTCATCCCGCACTCCTTTTGTATGAAGTTGATCATTGATCGTAGGGATACACATTCTCTTCCGGCCTCATATAGAGCGATCAACTCTGCGTGATTTGAAGAAGTGGCTGTAATTGTTGTTTTGTTGACCTCCATGAAATTTCGTGCCTCCATATGTGAACACGTATCCGTTTTGGGATTTGGCCTTGTGCGGGTCAGATAAATATCCTGCATCTGCATATCCAACCAAAGTGGCATCTATTTTGTTTTGATAAAACAAACCAAGGTCATATGTACCTCGAAGGTAACGGAATATGTGTTTGATGCCATTCCAATGTCTTCTTGTGGGTGCACAACTGTACCTGGATAACAAATTTACAGCAAAAGCAATATCTGGTCTTGTATTGTTAGTCAAATACATTAAGGCACCAATTGCACTTAAATATGGCACTTCTGGGCCAAGGATTTCTTCATCCCTCTTCGCGAGGACGGAACTCATCATTTTCCACATTAAGGGATCGAACAACCATGGGTGAGCTTAAAGGGTGTGCTTTGTCCATGTAGAATCTTTTAGTATTTTTTCTGTGTAATTAGATTGATGAATAAAGATTCCATCCCTTAAATGCTCAATTTGTAGGCCAAGACAAAGCTTGGTCTTTCCGAGATCTTTCATCTCGAATTCTTTCATCAAATACTTTGCAGTTTCTTCAAGCTCGTTAGAAGTTCCAACAATATTCAAATCGTCGACATATACTGCGATTATAGCAAATCCACTTTGAGATCGCTTGATGAAAACACATGGACATATAATGTTGTTCTTATATCCCTCTTTGAGAAGATATTCACTAAGGCGGTTGTACCACATTCGTCCTGATTGTTTTAATCCATACAAGGATCTTCTCAATTTTATGGAAAACATTTCTCGTGGCTTTGAGGAATTGGCCTCTGGCAATTTTAGTCCTTGTGGGACTTTCATGTAGATGTCGGTATCAAGTGACCCGTATAAGTATGCAGTCACGACATCCATAAGGCGCATCTGTAGTTTTTCAAAGACAGTCAGGCCGATTAGGAATCTAAATGTAGTTGCATCAATTACCGGAGAGTATGTTTCATCATAATCGATTCCTGGAATTTGGGAAAAACCTTGCTACAAGCCTTGCCTTATATCTCACAATTTCGTTTTTCTCATTTCGTTTTCTCACGAAAACCCATTTATAGCCGACTGGTTTTTACACCCTTTGGTGTATGAACTACAGGCCCAAAAACTTCACGTTTTTCAAGTGATTTTAATTCTGTCTGAATTGCCTCTTTCCATTTTGGCCAATCTTTTCTACGACGACATTCATCAACTGTTTTTGGCTCAATGTCGTCATCTTCAGTTGTGATGTCATTAGCCACAGAGTATGCAAATATATCATCAATAATGATATCCTTTCTATTCCATTGTATCCCTGTGTCGACATAATTTATAGCAATTTCATAATTGTCGATTCTTTCATCATCAAGGATATTGTCTTCTTGTAGGATGTTCTCATCCTCATTTTCTTTGTCTTTCTCATGTTCCTCATTTGATTCGTCACTATAGCATCTCCTGCTATATCCTTTTGATTCGCTTGTTTTTCTCGTTTCAAGTCTTTTGAACCGAGTGGTCTACCACGTTTCGACGAGTCATATACTCATTTTGCAATAACACATTTGTTGTCTAATGGGTACATCAATTCTTGCAGGAGCATTTGTTGCAGGAACATGTGACTTTACCACCTTCTTAGTGTCTGTAAATGCATCTGGTAATTGTTTGCAACACTTTGTAAATGAATGATTCGTTGAACTTCTTGTTCACACATTTTTGTTCTTGGATCAAGGCGTGATAATAGTGTTGCATTCCGTGTAATTTCTTTCGTACTTGTTCCACTTTCTTCTTTTTCTCCCCCTAAGATTGGGAATGTATTTTCATCAAAATGAAAATCAGCAAATCTTGTTGTAAATAAATCACCCGTTGTTGGCTCAAGATATCTAATAATCGAGGAGGATTCAAAACCAACATATATTCCCAATCTTCTTTGTGGACCCATCTTTGTTCGTTGTGGTGGAGCAATAAGAACATAAACCGCACATCCAAATATTTTAGATGTCATATATTAAGCTCCTTTCCAAACACTAATTGCAATGGGATTGTTCATGATTTGCACTTGGTCTTAACCGAATCAAGGCTGCAGCATGCAATATCGCATGTCCCCAAGCAGATGGTGGTAATTTTGATTTCATCAATAATGGTCTAGCGATTAATTGTAATCTCTTTATTAATGATTCAGCAAGACCATTTTGTGTGTGAACATGAGCTACTGGGTGCTCCATCAATCCCAATTGACATGTAAAAAGTCATTGAATGTTTGGGATGTAAATTCTCCTGCATTGTCAAGACAAATTTTCTTTATTGTATAATCCGGGAATTGAGCTCTCAAACGGATTATTTGTGCAAGGAGTTTAGCAAATGCCGCATTTCTAGTCGATAATAGACTTACATGTGACCATCTTGTAGATGCGTCAATTAATACCATAAAGTATCGAAACGGGCCAAACGGTGGAACAATTGGTCCACATATGTCTCCTTGTATCCTTTCCAAAAATGCAGGAGTCTCACTTGTCACCTTACTTTTAGAAGGTCTAATTATAAGCTTTCCAAGTGAGCAAGCCGCACAATCAATATGAGTTGGCGACATAACCTTCATGTTCTTTAGTGGGTGTCCAATTGAACCCTTTATAATTTTGTGCATCATCATTGATCCGGGTAACCCAATCGGTCATGCCATAGTGTGAATTCAACTCGGTCATCCGATCATTTGTTAGAAATCACATTAGCCTCAAACTGGATGAATATATGTTTCATATAATCTGGAGGCTTGTCCTTGCATTTTTTCAAGGACCTTTTCTTATCACATTCATGTGTTGTGATGCACAAATATTCTCTCCCATTTTCATTCATGGTTTTCATATGAAACCCGTTTTGACGCACATCCTTAAAGCTCAATAAATTTCTTCGAGATTTACTCGAATATAATGCGTCATTTATTATTATTTTTGTTCCCTTTGGGAGTAGAACAAGAGCTCTTCCCGAGCCTTCGATGAGTCTAGCCACACCAGATATCGTATTCACATTTCCCTTAAAGGGTTTCAAATGTGTGAAATACTCTTTATTTCTCAAGATGGTATGTGTGGTGGCACTGTCTACAAGACATTGCTCCTTCTCATTGAGTCTTTCCTTAGAAGATTCCATGTTTTCTCTATAAAGAAAGTAGCACAAATAAGTTAAGCCATTAAATATAAAAACTTCATATTTTACATTAGGATAACCATATTTTACATAGTCCTACTAGATCTTGAAATAAGACATTACAATACATTACATCATATTATACATTATTATACAATAAGGATAATATCACAAGTTCATAAACCGAATGCTTTAGTCCAAGGCACATGCATCGTCATTCTCAAAGTTGAGAAAGTGAGAGACATCCAGGCTGGTCATGGTGAATTAACCAACACCTTCGTTTTCCACGAAGTTGGTTTCACTAGCCTTTTCTTGTTTTTTTCGGCCTGATAAGCATCCACCAAATGTGAAGCTGTACGGCATATTTTTTCCCAATGACCAGCTATGACACATCTGTAGCAAACAGTTCTTGATTTGTGAGAGGGTCCCTTTTGACCCGTCTGGACCTTTGGCTTATCATTCCCCTTGTAACCATAGTTACCACCTGTAATGGCGGCCCATCATTATAGCCTTGCCCACGACCGCGGCCACCACGGCCACCACGGCCTCCACGGCCACCACGATCACCACGACCTTGGCCACGGCTATTATAGTGCCATGACGATTGCCCACGTTCTTTGTGACTCTTGCATTTTTCTTCGGATGTCTTGTCAGTGGCATTGCTTCAGGAACTGCTATTGATCCGTGGGTCTGAGGTTGTGGTTTCTCATTAGGAGCTCATTATTCTTTTCCGCCACCAACAATACTTTCAAGAGGTCTGAGTACCTCTTGAAACCTCTCTCCCGGTATTGTTGCTGTAACAATACATTTGTGGCATGCATAGTACAAAATGTTCTTTAGCATTTCTTCTTGAGTAATCACATGGACACATAGTCTCAGTTGGGAGGTGATCCTGTGAATAGCACTGTTATATTCAGATATGGACTTGAAGTCCTGGAACCTCAAGTTGTTCCATTCATATAGAGCTTGTGGGAAAAGGACTTCCTTTTGGTGTCCATATCTTTCATTCAAACTTTCCCACAACTCTTTAGGATCCTCCACAAATAAATATTCAGTCTTAAGACTTTCATGAATGTGTGGCGAAGAAACACAATTGCTTTTGCCTTCTCTTGTGGAGTGGCATCATTTTTATCTTCAATTGTTTTTTTCAAGGCCATTTGCCTTGAGATGGGCAAGTGCATCTACCCTCCATTCGAGGTACTTTTGGCCCGACAAGTCAAGAATGTCAAACTCTCGTTTTGCAATGCTTGCCATTGGTTACTACATAAAAGTTATTTTATGTCAATATTAAGCATGCATGATTTTATTAGTCATGATTTAATAAAGTAAAGACATTTCATAGGTGTAGATGTCATGAAGATGAGTCGTATCAAATATTAAAGAATGCATGTAGATTTAATAGGTGGCGTATGTAAGAGCAAATAATCAAAAATGTAAAGACAAGTATAATATCGTGTGTCACAAGTAAGAAATCATACGGATAAATAAACGTTACAAGATCCATGAATAAAAACCTGTTATTTTTATCCTCTTTAATCCCCATCCATCCATTGTACTTTCTTCATCCTTATCTTCTTCCTCCTTTTACTCCATCTCCATATTCGATCCAAAAAAAACTTTCATGTCCATGGCCGATGATGATATTACTCATCGGCTTGTTTCCAACAATAATCGGTTTTTAATCGAGCTTTTCATTTGTCTTGTCCTTATTTACATCATCATCATTATCATAATCATTATTTTGGTGGGAAATCTCCGTTCTTAAACCAAGAGGTGAAAGCAAGAAAAAATTAATGTGTGTCTTTGTCAAAAGAGGTAAGCAAATCTCAATTTTGTTTGTTTCTTAGCATAAATCCAAACACATGATTTTATTTTGAGAAAATTTATTCTAGATCTTATGCTAAAATAACGAGTTTCTGATGTAGAGGTTCCCGATTTGGGCAACTACAGAGCATACTCCTCGGATTAAGTTAAGTTTCCAAAAACTTGAGTTTCTGATGTAGAAGATCCCGTTAAGGGCAACTACAGAGCATAATCCTCAAGTAGATTTTCTTGTATAATTTTTGTGTAATGAAAGACTAAGAAATGTTTACGAACATACCTTAGTAGATAAGCTCAGTTGTAAGTTAGAATCCTCGTGCTGATAACGTGTTATAAAATTATTGTTTTGGACTCTTGATTACTTAGACTTTTGTGCAATGAAGTTGGAAGAGAGGAGTGAACAAGAAGAGTAGATTTCTTACTTGCTCTTGGTGCATCTTGTTACAATGAGAATGACCACTATTTTTAGGCCAAAACTTGGAGGAGTTACTAATAAAATAAACTAGGATGTAAGAAGGTTAATTATTCACCTTGTACAATTTATTTCACTTATTGATCAATCTTCACTAGAAGACATGCATGTGATATATGTGTACAAAACATCATGTACAAATGCCTTGTACATATCTTCCATAACAGATTTCACATTTATACATACAAGAATAGTTGTTGATTTTTAAATTTGCAACATTAGTAGACCTGTGCAAATTCGGGCCGGCCCGTCCAGCCCGCCGACCCGTCCGGAAAAAATACGGGTATGGACAACGAGTTTGGTCCGTTTGAGCCCGGCCCGGACCGTATTTTGGTGGACGGGTATGGGTAGCCATTTTAGCCCGCGGGCTGGCCCGGCCCGGCCCGTATATATATATAACATTATTTTACATAATAAATTAATAATATATTTTTAAAACCCTAAATTCTCGTTCTAATCGACTCTTTGAGTCTCTTCAGCAGTTCAGCCGTCACACTCCACTCCCTCCAGCTATTTCTCAGTTTCTCACCCTAAATTCTCGTTCTCTGACCTCTCTCCCTCGGTCTCCGTCGTCTCCTCGGTCGCCGTCGCCTCATGCCTCTCCGAATCTCCTGCCTCTCCGCTCTCGCAAATCTCCGTCTCAGTCTCGTTGTCTCGCACATCTCTGCCTCAGGCTCGTAGTCTCGCACATCTCCGGCGCCTCAGTCTCGTAGTCTCGCACTGCTTGATTTGCACAGGTTACTCGTAGTCTCGCACATCTCGGTTGAAGGTTCGTTACTTCCTTTGTTTTTCTAATCTAAATCTTGCTTCAATATCACCTCTAACCCTTTGCCAAACTTATTACTCATACTTGTTGTTCATTGTTCGGGCGGGCGGGCGGCCCGTCAGCCCCGCCCGAGTTTTTACGGGTGGATATGGGCAGGCTTAGAGGCCCGTATAAGTCGGCCCGGCCCGGGCCCGTACGTTTCGGGCAGATTTTTGGTTTTGGCCCTTCCCGAGCCTGGATTTGCACAGGTCTAAACATTAGTGAGGAAACCAACTCATTTCACATATACAAATGAAGAAGAGAAGACTAGTTTGAGGCATAGATAATGAAGTCATTCTTGATTAATTTAAATATACACAATTGCATTTGAGCATGTAAAACAAAAATTTAAAACATCAAAAAAAAAATGTAGTGGTATGTTACGTTGAATGTGAGGTATTCTGGATAATCTTTCGGTTGTAATTTGTGGCACGATTGGCAACTATTGTTGGATTACAAACATTCCATATATGATTCAGTTGCAATTTGTATCTTTTCTAATGGCTTTGTCATTTAAAACCACCTTAGAAATGTCATGTGTTATGAAAGTGAAACAAAATGATAATAAATCTATTAAAACTCTATGCCACTTCTACCACCTCCAAGAAGTCATTAAGCTCAAAATAAACAACATATTTACGAGGGCAACAATATAACAATCACTAATGACATCAAATGACTATGTAATTATCAAGGGAGATTGAAATGCTAATTGTATATGAAATTGAGAAAAATGAAATTGGTTCATATCGACATGTCTTTAGAGTAATTAACAGAGTTATTGACAAGTTTGTATAGCTTGGAAACCTTTCTTCACCCATTGACATTTTATGCAGACTCTGAATTGAATGTTCTCATCCGTACTGATGCTTTTAGGATGTACCATTCCTCAAAAAAGTTATCATCAGTCTTATCTAGTCATCTATGTTAGACCGGCCCAAAACGTAACATAGGTGGTCAGCCCATGTTGCGTCTCGGTCCGCTCATCTCATCTCGGCTCGACACGGCTCGGCGCATGTGCTTGGTTGCCTATGCCGTTCCCATTGAAAATGGGTAGTGACTTAAGGCCACGACCGTAATGTGTTTCTCCTTATTATACCTCGTATGATTCCTCTCATTCTAGTCGATGTGGGATAGCCACATTTTATCACTTTTTTCCCAAGTTTTTTGCCTTGCGTGCAACCAACTTTGGGTCTCCATTTCTCATTCAAACGAAACTCAAATTTAACGTATGAATATACTACGAGCAAGAGCTCGCGTAGGAAAACCAAAGCTCCCACTTTCCGGTGTTGACAATGGCCGAAACTCACTGAAAATATGCCTGAAAAGTGCCTGACACACCATGTATTAAATACATGTTTTATTCATAAAATTTAGTTTCAACAATTTCATTTTATAGGTCATGGGTCCAAATTTGACAAAGTAGTTTATGGTATAAAAGAAGAGCATGTGTTCCATGCTAATTCAAAATCGCCCCATCAAATTTATGTTTCGGTTCAGTTTACCCCGTCTTGATTTTGTATGTTCATGACTATACACCCTTTTTCTATATTTCAGTTTCAATTTGTGTTATAAGGATGAACATTTTTCGTTCATTCGGCTTGTACAAAGTGAACTGTATTTCACATTCAGACATATGTATTTTAACCTAGGGGTGGGCACAAATCCCGTCCCGGGCCCATCCCGATCCCGTCCGATCCCCGGCGGGATTTCATTCAAAATTATAAATCCCGTCCCGAACCCGTTCCATCAAAAACTATCCGGGACGGGATATGGGCCTTAACTTCTCAATCCCGCTGGCCCGTCTCGTCCCGTATATAATAAATTTTTATAATTTAAAATAATTAATAAGAGTATAATCCATAAACATTTAGTGAAATACTTATATAGTTACGTTTATATATTTTAAAAATAAATCAGGTTGGTCAAACCTTCAAAATGATCGACAAATGTACCAAATTCATTTAGATATGTTTTATTGTATATATTTGGAACTTTAATTTAAATCTAATATGTTATTTTGGAAACTTTAATATTTTTTTTGCGTTTTAAGTACAATATATACGAATATTTGTGGATAAAATGTAATATTTAAAAACATTAAATTAACTAATGTTCAAACAGGATAGGGCCATCCCGTCCTGTCCCGGTCCCAACCGGGATAGGACCCAGTGGGATTCAATTAAAAATCTCTAAGGTCCGTCCCGATCCCGTCCCATTTAAAATAGCCGGGACGAAACTGGGATGACCTCAATCCCGTCCCATGTCCACCCCTATTTTAACCCCTTGTAAATCCTCGTACATATTCACACATATGCATTGCACACATGTTTGCTCTATTTATTCATTATATGACAAATAAATAGTCCGGGATAATTTTGCCTTCTAGCCAAACAAAATCTATTCAAATCTAATTTTACTAAACAACTATACACATTTTTATATACCAAAATTAAATCTATAAAAAAAATTTTTAATAACACAAATCTAAATTTACTAAACACATCCTAACTTTATTGTGTGCAACCATTGCCTATATTTATATACTGTCAAGAACCCTTACACACCCCGAGATCTCAATCTACTCCACCGGGAATCGATGGTTTGGGTCTTGATTTTATCGGATGTTATTCAATTGGTTTCACCGTATAAGATCTCACATTCGTCCTAACACTGAAGGAAAAATATATAAGAAGAAAAAGTCAAAAAGTAGCATTTTGATCGAAATCGGGGGGGTATGCAAGTTGTTCAGGTTGGGAAAAAATACGCAAATATTCAATACTTTGAACAAAATTTATTGGATACCCATCTCCAAAATACCCGATGTCCGTTACATAATCAAATAGTAACTCGTACCTTCATCACCACCACACTTTTCCCTATGTCTTATCAAAACGCATCCGGACTCTATCAAAACGGTCATCAGTTAGGATCGTCATTAACGCATCCGGTTTTAATGAAAAAAAGAAAAAAAATTATTAAAATTGGGTCCAAAATCCCTAATATTGGGCCACAATCTACCAAAAAAATTAATTCAAATATTTCATTGTTGAACTAATCTTACATCTCCATAGGAAATAAAAAGTTTGAGTATCATATGTGAGATTATTGAAATAATTTTGGGTCACAATCTACCAAAAAAATTAATTGAAATAATTTTTTCAATCAAATACTCTTTGTGCGCGGAGACTTCGCGGTTTCAAAACTCAAGTTCTCACTTTCATGTCTTTCCTCCAAGCCACTAACCATTTTCCCGCTTCACTCCCGTCTCTATAAAACCTAATCTGCCCTAGCAACATGTTCACATCTCTCCACTTCTCCCCCAAATCCCTTTTTTTTATATTCCCTCCCATCTAAATCCAAAATCTTTTCCTACTCACCAAATTCTCCCATGAACAAGAAGATCAGATCTCCCTCTAATGGAAACGAGAGGTTCAGCAAGTACTTGAAACCAGGCGCTTTGGCTAAGCTTAGGGATTCCAAAATCAGTGCTAGATCTCAAAGTCCTACTCGTCTGATAGGTTCGCTAGCGTCTTGTTCCGCCTCGTCAACTTCGACGTCCGTACCAATTATTCGGATCGGCGACGTCGAGTGCTTGGAGCAGTTTGTGAAGTTTTCTCCTGTCTTTGGCTCGCAGCGGTTTGGGAGGAAGAAACTTGTTGCTGCTAGGAGTTCTGTATGTTTTCTAGGGTTTGGTGCTACCGTTCCTGCTGTGGAATCGGTAGATCCGATTGTTAATGCTGTGAACAGCGATCTATTTGTTCATTGAATAAATTATTGGGTTCGGTTATAAATAATTGGCTTTTGTTTCCCGTCTTCTTTTGTGATCTGTTTGGTATGTGATGTTGAATGCGCAGTCTTTCTTAGACGGGTTTAATGCGTGATAATTGACATTCGATTGCTTATCAATACCCCGCATATAGTAGAATTGTATGTTGCGCCACTTTATTGATCTTGATTATATTGCTTTGAAACGTATGACAAACCTGAGGATGAAGGAATTATGGGGTTTAAACCGTTAAGGATGAAATTCTCCCAATTTCTCGAACGTGATAAATCACTCCACTGAACGAACTCTTAAGTGAAGTTCATGTTCTAGTCCCTTTCTTCCTCAAATTGAAGGATTAATTAAAGGTCAAGATGTGTTAGATCAATGGCCGACTTGCATTTAGTTGTAGATTAGTGTGATAATTGGCGTTTAAGTGCTCAACAGTATATATTATAATTGGATGCTGGTAGCTGACTGATCTATTTATGTTTTACTGCTTTGAATTGAAGGTTAAAGCAAGTAAACTACACTGCTCTAGCCTCTATGGTCAATATTTTCCCCTTAAATTCAAAGGAAGTAAAGACATTCATGGTTTCATCAACAAGATCAATTAAGGTTATCTTATTTAAGGGCGTCCAGACGTTTTTAACTCAATTGCAGACTTGCATTCTCTGGCCAGTGGGCAATTCCCACGAGGATACACGGTTTTGCTTCATGCTGACTGTTCTATAAGTTTCTGCTTACTCAAGATCTATAGCATGGAACTGCCTTTTAGATGAACTATAGGTTTGAATTGGTTTGCTCATAAGATACGAGTAACATGATGTGAATGTTCCCAGTTTTTTTACTAGAATCTTGGTTTAGTCAAATTATGACAACTAATAGCAAGCTGATCCTAGTGATTTGTTCATCTTGATCATGTGGAATATGACTGCTGGTCTACTGATTAAAAATCAAATTGACATTGCTTCTAAGCTCTAAGGGCAAATAAAATGAGAATTGGATTCTTTTTTTGCCTTTTTCTGACAGTTACTTCGGGTTTGAAGTGGACTAGTTTTGTTCATTCATAGATTTGTGGTGATAAGGCTGGAACATCTCAAAATTTTCTACACGAAAAGGCCGCATATATTTTATCTGCAGCCTACCTAGCTCAATGCATCAGTGTTGGGTCTCCTAGAGAGGTATACTAGTGCTTATGGCTGAGTGTACTCGTGTAATTGAACAGGTCAGCTTACATTGAATACTGAGTGGGATTTCCTCCCTCTAAGTTAATACTGTAAGACTTCTAAATTCATTTTATCTGGTTTGTGTTTCATTGATTTTGTGCACATTCTGATATTTGTAGATTGCTGTACAAACTTCTGTTCATTAATGCCAATAGTACTGATTGTCATACTTGGGTAACTTGACATATGAACAGCATTAAGATTTAAAACCCTGCTATATAGAGGGAAAATAACAAATTTGAGTTCAGGACTGATGCTTAATCCCGACAAGCTATTAATAATGTTTGTCTGCATTAACCATCATTCCCTGAAGGAATCTCCACCAATTTGGTCATTGAGAAGTTTTTTTCCGATTAAGGATTTCCATCAATTTCTATTCACTAATGTAGTGTATCTAGTTGGCTTACTAAGATTTGTTTGAAGGAGTTAGTTTTTTGATCTTATACTTTGGGTAAGAAATTCAAACTCAGACACCAACAAGTTCTACTAAATTTAACACGCTATTACCATGTTGCACTGGTATTAATACTAAGGGCGGTTATTCTCTTTTTATGTGAAAGTATTTATGACAGGGCACTCCATCAAACAAGGTTGTTCTTATTTGTCTTTATTGAATATTGTTCCTGTCATCCTAGTAATAGTGCATTATCGATTGCAGATTGTAGATAATATATCTGCAACCTAGCTCAATGCAGCAATACAAATATCCTATTTGATATTATACTAGTGCTTATAGCACATTCGCTCATATAATTTATGTGTGGGTCTAACCTCACCTTCTTCCTTTCTAAATTTGTACCAAGTCATAATGTAGTTTGCTGCATAAACTTGATTTTGTGCACTTTCTGAGTTTCTGATATTGGAAGATTTTCGTATAAACTTCTGTTCATTAATGTGAATGCTACTGATTGTTTGTTATTGACATCTGAACAGTAGTAGATTTATGCTATATAAAGGGAAAGTACTGAAGATGTGATCAGGAAAGATGCTTAATCCAGATAGAGTATCAATATTCAGGCAGAAGGGACTTTAAATAAAGTAGAGACCTGTAATTGATAACCAACTTTCCCTGATGGGCTTTCTCTGTATTTCCTATTGTTGTGACTGCCTGTACTTATTGTAGTATGCTTGGACCAGGATTATAATTATTTTTGAACACGAAGAGTGTACAATTTGTAGCCTCGTGTCTCCCAAGCCTTATTAGATCTATTGTTCAGATTAAGGCATCCCCCTCAAGAGTAGATAGATATATGTACAATTTTTAATGGTTATGGATGGCTTTTATGAGGATTGCTTATTGGTGAATAGGGGAGGGTCTGCCATGCGTCTTTTATTTTGAGTACTGAAGTATTTAGAACATATTTGGTGCATCAACATGTTTGCAATTGTTTTCATGTAACTTACTGAGTGATTGCTCAAAACTAACATGTTTGCAATTGTTTTCATGTAACTTACTGAGTGATTGCTCAAAACTAACACTGACATAAAAGGCTAGTTTAGCTGGTACAGACTGGACTTAAATTCTCCTGATCCAACTAGCAATTAGATTAGATAGTGTTTGTTATCATTTCAGGTTATTATCGTTTAATTGTTGGATACAGATTCTGGCAGCACTTCTCCTCGAAAACTTGACCCCGCGAAGAGCCTCAGAATCCTCAGAATATCCTTGAGTCTCCCATTACAGATTTACAGAGGTTTAAGAGAGATCACATTTACAACTAAACACTTATTGAGTTTATAGAGTATGTTAGACATAAGAGCTCCCCTAATTACATATGATTTTGTCTTGCTTGCACATTCTGTTTGGGTATTAGGGAGATATAAAATTATTTTCGGATTTTATGGTGGGCAGCTGCAACTTTTGCTGGCGGCAACTTTTAATGCACTCACTCCATACAGAATAAAGAAGAAACGGTGACAGGAGGTTTTGATTGGAGATCTGATACAATAGCAATGGTGCTCAGCTTCCAGGAAGCTAGAACCCGGTGAAGGTATGGCTCTTGTTTGATTGTCTTGACCCAATTTTGCAATTACACTCACCAATCAGATTTATTGGACCAACCTATAGTATGAAAACCTCATTGCACTTTGTCCCCCCACGTCTTTGAATAAACGTGGTCTACAAAGAAGTTAATTAGAAAAAGATATGCAAGAGAAATTTGTCTTGACTAAAATCCTGCAACTGGAGACTGGCTTGAATTGTAGTTGATCATCCTACTCTACATCTCCGCGTAATGAACCATGTGATGAGAGCCCAACCCTAGCTACACGACCCGTTCTGCTCGATCAGTCCAAGCCCTAAATTAGTTATGTTAATAAGCAGTATTCATCTTTTCTTTAATCAACGTCATGTAAGGCAGTAGATTATATAAGGATTATCAATAAAGTTATCATTTTGGGTAATTGAATCTTTAATCAAAAGATTTATCGTGGTTTGATCTCAAATCAAAAGGTGTGCATTTTTCTTACTGGTACGTATGGTAAATACTCTTGATATGTTTCTTTATTAAGATTTTAACCTCGCCTACCATTGCTTGAAGTTGATTCCTTCCTCTATTTTACTACGCCTTTTTATGGCACGCTATTTTAATGTTTTATCTCCATGAATATGCAATATGCAATATGCTGCACTGTTGGCATCAACCAATAGCCGATGGTTCACTGGCTACTGCTTCTAATGAGTGTGCTTGTGTATTTTAGTTGGTACTGTAATAGTTATAAGTCATTCATCTAGTTTGGTCTGTGATTGCTTTTGTGCACATTCTGATATTGGACTATTTGCTGTACATACTTTTGTTCAGAATTTCCGATGATACTAATTGTTACGCTCTTATATAAACAGTAATAAATTAATTCTATATAAAGGGTAAATGACGAGGACATGCTACGAGCATTGCTCAATTCAGGAAAAAGCTATAACTAGTGTTTTGTTTTTTGGTAAAAACACTATCATAATTAGGCGCAAGAGACTAAACATAGAACAGAGTTATATGTCACTGATAATTAACTTAGTTTGAAGGGATTTCCATCTGGTTGTATATAGTAAATGATTGTATCTAGTTGCCTAACTAAGATTTGGCTAACATCATTAGGACTTTTTAAGTTAACTAAACTTCGCTAGCATATTTCAATGCGCAATAGTATCAGTTATGGAATCATACGATTTCTCATGTAATGACCTGCTCCCCTGCCTTAAAATCAAACTTGTTCTTATCAGTGTGTATTGTATAATTATCCTGTCATCCTAGTGGCTTTGCCTGTAGTTTCACTCTGAATTTAGTCGGTCAAGATCTTCTGTATCCTTCCTAATATGTATCCTTGTATCCTTATCACGTGATTGGTGGAATTTATCTTGTTTATTATTTTTCTCGTAAAACAGTAAAATTTTAATCCTTATTTATTTAGCATAAACCAATCACATGATAGGGATTAGGGGTCCATGTATCACTGATAGAGAAAATCCAATTGGAATTTAGTGGTTGAACTTTCAGTTTCTATTTCAGACAAAATCAAATAATAGGTTTATTGAACAAGGGCTCCCCTGCCTTCAATCAGTACTCCTTAGAAGCATAAATGGATCAACATAACTTTTTGACAAGCTCTACTTTTGGGATATGTAGTTGGTTGAAGATGCTAGTTATATGTTGAGGCAATATATGCATGCTGTGATTAAAATTTTCTTTGAACATGAATATTATTCGTTGTGAAGTCTCGTATCTTTCAAATGAGGTCTCATATTAGACTTATTTTAAGGCAACACTCAAGAACCGATAGATATTGGTTATATCTTTTAGTGTTGTAGATGAAGTTTTTATGAGCATTTTATTTTTATTATGAACACAACTTTAAAATGTTGACTGGCTTATGCTATCTTGTATTGATGTCACCTTGAACTGTGAAGAGCTTCAAAATCTCATATTGATTTACATTTACAACTTACACAAGTACAAGTTTCTGGTTTTGGTATTTTTAGCATGCTTGACAAAAAGAGCTCACTTAATCAATATGATTTTGTCTTGCTTACACATGTTTAAGGCGGCGACGGCTGCAGCTTTTGGCTGGCGGCTTTCTTTTCAATGCATACAAGATAAACCAGATCTGATTGGAGATTTCAGCTTCTAGGAATCTAGACACCTATGAAGGTATGGCTCTTGTTTAATTGTCTTCTTTACCCAATTCTGCAACTAGATTCACCAATAAGATTTATTGTTATCAGCCTTATTATGAATCTTGCACTTGAGTCAAAATAAATTCGACCCTTGTGTGTTCCCCACTAATCTAAAGAAAGGGTCTACATAGAAGAAAATTAGAAAAAATTGTCCTCACTCCACTAGTGCAACTAGAAACTAGCTTGGATTATACTGAATCCGACAGTCTAGTATATAAGATCGGTAAAATATTTTTTATGATCTCAAGTTATTTACCCATTGGAAAATTTACACTTAGATATGATTCTTTATTACGATTTTCTAAGCAGCCACCAAAAATATCAAATCAGATTCATGCATACTTGTCAGCTCACCTTATTTTTTTTACCTAGCCTACCAAACATTGCTTATTAAATTGAAAACTTTCCTCTATTTTTATTAAGCCTTTCAATCACATGTTATTTTTAGTTATCTTCATGGATATACATCGAGGTGCAGTGTTGGCAACTACCAATAGCCAATGGTTCACTGGCGTATGTATGAATATTTTAAATATGTAAACATGCTATATGACGTATTAGCAAGTTTTTCCGCAAGAAACTTGTGTATTGTAATTGCTGATTATGGTTGATCCCAAAACCAGCAAGTTAGGATGAGTAGGCAAATTGAAAGAAGCAACTAGGAAATTCTGCAGAAACCTGTTTCTTTTGCTTATTTTATTCAATATACAGACACATCATTATTATGAATACTTTAAATTAAGACCCATAAATCCCTTGTATTTTACAAGTCATACATATGGACAAATTTTCATTCAATCTCACCATGACTAGGTAGGGACAAGAAAGCAATATCAGTTTTAGCATCTCTACGGATGCATACACTCATCTTTGAAGAATTCTTCCTCGTTCTTTGGGTGACGTTTTTTTTTTTTTTTTTTTTCTCCCTATATATTTGATATTTCTTTAATTTAACTGAAAATTTGTCTCTATTTAAATATAAATAACTTATTTTTTTGCGAGATACTCCCAAAGGCAGTGAACAAGAGGATCCAAAAGATTCACCTCTTCCATTTTCTCGTGTGGTAAAGTATCAATTCCTGATATTCCCATTAAAGTGTACTACAATAGTCAATTGATTAATACATTTCCTTTGTTGTTTTTTCCAGGTTCATCTGTTTTCGTACAACAACGTGAAAAACTTCAAACTTGTGGGCTTGGCAGTTTTCTACATACATAAAGGTATCTCTACAAATACAACTGATTATTTGTAAACTGTAAGCTAATGGAGAGGAGACGTGGTTGGAGGCCATTTCGAAGCGAGGAGTACCAAGAGTCGGATATGTTTGACCTCATGGAAGATAGAGAAGCAATTGATTACACAAAGCCGAGAGAATCGGAGCAAAGATCAATCGGGCTGGTCTCAAGGCAACTTCCAAGTGCAATCATGTTGATACCACGAGCCAAGAAGAGCTCGAACCCTGAGCCAAAGCTGGTTCAACACTCAGCACAGTAAACATACCAAAACTGGTCCAAGATCTATGGGAAGAGCCCAGTTGGAGATTCTTCTAGAAGCTCATTGTTTAATAATCAAGATTGCTTTGATGGTTGTGACAATGATAGTGAAAATTTTGTTGGGAAAAGTTATATCCAGAATAGCAATGACGATGAAGATGAAGATGACGATGACGATGATGAGATGGAAGGTAGGATTCCGCCACATGAGTGGCTCGCGAAGAAGCAGAGGCGGAAACAGATATCGCCATTCTCGGTTTGTGAAGGTGCTGGAGGACTCTAAAGGGAAGAGACCTTAGGAGGGTAAGACATGCTGTTTTGACAAAGACTGGCTTCATCTAATACTATTAGCATTTGACAATGTTATTTGTGTACATATTAGGTGAGTGTTAATGTGTTTGAGGTTAATCCTTCAAGAAAGTGCTTTTCACTTTTGATTTTGTTATGTTACGTTGTAAGAAAGCACAAATTGTGCTATGATTAAATGCTCATTATTGGGTTTTTGTTGCTTCCGTTCTCCTTCAACTTGGGTTCTGTCATATTATACTCATATGATTAATTGTCACAAAGAAGCAAAGAACCCTTTTCTTTGCATAACACATTAACACCACGTAGGCCTTTGTATGATGTATTAATGAACATCTTGGGTCTGTGTAACGTTAGATTACATAAATATGGATAAAATTACAAAAAAAAAATCTGTTAAATTATTTTAGATAAAAGGAATGAAAAAAAGAGAAAAGAGTAAAAAAAGATTTTATTCTCAATAATTCTTATAATCATAAGTTTAATACAATTATATAATTTACATAATTTAATTTCTTAATTTCCATAATCTAAGTTCCTTCATGTCTTTCGTCTCCTTACCAAAAACTAGTATTTTCTATAATCTTAATACCTCGTTAAAAATTAAAGAAGTTTGAAGGTTTTTTTTTCTTTTATTAGTGGAGTGTAAAATTAATCAAACAAATAACTAAGTTGGTATTTGGATAGAGGGTTGTTATATTAGACAAGCTACGTGATCTTGGTTTGTCAAAATTTCGGGTCAAGTTCGTCAATTTTTTAAATGAGCAGAATATGAACTCATTTTAAAGCTCGTATGAAATTTAGGATCAACTCGGTCTCAACTCGTTTATAAACGAGTTGAACTTGAACATGTCAATGCTTGTCACCTTCGGCTAAAATAAACCTATAGGAGCACTATTTTAGCCGAAGTACTCGGCTCGGCTTGACTCAAACTCGTTTACTTTTTAAACAAGTCGAATATAAACATTTTTTCATACAAAAAGATTCCCAACTAATTTGACAGTTTGTTGAGTATGAAATTGTGTCCCCACATCGACAATATGAGATACGTGAACCTAACATATAAGTCTTACACATACAATATGAAGTTCCATCCTAATTCAAATTGGTAATATGAGAAGTAATTATGACTTATATGTTAGGTTCACTTAATTTTATATTATCGATATGTGATACATTTCCACACTAACACACTTTGAAGCCATCTCCATGCATCGTGTCGGTAAAAATGCACACCAAAGTGACCAAATGTTATTTTTCAAAGTTCATAGTAGTTTGTTTCGTTTTTAGTTGTTATAAAAATTATAATCGTTCATTTTTTTTATAGTTTAATAGGTCCCTATTCACGAGGAGGTGATATGTCCATTTGAAAACGGATCATATTACCATTTAAAAAGTCTTGTTCAATTCTAAATTTTATCCCTTCATTTAAAAATAAAAACCTAAAAACAAACTTAGTTACAATGAAAAAGCCTCAACCCATTCAAAGAGAAAAAATTAGCCCAACCGGTTCTAAACCATCCAGACCGGGTCAATCGACCTATGTTTACCCGAATTGCAACTTGATTCGGTCGTAAAACGGTAAAAGTGTAAATCTGCAAACTATTCAATTACGTTTCTTGGTTGATTCATCTAAATTGTAAATCAATTATCAATACATTTCATTAATTGTTGATTTTTCGAATTTGCTTGGAAACCCGGTTGACACTTATCACCAATCCAAAATCTCAAAAAAATCAACAAGGACACACTAGGGTAAATGCCACATGAGGACATGACACATTGGGCCTATTGATAGGATGATTCAAGCCCAAAATCACTTGAGTGGGACCACTTGAGCTCGATAACTGCAATATGAACAGTTCAACAATAAAGCTTCGATCTTTACTCTTCCTTTCTTCCCAAACTTTCCTCTCTTATCATTATCAAGAGGGTCCTTTCGTGAAGCAAGACGTTGCTTTCCCTTTTCAACTCTCTCTATATCTAAATCCCTCATTTTTTTTATCCAAGGTTCTTGTTCCTCCCCCTTTGCTTTACTTTTTTTTCATTTCTCTTCTCTATAAGATTCTTCTTTCTTCGTCATCTATTTTGATCCGACGAAATAATTGGAAACCCTAGTTTGATTTTGTCTTTCTTTTGTGTTCACGGTTCTTAATTGCCTTTGAAATTGCTTATCTTACCAGTTCCACGCCATGTCTATGTCTAAGAGCTCCTTCAAGCTGCAACACCCCCTCGTATATCTCTATGTACTACGATTTTCGATTTTGATCAATTATCAAGTATGAGTGTTAATTTTGATAATATCAGTTGATTGAAAGCTGATTTTTTTTGTTTTGTTTTATTCTTGTTTACTTATATAAATTTGTGGGATATTTAGGTTAACTCTGTTTAGGTATTATGAGCTATTTCCTGGGGGAGGTTGAATTTTTTTTTAAATTTCATTCTCAGGTGGTTGGATAACTTAGATCGTAATAGATGCGTCTTTGTTGTGATGTGAACGTGTTTTTTGTTGACTGTGTCCATAATTTGCCTTGAAGAATCATAATAGAATTAGACTATTTCTTTGGGGAAAGTGTATACAGATTACCACTTTGCCATTATTATTTCTTGAATTGTGAGCAAAGATGAAAATGTCCATCTATATGTATATATACTTCTTTGAATTTTGCCCCTCAATTGATCACACCATTTACTTACAGAAAATAAAGTTCTTTTTTTTCTCTAACAGGCAATGTTTGTAATTGCATACCATCTGTCAATTTGTAGTGACCATTGACCGATTAACACAATAACACATTCCAAATTTGGCTCATTAGATCATAATATTAGGTCAATGTTAGAATTTGATGTTGAATATCCAATCATTCGTGTTAGCATTTGATAAGTTATTTGATGAAATGTTTAAAAATAAGTCAAACCACTGAAAATTGTGCAAAAACATCCAGTTTGAAAGAGTTGTACTGAGTTCTACATGTAGCTGGGCATTTTCTATCCCATTCACAATTCCAAACTAAGAAACGATTACTGCAAGGCGGATTTTGCATATTTCAGTGATTTTATGTATACATTTCCTGAATAAAATTGTATAATGCTACAAAATCTCTCATAACATTAACAAAAACCATGTTCACATTACAGCAGAGAAGTCTCCTTTGAAAGACTTTGCTTTTCCACTCAATCAGTTGTTTTATTCAATGTAAAAAAATTGTTTTTATTGACGGACTCATTCTAATTACGATGAACTATATGTGTATCCATGACAGAGAGAAGGCAAGCTGAAGCTTCTCGCATCAGGGAGAAATACCCCGACAGAATTCCTGTATGATGTTTTGTATTTTCTCCGTCAAGTGAATGTTGTTCATGTTAGTGTACAAGTTTACATTTCTGATATCATTTTCTCTTGTTTTACATAGGTAATTGTCGAGAAGGCTGAAAGAAGCGACATTCCTGACATTGATAAGAAAAAGTTAGAATTCTTTCTTCCGTGTTATACTAAACGCAAATGATTTTTTCAAACACGTTATTGCTTTGATTTACTTATACTCATATTTCATTTTTTAATGAGTGCAGATATCTGGTTCCCGCTGATCTAACAGTTGGGCAATTTGTCTACGTCGTAAGAAAAAGGATCAAACTTAGTGCTGAAAAGGCGATCTTCATCTTTGTGAAGAACATTCTTCCTCCCACCGGTAAGTTAAAATCTTTCACAAGTGGCCAGTGTATCTTTTTCATCTCTTTCTGCGACTTAATGCATTGCTTCTGTTGTTACAGCTGCAATGATGTCAGCTATCTATGAGGAGCACACAAAGATGAAGACGGTTTTCTATACATGACCTACAGCGGCGAGAACACATTTGGATCATTTGAAATGATGGAGGCAGCCTACTGAATAACTTGTTCATATCAATAAGACTGTTCACGTTGTAAATAGATGTCCAGTATTTGCCTCTTATGCAATTTCGCCTTTCCTCGTTGCATGCTTTGGCTGCTTTTTATCTGTTTTTATGTTGGATCTAAGACTATGATCTTGCAATTTGATCAATGCAGTCTGAATATCTATAGCAGTCTATTTCTTTCTGCAACAATGTGCCTTGACTTCCACGTCAATTTCTGTGTTTCTCAAATGATATTTATTAGAATGTCATTTCTTTGAGCTAGTGGCGTAAATCGATCCACACAAATAACCCGGAATTGCTCTTCAAACACTATTCCAACACAAATAACCCGGAATTGCTCTTCAAACACCTTATTCCAACCCTATTGGTGAAATGTTGCACTCTTTTCTTTAGCCTTCTCTTGCTCTCGTACAAAAATTTCTCCACACAAATGCGTTATCCGACAACATAGAGCCATCAAATGATGCGTTTGTGAAGATACAAGTCCAAAACTCGACATCTTCCTAGCGCAGTCCACAACTCGGTCATTGTAAGAATACACTATCCCAACTCAAAATCCCGGGACACCAAGATCCTTCGAAGGCTATAAACAACGTGGATTATATCACGGTTGCATTTTTTCTCCCAATTCCGATAGAAGCTCGGAAACACTTATGAACTCCGGCGATTGAAACACGGTGGCCGCATAGATCTCATCGGCAATCAGTGAATTTGCTTCTCGTTGACAAAGTCAACGACCCTCATTAAGGAAGTTTTTTCAAGTATAGTTCTTAGAAGGTTCGATGGGTTGCAAATGACTGATCCTTTGACATTGGTCTTCGATGCTATAGCTCGCTCGTAGGCTTCTTCTATGGCCTCGCGAGTGACCATAAAACCGGTCGAGCTATCACAGTGAACCGGGATCAACTCCACTCCGGTTCTCCATCCCATATCGCTGTCAAATCTGTTTTTTTTTGTAGAAGAGACGAGGAGAGAGAAGAAGAGACGAGGAGAACGAATTCTCACTCGTAATTTATTAGAAAAACAAAAAGAACAGCTAAACAGGGATACATCTAGGGGTCGCAACGCCCCGGACATCATTCTTAAGGATTGAAATTAAACTAACGGGGGGTACATGAACCAAATGATAACCAATCGGGACATTAAAAGAAAGAGCAGCAAGATGATCCGCAACGGCGTTTGCTTCTCTAAAAACATGACGGAATCGGATGATCCAATCCCTACGAAGGAAGCCTTGGCAACGAGAAACCAGACTAAAAAGAGGATGAGTGTTGGAGACCTCTTGATTCACCAGGTTGAAAGCCGTAAGCGAGTCAACCTCACTTCAATGTGTCGAATACCTTTATTCCATGCAAGATGTAAGCCCATGCATAGACCCCATAATTCGGCAGCCAAAACCGAGCCCGCGCCAATATTAAACATAAACCCAACAACGAATTGACCGAATCGTCCCTAACCAAACCGCCCGCCGCAGCACAACCCGAACTGCGGATGAATGAGCCATCTGAGTTTAATTTACTCCACCATGAGGGAACTTTCCAACTAACGTTAGACCAGACTTTCACACGCTCAGTCGAGCTTTTAATGGCATTCTTGATGGACATGGACAACTGCTTCATCTGAGAACTTATGAAAAGAGTTTTGAACCCGGGAAGACGAGGTGACGGAAGATGAACCCATTTCTCCACTTCCAAATCCACCAAACCGTCATCGCAAACCAGCAGCTCCAAGCAAGATTCTCTCCATGATCTTCAGTTAAGGAAAGATTAAACAAAAGCCAATCCACATCGGAAAGAGCGTAAAAAATGACGGCCATCTCTTCGGTGATAAGATTACCCCAAAGACTAGAGAGCAAAGTACAATCTCTAAACAGATGCATAATGGATTCCGAAGCCAAGCCACAACACGGGCAGAGATCGGAATCAACCAGATGGCGCCTTTTTCTTTCTGCATTAGTCATTAATCTCCCTTTAATCACCAGCCATAAGAACGTCTTAATTCTCTCGGTAACTTTCAGAGTCCAAATGGTGCGATAGAGGTGGGTATATGGTGAATCGATGTTACAAACCGGAAACAAGCTACGGTAGGCCGAAGAGGAAGAAAAACCACCATTATTTTCCAACAACCAAGCCACACAATCTGAGTTTCCAGGGACTTCATTAAGGGAGACGGCAGAAATCTTCAAGAGCGCATGTGCAGGGAGAAGGGACCCGAGTAACTCCCAGCGCCAACCCGACGACTCATTCCAGTAAACCGAGACCAATTCAGAAAGATTAATATCCTCCAACGAATTAAGAGCCACCTCTGACAGCGGCATGTCCAGGCACCAGCGATCCAGCCAGAAGCGAGCCTTCATGCCATCGTAAACCACCCATTTAACTCCAACAGACAAAAGGACCTTTTTTGCCCACAACATACCACGTAAAATATAAGAGCCTTTCTTCAAAGGAGAGCAAGACAAAAACGCCGACTCAGACGGAAAGTTGTATTTTCCGGCCATGATCAGAGCCCATGGGGAAGATTGATTATGCAACAACCTCCACGCCAACTTGCACAAAGAAACGAGATTATTATCTCTAGTGGATTTGACCCCCAACCCGCCTAAGTCCACAGGTTTACAAACCTCGGACCAAGCCACCAGATGCGAGCCATGCTTCAACTCAGCTCCTTTCCATAAGAAAGAACGGCAAATCCTATCAATCTCTTTACAAATCGATGCCGGCAACTTACAAGTACGCATTACATACGACGGGATAGTAGTGAGAACCGATTTAACCAGCGTGAGCCTTCCTGCGAAACTGAGTAACCTCCCTTTCCAGGATGCCAATCTAGTCTTAGTTTTCTCGATCAGAAACTCAAAGTCCCTCTTAGAAATCCTAGCATGGGTGATTGGGAACCCCAAATATTTCCGAAATCACGAACAATAGGAAACTCTGCAGCCATTTGGATAGATTCTTTAAAAGAACCAAGACATTTGGGGAGACAACCATATGGGACTTGCTTAGATTTACTTTCAGCCCAGAATGTTGACAAAACTCCTGAAGGCAATTCTTGATTATCCGAACATTCTTAATTGAAGCTTCAGCAAACAGAACGATATCATCAGCAAAGAAGACATGGGAGATCGCGGACAGCCGCGTTTGATACGCAAAGGGATCCAATCACCACTCTCCACAAGTTTATGAATCGCATGACTTAATCTTTCCAAACAAAGGACAAATAAGTATGGGGACAAAGGATCACCTTGCCTAACACCGCGGTTGGTGAGAAGGGGTCAGACATCTCACCATTCCACAAGACTCTCATTCTCGGAGCGAATGCAGCAACTAATCCAGTTCCTCCAAGTAGGTGGGAGACCCAAAAGCCCGCAAGTCTCGTCCACAAAATCCCACGAAAGCCTATCATATGCTTTTTCTAAATCAATCTTCATTGCCATCCATCGCTTTCCTGATTTCTTACGACCCATCGAATGAATCAGTTCCTGAACCAGGACCACATTGTCTTCTATCAGTCTACCAGGGATGAAGCTACTCTGAAACGGCCCGACGACCAATTTCATAATTGGTTGTAGCTCACCACAAGCAACTTCGAAATAACTTTGTAAATAACGTTGCAAAGGCCGATAGGCCGAAACTTGGACATGTGATCCGGACTAGCAACCTTCGGAATAAGTGAAAGGAGTGTCTCATTGAGACCCTCAGGGAGAGAAGCAGTTGTCAAGAATCTCCTTACAGTAGAGATTACACTCGGCCCACCGAATCCCCAACAATGCTGGAAAAATGCCACACAAAAAACCATCTAAACCTGGAAGCTTTAAGAGGAGCCATAATAGAGACACATTTACTAATGTCTTGATCTGTGAAGGGAGAACAAAGGGCCAACATATCAGATTGCGGATAACCGGGAAGTTGGAAAAGAAAATACCCGTCGGAGAAGGGAGGCCCTCCTCGGAAGTAAAGAGCTTCCGATAGTACTCTAGGGCATTTGCCCTCAACAGGTCCGGTTCAGAAATCCAAACACCATCCTCATTCTTGATACAATCAACTCTATTATACCTTCTTCTTATAACCGTGCAAGCATGAAAAAACGCAGTATTCTTATCACCTTCCCATAAGAATTTATCTCTCGATTTTTGGCGCCACAGAATTTCCTCCTGCAGAAGGACCTCGTCAAAGTCACATTGAAGTTGAATAAGAGTGTCAAGCAGGCCTTGAGTGGGTGACTCTCAATCTCCAGTTGCACGTTGTTCAGTCTCCCAAGAGAGAAGACTTCTTTGCTTCAATAAATCCAAATTCGGATTTATTCCATTCCAACAGCCTATTTCTAAGGGAAGATAGAGCCCTTGTAATATCAATATGTGCAACGTTATGCTTCGACAAAGACTCGGTGACCACTGTCTTGAAAGCAGGATGGCGAAGCCAAACGGCCTCAAACCGGAAAGGTCTGCGAGACGTAGATGATCTCCGTGATGGAAAACTGAGTAGTAGCAGCGGATTATGGTCCGAGCTTAAGGCGGGAAGGTGTCGTACAAAGGCGTCAGGCCAAACAACCCTTGCGTTGTTACACATGAAGGCCCTATCTAACCTCCTCGATTGCCTCTGTGCAATGTCATATCTCTATTCCACGTGAATGAGGGACCACTAAAACCCATGTCCACAAGGCCAGAAGAGTTCACCCAACTTTGGAAGACGTTAGTGTCACTTGAAAGCTTCTTGGAAGTACCTCCAATATCCTTAGTATCCAGCACGCAATTAAAATCCCCGCAGACCAACACCGGACCCTGACAATTACGTGTAGCATCCTCAAGCAATCTCCAACACTCACGACGTCTAGCCACCGTAGGAGGATTATAGACCGCGAAGAAATTAAGTGTAGTTCTATCCAACACTCACGACGTGTAGCATCCTCAAGCAATATCCCTTTGTAGTATCGTAACGTTGATCGAAGCACCATTCCAAAAGAGCCAGATCCCACCTTCAAAACCAAATGGCATCTACACGCACTGAGTCAGAGAAGTTGATTCTTGCGCAGACCTCATCGGCTCTAGAACCCGAAATCTTGGTCTCTAACAAAACAAGGAAATCGATCTTATGACGGTTTATCATGTATGAAAGGGATTTGCGGAACCGTCTATTACCCGCACCCCTGCAATTCCAGATTAGCGCGATCATTGGGCAAGGTCACCAGAGACGGACCCAGGTGGCTCGAGATTAGAAGTACCCGCGGAAGAGTGAGTCTGTTCAATAAGCTGATGATGGGTGGCACATAATGTGGTTCCGACACCTGCTCAGACGGGTCGACTTCCATAACCGAGACATTGGTAGATGGAGAGTGATCGACTGGAGGTAGAACGGCATGATGTGTAGAAAGCTACTTCCCTTCCTTAGGCGAATATTCTGCAGCCCTAATCGGGCCTTGGGGCGTGGTCTCAATCTGCATGGGAACTGACTTTTGGCTTGGGTCGGTGGTTCGATTGATGGACAACTTGTGTTTGTGGGCCCACCAATTTGGCTCTTTAGGGTGTTTGGATTAGCCGCTAAAGAATCCGGGGGTGTGGCCGATGTATTTTCATTGATAAGTAATAATGGTGCATAAATCTCTGAAACTGTTACATTCAAGGTAGAATCAACTCCCGGGGTGGCCGTTACATTTTCATTGAATGGTAATGATGGCGCATTAATCTCTAGAACCGTTACATTCAAGGTAGAATCAACTCCCGGGGTGGAATTATGCCGCGCCAGCACCGGAGGGATCTGGTCCGGCGGACTCAACGCCTGAAATCTATTCGGATGGTTCGTGCTCCTACCAGTGACTTTAGACGACGAGGTATCGGGCTTTTTTCTCGACTGACATCCACGGTCCAAAGCAAGACTCCACTGAAGTCGACTCCGGGACCATAATCTCATCCGTCTTACTCTTCTCATTAGCGGTTTGCTCAAAACGGTAACAACATCGCCTTTAGGTACCAACTCAGTACCCGCCTTTTCCTTATCCGCCATAGGACATCTTTGAGTAACATGCCCATACAAACCACAATGATGACAGATAAGATTCAAGCCTTCATACTCCACATGAATTCTAGAATCTCCGATCATAATAGTGCCAATTAGGGGTTTATCTAACTCAATTTGAACACAAACTCTAGCGAACTTCCCTCTAGTAGCGTAAAGTGTATTCAGATCGACCTTAAGCGGGAGTACCCAGTGCTGATGCCAGACCATAAAGAACAACTTCATCATAGAGTTGCATTGGTAGTTCGGACAACCGAGCCCAGGCAAAAATAGAATGAAGGGCATTTGTATACGGATCAAAATTGCTTGACCACGGACGGACCGTGATATAATGCCCAAAAATTTCCCAAGGTCCCTCAGTCAAAACCCGTAAGTAGTCATCTTCATTTTCGAATCTAACAGCATAGAACCCATTAGGGAGATCGAGGATGGTCATAATTCCCGCTGGCCGCCACAATTGATAAACCCTGCGCTCGAGCAGCCTGAAAGCCACATTACGCCCAAGAATCTTAATGATTACCGCCTTCTTCCATTTCTCGGACAGGCATCCACCACTTCCTTATCAATCTTAGCAATGGCCAGACCCCTAATGCCTTCGGGGAAAGAAATCCTCATCCGTCTGGATTCAATCAGTGTATCACAACAAAGGGGGGTTGTTGAAGATTTCTTAGCGCCAGCGGCTTCAACATAGGAGCGAGTATCTTTAGCCACCTTATCATCAGGATCAAGACGTCTATCTTGAGTTTGGTGAGGGGCCGGAGGGGAAAGGGGAAGAGAGGACATTGCAACGTTCAAAAGAGAGTGTTTTTAAAATAAGCTAATTTTTTTATGAGCTCTGTCAAATCTGTTAAGTTATAATTATAACACATAAACACATGCGTTCTTAAATAACAACAAGAAACACTAATTTTTATCATCACATTGGAAGTGTTATAATTATAACTAGTTTAGTTATAATTATGACACATAAACGCATGCGTTCTTGAGATCTCATATTTGGTTCGAGTTCTTTGAAGTCGACTTCAAGGGCTCGCTCACCGGCTTCTCGGTTGTAATTTTGCTTATGTCGTAGCGAGCCACAAATATAAATACACGAATTATATTCTAAAATTAAAAAAATTGACAATAAAATGAGTAACGAGAGACTTCTTCATTCCTACTCAACACTCTTAAACAAACAATAACAAGCACACATAGTTATTTTTAATAAACTATAAATTTTAAAACAACGCTTACTAAAAACACAACAAGACTAACCATTATTAAATACTATTAGTATGTTCCAAAAAACTGTCAACAATTTTTTTTCCTTGTAGAAGGCTGATTTATTTTGCAATAGGAAGTGCTAAAAGAGGCTTAGCTTTATGTAGTGTGAGCCCAAACGCCTCAGTCATGTCAACATCTTCTTCCTCACTAATCTCATCCCCAACCTTCCAGATAAAAGAATGCAAAAGATTAGCCAATATCAAGTGCAACATCCGTTCAGCTAAAGGTAATCCAAGACACATCCTTCTTCCAGCTCCGAACGGTAACAACTTGAACTGATGACCTCTAAAATCAATTCCTGACTCCAAAAACCTCTCAGGCAAGAACATTTCCGGGTTATCCCAAGCACTCGGATCTCGACCCATGGCCCATACGTTAACTAGCAACTGCGAGTTCTTCGGAATCTTGTAGCCACACAAGCTGACATCATTCACGGCTTTACGAGGAATCAAAAACGGTGTTGCTGGGTGCAGCCTTAGGGTCTCTTTCACTACCGCTCGCAAATAAGGTAGATTTTCTACATCAGATTCTTTAACAAGATCAATCTTGCCAACTACTTTATCTAACTCGGCTTGAGCTTTTGCCATCTTTCGGATTGCGTAGCAGCTCCGACATTGCCCATTCTAGTGTTGCAGCTGTGGTGTCTGTGCCTCCAATAAACAGGTCCTGTAGATAACAACACAAAATCAATCAACCCATCAAATTTAATTCTTAGGCATTTGTATGGTATTCTTGATATCTAGATATTAGATATATGTAGGGGCGGGTTGCAAACCTAAACCCAAACCTAGTAAGTGAAAAACCGGCGGTTTAGGTTAACTGACGGTTTATTAAAAAAAAGGTGAAAAACCCGGTCCAGAAGCAAAAACCGTCGGCTTTACAAAAACCGTCAGAATGAATTTTTTTTTAAAAATAATTTTAAAAACTGAAAACGACGGTTTAACCAACCAAACCGTCGTTAAAACCGTTGGTTTTAAAGTTTTTTAAAAAATAAAAATAAAAAAACCTATTAAACCGTCGGTTTAGGTTTTTTATTTTTACAAACCTAAACCTAAACCTTGAACCGGCGGAAACCTAAACCGGCCAAACCTAAAACGCCGGTTTGGGCCGATTTGAAAACCGCCCGGTTTGAACCAAACCGGCCCATACCTAGATATATGTATCAATAAAAAAAACTCAGGGCCAGTTTGATATCATGTGTAGATATGAGCATTCGATATTAAAAAAAAAGTCATCCGATATTTGTTATAAGAGTACATGGATATCATAATGGTATTTTGATATACTTCTTATATACATTTTTTCCTTTTTTGATATATTCCACAAAATAGTTGTATCAAATATTTAAAAGTACTCGTCTCTTTTCTATTTCCCCTCCTAAATAAAAGTAGCATATATCAATTTCTGCCCATATCTTATACTCAATATTAATATTGGTTACCAAACTAGCCCTTAATAGTGTTTAATAGGTAAGTATAAGAATATCAATGTCACACTCATATCTTGATATATATATATATACACACACGTATATATGAATAACAAACATGCCCTTCATCTCATAAAAAACATTAGAACTTACCATGAGGAGATGCTTAATATCACCTAGACTCAAATCAGATTCATTTTCTTTGCTGATCTTGAGAAGTGTAGACAAAACATCATCACCCTTATCGCAAACATCAGCTAACTTCTGTCTAATAATCTCCTCAAAAATAGACATAAACTTACCCAAACGAGCTTCTCCATTTCGATGTACACCAAACAGATCAAAATAACCAAAAACCGGGAAATAGTCGGCCAAGTTAGCCTTTCCATTACCTTCCGTTATAGCAGCAGCAACATCCTTCAACTCTTGTGATGCTTTAGAGCTTTGGGCTTACCAAATCAACCGAAAAGAACGAATTCGACAAAAAATTCAATAGCGTCGTAAAAGCTACTCTTGAAATCTCCACAGCTTGACACTTCCCACAATTCTCCTTTAAAAAATCAAGAAGCTCTTTCACCTTTTCTTGACGTAATACCTCAGTTGCATCTAAGATTTTCTTGGTAAAGACATTGACAGAACAAATCTTTCTTAGATTTCTCCATTTCGGCGAAACGGCTAACAAAGCCACTGAATACTTCGGATGACTCAGTACTTGAGTAGCATATGGAATTGTTCTGCTAGAGAAAGATAGGTCATGATTTTCGAAAATCTCTCTAGCCATAGCTACTGAGGAAACGACAATGGTAGTCACAGTCCCTAACTTAAGGGTGATTAGAGGGCCATAGGATTCGGAGAGGTGGGTGAGATCACGATGCGGGTTTTCGGTGAGTTGGAGGATGTTGCCGATGATAGGCCATGGCTTTGGTCCAGGAGGAAGTACTACTTTTGTGATGAATTTATCTTTGAGAAGATAATAAAGGATGAGTAAAGATGATAAGGAAAAGAAGAGTTGAGTTTTTGGTAGTCCATTGCTTTGTTGTTAAGAGCTGAGATTTCGAAGGTCATGGTCCATGGATATGAATATAAAGACATTCTCATCAGTTACCATCTATGTGGAATTAAAACAGTTTAACTTTACAGCACACCAAATACAAAGTACTCATACAACATTTATTGTGAGTAGGTGCACAAATTCCAAGTACCATCATTTACATTTGTCCACTGAATTGAGTTACTGCTGGACAGCTCATATTTTTTTAAATAATTATTTTAAAAGTTGTTAAAATTTTCTAAAAATAAAACTTAATATTTGTAAAATGAAAGTTGTAGATAAATGTTTAAAATTCTTTATTTTTTTCATTAATTAAAACAATTGTCCATATTTATTTATTATTATTTTTTTCCTATTTTTTTATATGTCTAACAAGAAGAAAAATTATTCTTATTATCACATTGGAAGTGTTATAGTTTAGTTATAATTATAACACATAAACGCACACGCGTTCTTGAGATCTTATATTTGGTCGAGTTCTTTGAAGTCGACTCCAAAGGCTCGCTCACCGGCTTCTCGGTTGTACTTTTGCTTATGTGTGAGCCGCGTTATATTCTAAAATTAAAAAAATGATAATAGTAATAGTAACCGATAGACTAGCTTCTTCCTTCCCTCTCAACATTCTTAAACAAACAACGACAAGTATACGTAGTTTTTTTTTAATTAATCACAAATCTTAAAAACAACGCTTTCTAAAAACACAACCAGACTATCACAACCACAACCACAATTTTACTAAACACGGCATAAAATAGATACCCATTATCAAACGAACATTTAATATGTTCCATAAAACTGTCAATAATATTTTTCTAGTAGAATGTTGATTATTAGCAACAGGAAGTGCTAAAAGAGGCTTAGCTTTATTAAACGAATATTTAATATGTTCCATAAAAAAATCAACACGATCCGGATTGCGGTGGATCGGACTGGGTTTTTTTTCCGGGAAAAGATAAAATTTTCTTTTTTTGTATGAAAATAATCCGATCAGGTCCGTAATATCATGGATTGGACCGAAATTTTATAGTTACGGTCCGGTTTTCGGTCCGGTCCAAATGTATGTCGCCCTAGTTTTGTAACACGGAAAAATTGTGTTTTAGCTCTGGTCATAATGAGTTCGAGTATGTTTGCCGAATCATCGTTCACTTGTGGTACTCAAAAATCTTATATACTAACACGACTCACATTGCAATAGGAATTGAATGCACAGGCTCACGAGAGGAAGTGATACGTTCTTATCAACTAAGTCAACATATAACCCAACCAATCCAAGCTCGATCCACCTTGAATAGGAAACAACAAACGTGTAAGGAGGCCTTTTGTGCAACATTTGATTCATAGAAAGAATTAATACTAAGAAGTAAGAACAAGAACCAAGAGACTTTAGAGCCATTAAACCAATGTATTGCATACTTGCAATTCATAGGTAATCAAACTACAACCAACCATCTATACACAACATTTTCAGAGCTAACTATCCTTCTTTCTTCTCATTCGGATTCACATCGCACGACAAACATCCAATACTCGGTAGAAAACTCGTCTTGGGCTTATCTTCAACCTTCTTCAACACACAAACATCACATCACAGACATACTCATGCTCCACCTTTGCCGTGGCTCAAAGAAGCAACTCCATAGATTGCTAAAGAAGAAAACCATTGTAGTTTTGCTTTGCAAAGCTTGAGATTAATTCTTTCTACTTTTAATGAAGCAAAATAAAGCTGATTTTCAGAGCTTTTGAATGGTTTTTTGATTTGGTTAGATCTCTTTCCAAGAAAGGGAAAGAGAATTGGAAGGTCATTAGAGATCGGCATGGTCAAATATAAAGAAAAAGCAAGTTTGTTAAGCGTTAGTCTCACATGTGGACCTTGTGTTTAAATCGTGTAGTAGGTAGACTTATATAAATGCTAAATGCATTGTATGTGTTACATTTCTTATTCACAAATCGTGTCCACACTTCAATCCATGAATCTTCTGTAAATATATCATCGATTATGTGGTGGACAGAAAAGCGGATCACAATTCGGTTTTGGTCAAAGTACGGATCGGACAGAATTTAGTATTTCTAATTTGATGGGTTCACAATATGGAAACTTAGGATTATAGATCCACGTGTCTATTAGTTAATAACTTTTCAAGTCTGTTGGGCCGACCCGATACATAAAATCGTTGAATTACACATATTGTCAATGATAAAATCTACTGCTTATACGTTGGATTTAAATCTAATCTGCATGTACGTATGTTCTATGGACACGACTCTGCTCTACATCTAATGTATTTTATTTAATTGATGTTAGAGCGATAAAAGTCAGTAAATAATAATCTTATTCCAATTGATTTTAGAATAGAACCATGAAATTTATAATTTAAAGTGGAGTATAATGTCCAAGTGTATTCGTATATACACGACCTGCTGTGCAATTCAATGGACGTTAATATTAATCAAAGGCTAAATTATCCTTTTTTGGTTGGAGGCTAAATATCCTAATGTCTATATGATAGCCTATAAGTATATTGGGGGGGTATTAGTATTTGAGATCAAATATGTACATATGTATATTTGATATTATCAAATATGAATATAACCGATAATGTTGGTAAGCAGCTTTTTTAAATATGTAAATATATATATTCGAATAGTAGAAATCAACCGATACCTCAAGATAAGTTCAAATGTTCACGACCATTGAGCTACTTGAATTATGTGTTATAAATTTATTTTATATTTAATATATAACTTTATTTAAAAAAATATAATATAAAAAAAGGGTCCGGCCGCGCCGGGCCAAAACCCACTCTGACGGGTACATACAAGATCTTAGACCCGAAGTCCGGGCTCAGCCCGGCCGCAAAACGGGTAAAACTTTTATGCGATTCCGGCCCGGGGAAGCCCAGGTCTACATAGAGGTTGTTTGCATCCGTCTGAGGTTCCAGATCTAGACTATCCGTCAAACATAATATTTTTATAAATAAGATATTCGTCGAATTTTTGGATACTTGGATTTTCAGGTTTTTTTTTTTAAAAAAAATATATCAGTTAGTCAGAAAGAAGATAAGAAAAAGTCCTACACTTTTTGTTTGATTATATTTTTTAATGATCAGATTCATTTATTTTTGAATTAATTTTATAAAAACAAAGTAAGAAAATTATAGTTAATATTAAGTTTTATAATTTGAATAAAACTGTTAAAATATTCGCGAATAGTTATATGATCCAACTAAAATATTACGTCCGACGGCCGTCTCAGGAAGTGGAGCCTGACGTTTATGCCTTTCGTTGTCTTTTTGCTAGAAACGATCACACGGACCGTTATTTTCTTCTGGATTTAGTGTCCCAAATTACTTTCCACGTAAAGAAAAAAAAAAATATCCAGCCGGACAAGATAAGGGGTTTTCTAAAAATTATATTCGGATATTCGGGTATTTGAATAACCGTTAGTGTGATGGGCCAGGTTAGCCAGGCCAAACTTAAAAGGCCGTTTATGGCGCCCGGATTGTTAGACCGCCAGTCCTTGCCGCTTCCCAGGTTCACAATTCATTACAGACTCGAAGACTTGAGGAGTTGACGTCATTGCTTATTAGCTATTACTTACTGAGTCACTCCATTAGTCTGCATCCACATAAAACTACAGAAAGTCATTCTTAGCCACAATTCTTCCCAAGTGATGGTAGAATCTATCCAAATCCCATCAATAACCGTGACACGTCCTCAATCAACCAGAAATGCTAGAAAATTCCTGTAATCTCAAATCTCCGGCGAAGAAATACGTCGGCGATGACTGCGTTTTTTCCATCATCGAACGAAAAGCTAAACCGCCAGTCGCCACCACCGATTCCCACACCAAATCATCACAATCCGGCAGAATTACAGCCGGATTTTACTTTCGGTGGACAATCATCATCCTAAACGTCGGTCTAGAACTAGCTCAGATCATCCTAACACTAGAAGCCTCAGGCCGCAAAATTAAAGGTCCCACTTACAGAGCCCTAACGGTGACAACCTCCTCGATCTGCCTTCTACTCTCGGCGATTGAAATTACGCACGCTAGCAAGCTAAATGACGTCGTTTCGACTGAGAAGAAGAGGAAAACGAAGCGAATTGGATTTCCGATTTGGTTCGGATTGGTTAGCTCGATAGTTCAGTTCTCCGTTAACGTGACGGCGCTTGTTGTTAAGAGGGCGATTGTTAATTTTGAGTATATGGTTTTTGTTTGCGGGTTGTTACTTCTTTTGCTGCGATTGGTACTGATCGGAGTGCTGTTCATGTGGTGGTATTGAAATTACATGGAAGCTCTGAAGCTCAGGGGAAGGTTGTGGATGGGATGTTGTGTTTGAGTGTGAACAGTGTGCGGATGATACAGATATCAAGCTTGCTTGAATGTTTAAGTAAATATAATGATTAGAGATATACAGGCTTAACTACAATATATCGTTTTAATACCAAAGTATATGATTTTTCAATGTTAAATTTATATAATCTTCTAATTCCGTTCTAAGTTATTATCAATGTTTATATTGACAATATATGTATTTAATTTAACTTTGAAAACATCCAAAGTAATTTTGGTTAATGCTGTGTTTGTTAGGGAAAAAAAGAAATAATAGTGTTTTTATTTGATAGTTTTTTTATAAGTGTTTTTTTGTATTTTCTAGAAAGGCAAACGAGTATTTGTTATACAAGTGTTTGTTGTGCGAAAAGTAGATTTTTAAATAAAATTAATCAAACAGTATTAAGACAAAAGTTGAATTGAAGAAATAGAAAGAAAGATAACCCAATTAAAAACAGTATAAGCAAAATCGACAAATGGAAAATCTGGGTGAATAGCAATACACTCCTAAGGGATGATATCAAATTGTTTTTTCTTACATTATTTGAATAAAACTCTTTAAAATCGACCAATTTAAAGAAAAGGGGTCAGAAATTTACCCGAGAAGAAGTTAGGACAAAGATTTTCATAGAGAAAAATAGTGATTGACCTTCGTATGTGATTTTGCATTCCTCAACTTTTTTTTCCGAAATGACCCAATTTATCATATAATCAAATCCTTCTTGCAATCATAAAAACTAAGGAAAAAAAGTCTTATATCTTTAAGCTTAAATCAAGAGCCCTGATCTTAAATTAAATAATACCATGTCAGATGGTGGGTTTGAAGAAATAAATATTGTTCGGATGGTGGGTTTGAAGAAATAAATATTGTTCTCATCCGTTGTCATTGTAAAAGATGTCATTGTTGAGACTTGAACTAACTTTCTTTGAAAGTTCATACAAAAATGGCGAAATCCTAAATATAAGAATGGTGGATGAGAAGAAGAACATGAGGGAGGGGCTCTCTCAATGAATGACTTGAAAATGAGATTTAAGAAGCCTTGGATAAGCAGGGACGATGAATTTTTCGACGCAACGGCCGTTTTCAAGGAAGAAGAGGGACAAGATTGCAATTCTTCTACGTCGATGGAGCAAAGTTTTGAGGTGAGAGAAGGTACTTTATATTTGGTTCATCAACGTATTACAGTAAAAAGGAAAAAGAAAAGGCGCAATAACGTCATTTTGCACAAGAAACACAAGTTTGTGTTTCAAAAATACTACTGTAAACACTAGTCACTAGTGTTTATTGGTCAGCCAAACAGCCGCACAACCATTGAAAAATAAATAAATATATTTGGACGTCGACACCATCTGCTAACACTCAAACTAGTTGTCGGCGTCTTACGAGCTTTAATAACAACATGTAAATTGAGAGCCGTGTATATAACATAATAACACAC
This sequence comes from Fagopyrum tataricum, assembly GCA_002319775.1. Taxonomy (NCBI): domain Eukaryota; kingdom Viridiplantae; phylum Streptophyta; class Magnoliopsida; order Caryophyllales; family Polygonaceae; genus Fagopyrum; species Fagopyrum tataricum. The sequence goes on from CM008285.1 coordinate 11,677,812, forward strand.
CCTTCCAAATCTTACTTTGTACGTTTTCTTTAACTTATCATCTTTTTAAATAGAGGTATGTATGACTTAGTTAGATAATTTTTAAAATTATAATAGTGAGATTAAGTTGGGAATATCACGTCAACTTAGTCAACTTAGTGTAGTCTACTTCAAAAAAATATATAAGCTCAATTAATTGAAGATTGTATTACAAGCTAGACGGATATCTCCTGACAAATTTTAAAATTTTAATTTTGTGAATCGTCAAAATTTAACCAAATAAAAAAAGTATTCAAAATCATTACATTACATTGCAATATATAACGGACACAGTCTTTCGGTTTATTTATGTACCATATAACTGACACAATTATAATATAGATTTTAGATTTAGTTAAAAACAGAAGATTTATTTGTTTATTTAGTTATTTAGTAAAATATTTATTTCAAGAAAAAACTTGATGTCGTCACGTTAATATTAATGCCGCCTATATTAGTATAGACACTAGTTTTTATTCCGTAACTTGTGCGGTGTTCAACTATAACATCATTGTCAATATTTATATATTGAAATGAGTGTTTTTAAGATAAATAAATAGTAAATTGTGTCATAGTGGATGATGGAGAATAGAGTAGTCGGTTAGTCACACATTAATCACAAATTTACACAAGTTGAAAAATTAAAAACTTTACTTGTTTCGTTTAATACATTGTTTATATATTTATTTTGATAAAAATACATTTTACAACAAATTATCTTTAGAAAATTTTTTATAAGTGACACTCTTTATAAAGCATCTTTTGACGAACTAACTCACATTTATTGTTTTATTATTATTTGGTGATATGTTATACTATTTTGACATAATATACCATTATAATAGTTAGTTAAAAATTTTCTACAACAACATTTTTCTACAAAAATTAAATAAAGGATATATCAACTGACTTTTGAGACAAAATTTATTATTAGAAAAAAATATTTATTTTAAAATTTAATAATTAAGTATACTAAGAGAATTCCGGACAATATGATGGAATACATATTAAAATTTTACTTGGAAAAAAATATACGTGTTTCAATTCAATAAATATATCTTGTGGTTTAATTTGTATATAAAAAAAGTTTAAAAGGCGGATTGTTAAAAAAACTATATTATAAAATGTGTTTTATAAAAAAATTATATTGAAATAATCATCAAATATAAAAAAAATTATATTGAGTGTTTTTGTAAAAAAAAATAATTCATATATAAAATTTATCATCAATATGATATGTGTATTAAATAAATCTTGTTTGTTGAATAAATAATAGAAGAAATAAAAATTGTGAGAAAAATAATCAAACTAAAGTAAATATTAATTTTAATTGACTTTATTATATAATTTTATGAATAAAAAATTTATTTTGCATGGTTAAAGAATAAAAAGATGAAGTTAGAGTTTGTTATGATCTTGGATTTGAATGAGAATTGGTAAGAAGTAAGAACATACTTTAAAACATTATCATCTTAGTTTGAAATTCGTGTCATAAGTTGGTCCGTTACTAACGGAACACGTTTGTTATGCACTCTATTATATTTGGGTATTTTATAATAATGTATCTAGTATTAGAGTATTTTACATTTATGTTATCGGCCCAAAATTTTAAATTTCATAAACTACTCTAATTTAAAATATTAGATAAAATTAGCTTAGTACCCGTGCCTTATACGGGATGTCAAAAAATTAATTATAAGAGTATTCATATATATTGTTTAAAAATAAATATTTTTTTTACTTAGTATATGTGAGAGATAGTCTATTAGAATATCCGACAAATTTATTGCAAAAATTATTATTAAATTATTTTAAAATAAATGCAAATTTTAAAAATGTCTAAAAGAAAATTGTATACGATTACCATATTATAAGATTTTCCTAAATAAGAAATATGAATAATAATAATAATAATGTAATATCTTTATTGGTTATAATAGGTTTCAATATTTCCTTTTATGTTATAATTGAATATGGCAAAAAAAATTTTGATAAAATACACTTAAATGAAATAAAACAAACCGATTACTAAAAAAATTAAAAATAAATAATATGATATTGAATAAATATCCAAAATATCCGATTATTTAAAATGGGAAAAGTAAATGATCAATCATATATCTTGTTTTAAAAATAACTTGAGTTAAGAAAATCTATATAATATAATCTTCTAACACATAAATAGTATAATATTTGTTAACTATAGAAAGTTATTTTTTTATTTATAATATTTTCTTATATCTCATATCATACCTTTAATTAAGAACAAAATAAAATAAAAACGGAAACAATTGACTTTATATAAATAAGACATGACAAAAATCCGACGTGGCTTAATATGGTGGACACGTGGCAAAATCCTAGGTGGCTTAATGTGGTGGTGACACGTGAAAAAATCCGAGGTGGCTTAATGTAACAACGACATGTGACTCAATTCACTTCTGTTTTAGTATTATATAGTAGATTGTCATACTTTCTATTTATAAAAATGACTCGAAATTTTGGAAGTTCACCAATTGTCCTAATTTGGTTAATTACAAATTTGACCCAATATTATAATAATTGGGCTTGTGTAAATCAGCTTGTGTAATTCGATTGGGATTGAACTGAACTTGTGTAATTCGATTGAGATTGAATTTGTGTAACTCGATTTGAATTGAACTCGTGTAACTCGATTTGGATTGTACTTGTGTAACTAATCGAAATGAACTTGTGTAACTCGATTGAGCTTGTGTAATTGAAATAGTGTATTAAGATTGTGAGACCCCTACTTCCGGACCGAGATCGGACCATGACCGAGATTGGCTTTGGCCGAGTTGAGACTTTTCCGCACCCGCGGGCATTTTGGCCGCCCCTGCGGCTCATGGACCGCCCCTGCGGTTTTCAGCGGCTGCAGCCGGTTTTGTTGACTCTTTTGACCTTGCTTTACCTTTACTTTACCTCTTCGTTTTACCTTGCTGAGCAAGGGTTCCATCTTCATTCCTTTCTTCAGCTTCCTACGTCCTTCTTGCTTCTCCTTCACCTTCTTTGATCTTGTCTTGGTTTCCTTTGGCTTGGAAGAGTTTTGTTATGGCTTTGTGGTTGATGATGATGCTAGTGTGTGTGTTGCTGTGCTTGAAGCCAACCTTGGTGTGTGTTAAGCTTTCCTACAGCCTAGGATCTTCAGTAGTGGTAAGTCTTGCTTCTTCTCCTTCTCTTCTTCTTTGATTCAATCTTTCTAGCTTAGGATTAGATGTATGCTAAATGTGTGATGTAACTGTGCATGTTGTGTGTGTTTGGGGATGGAGAGAAGACGTGATTTGATCACGTGAAGAGCTAAAGAGAAGCCGCGAGGTTTCATTTTGCACTGTCGCCGCCCCGCGGCCAGAAGTCACCGCCCTTGCGGAAGACGTGCCGCAGCGCGCCCGCGCCGTGCCTGCGTTGCCAGCGACCTTTGTCACCGCCCCGCGGTTGAGTGCCACCGCGCCTGCGGTTGCCTGCGTTCCCCCCCTGCGTCCTTAGTTCACGCAGGTGTGTCTTGTCCCGGGACTACCTATAGTTAGGTAGTTCCTTTCCTTTCTAATATGAGGAACTTAGTACCAGGATTCGGATGTTGATGAGTATGATATAGTTATGCCGGTTACGGCCTTGAGTTTTACGATTCGGATGTTGATGAGTATGATATAGTTATGCAGAGTGATCCGGAGGGTGATCTGCTGAGGGTTCCGTACACAGGGACAATATCGTGGTTGGGATATTTATATTGTACGGGTTTATGTTTTGACTTTTGTACTCAGCATTACCTTGTATCACTTTTGATCGAAATATATATACATCAGTTTCATGTTTTGTTTTTATCTATCAGTGCCTTGTTGTAATTCAGTGAAGTTGTTGTCAGGCTAGGGTCAGGATCCATTGTGAGATCCTAGCCAGTAGCACTCCGAGTCCTACGGATTTGGGGTGTTGCAAAGTTGGTATCAAAGCGAGGTTGACAACAATGGCACTAGTAATCTGCAATAAAGTTCGAATAGATAAATAAACAAAACCCGAAAAAAGGGGTTGACTTTTCAAAAGTTTTTGGTTTTGAAATGAGTACAAATGTTTTGGGTTATCGTGTACGTGAACCATCGCCCCTCTGAAGATCTCGACAGTATATATATATATATATATATATATATATATATATATATATATATATATATATATATATATATATAGATAGATATTCTGTTGTGATTGATCTGTGATATATCTATACATATGGCATATATATAGCCTTCTAAGATAGGTTTACGTCTTCTGCAGATGGTTCAGACTAGAGCCTTACCTGCAGCAAGACGAGGTAGAGGTAGACCCCCTCTAGGTAGAGGACGGGTAGGACTCCTGCTGACGGTTCACATGCGGAGAGCTACATGAGGAGGTTGCTGAGAGCGTCGTTCCTGAGACAGGGAACGGGGCAGCTGAGAGACAGGGGGCATAGAGAGCCCAATCTGGTGATTTTGATCGCGTCTCCATGGGTAGATCAGAGTTTCATGCTTATATTAGACGAGTAGAGGAGGCTGACAGAGCCGGTAGACGTGCCCCAGATTTACAAGCACAGGAGGGACCATCTGAGAGGTCCCACACCGTTACTCAGGTACCAGCTGTACAGGTACCTGCTGCTGATGTGACCAGAGCACCAAAGGAGCATAGAGGGCCTAGACTAGATACCTGGTTGAAGGCATTCCATCAGATGAGTGTACCCCCTTTACTGGGAAGGTGGGGTTGGAGGTTAGCTATGGATCGGCATGTAGACTCAGCTCTAGAGTCTATTCGATGTCCAGCTGACAGAAAGATCGAGCTGGTTCAGACTTTATTCCGGGACTTGGCACATCACTAGTGGAGATCAGTACGGGGTCAGGTTACCAGTTATGATCAGATGAAGACGATGATTAGAGAGCGTTTCTGCCCTGCCTCTCTGAGGAGGGAGAAACTGCGAGATTTTGTGGAGGCTGGGTTTGAGGATGTACTAGTCTTTGAGGCCATCAGGAGGTTTCAGGAGGAGCTGGCATTACTGGGACCAGCTGCACCTGCTGTAGATTAGCACGTTTATCTCTTTTTCCGACGACTGAGGGATACTACCCGGACCTACATGGCGGGATTTCATTGTGAGACTCTCACAGATTATCAGGACAGAGCTTCCGATTATGAGAGGGAGCGAGCTGGACAGAGGAGAGCTTCTCAGACCGGAGGGTCTGAGAAGAGGCAGCGTACAGGGCAGACCAGTGGTACTGGTGATTCTGCTAGTGGTTGACGTGGTCAGAGACGCCAGAGTCAGCCTTCATCTGCGCCGGTTGCAGAGAAGGGACGTCAGTGCTTTAACTGTGGAGATCCAGGGCATATGAGGCCAGTGTGCACGAGAGGCCATTGGTGACTTGCTACACCTGTGGTAGGCAAGGTCACCGAGTTGTTTACTGCCGCCAGAGCGGAGCTTCATCTCAGCAGGGTTCTTCTCCTGCTAGTGCAGCGGGAGGTGGCAGAGGCCACCTCAAAGCAGCAGACTCAGGGACAGCAAAGAGTCCCAGATCGCCCTACGACTCAAGGATCTACTCCTGGGCCGAGTAGAGGCAGAGGTCGTGGTGGGGGCACCACTGATACCAGAGGCCCACAGGGTCGTGTTTTTGAGCTGAGGAGTGCAGAGGAGCCAGCTGCACCTATTGCTACAGGTACCATTCTGATTCATGGTTTACCTGTTAGAGTTTTATTTGATATTGGTGCTACGCACTCTTTTATTTTTGATGCTTGTGTAGAGCGTCTTGGGTTAGATATGTAACACCCCAAATCCGTAGGACTCGGAGTGCTACTAGGCTAGGATCTCACAATGGATCCTGACCCTAGCTTGACAACAAGTTCACTGAATCTTACAACAAGGCACCGATAGATTAAATACAAAACATCCAACTGTTATAAAAAGTATCAAAAGGTTTATACAACGCTGCTGAGTACAAACAAAACATAACGTATATACATGGTTAAAATAACTCATAGCCCACGAGTACGACCCTAGTGTACGGAGCCCTCAACAGATCACCCACTCTGGATCACTCTGCAGTTCTCCTAACCTGCAAAGTCTACAACACGGTATGAAACCGTTAGCTAACTATACACATATATAAGAAGATGCAGGAGCACAAACACATGTCATAAAAGCATAAACACCACAACATGATATCACACATTTACCCGTTTATTATCTGTATTTATAAGTCCAGTCACTCCATCATATAAATATCTGAATATGAATATAGGTGACACGAGGAATATAACCCTCGCCTCTCGGTGGTAATGCCATCTGGAGTGGTCAATCGGGACGACTCCTCCGTGTACCCTGAGGGAATGGAGACAGTGCCCGTACCGTTTTACCAGATATGGATGCTCCGCAGAGAACCTCCCAATCTCCCAGAGGGATGAGTGGGCAAGGTTGTCACAGCCCTACAATGGGCGCGCAATAGACCATAGGTCGGTAATAACAATATCACATGTAAGCAAGTATAACATACACCACCCATGCAAACATCCTCATATAAGGATAGCAGCTAAGTAAGTCCTATGGACTTACCTCCACCTCGGGGTCTCAAACTCAACTCAAACGGCTCCGCTCTAGAGATCAATACAGCCTAAACAAGGTATAACGCATATATCACACTCATATCCATAACAGGGTCACACCTAGACCCAAGGGATCCATACGGATCATAATTCAACTCGTAAACCTCAAGGCCGTAACTGGCACAAACAATTCCGTACTTGACCTCACTCTAACCTCTTACTCGTACCTAGCATGCTACTACCGCTCATAGTATGAAAGGAAAGGATCTACCTAACTCTAGGTAGAACCGAAACAAGACGCACCTGCGTGAAGAAGGGATGCAGGGCGGACACAGGCGGCCGCGGCGGCACCCAGCGCGGGGGCGGTGACACTGGCCACGGGCAACGCTGGCACGCCGCTGGCTCGGCGCGGGCGCTGCGACACAGACGCCGCGGGGGCTGTGACACTTGCCGCGGGGGCGGCGACAGTGCAAGAACTTCTCCCGTGGCTTCTTTTTAGTTCTTCGCGTGATCAAATCACGTCTACACTCTTCCAAGCCACAACCAAACATATACATACATAAGTCCACGTCCATACACCCCTATACATACATCCAAACCTAAGCTAAAGAGATTGAATTAAAGAAAGGAAAGAAAGGAAGCAAGAACACTCACCACCTTGGGAGTGCTAGGCTGCAGGGGAAGAACACACACTGAAGTAGCTGGCTTCCAGGCACAACATACATCATCCACTAGCACAAGGCACACACCAACTCTTCCAAAACCAAAGGGAATCAAGAGCCAACCAAGGAAGGGCAATGGAGCAAGGGAGAGCTAGCAAGGAGGACGTAAGAATTGGATGAGAATGAAGGAACCCTTGATCACGAGCCAAGGAAAGAAATAAGGAAGCAAAGAGTAAAGCACGGTCAAGGTCAACGAAGGCGGACGCAGCCGCCGGAAACCGCAGGAGCGGTCCAGGAAGCCGCAGGGGCGGCGCCGTGAACCCGCGGGGGCGGCTAGACCAACCTCGGCTAAAGTCAATCTCGGCCAAGGTCCGGTCTCGGTCCGAAATACTAGGGTCTCACAAGATACAGTTGAGGGGATACCCTTTATTATAGGGTTACCCGATGGTGGTAGGTCAGAGGTACCCCGTGAGATTCACGGTTGTCCCATTTTCTGTAGGGACCCGTGTGTTACTAGTTGACTTCTTTGTCATGCCATTAGAGCATGAAGAAGTCATTCTAGTATGGATTGGATGGCTAGACATTCTGCAGTCTTAGATGTAGGTAGGAGGACTGTTACCCTCTTTACCGAGTTAGGCCAGATAGAGGTTTCGAGGTTGGACCTTGAAAAGACAGGTACAGTTATCAGCGCCATACGGGCAGCTTGATTGATTGCACAGGGTTGCGAGGCCTTATGGTGTTATGCCATGAAGGAGGGGGAGAGTCCAGCTGTAGAGACATTCCAGTTGTTTGTGAGTTTACTGATGTTTTTGCTGAGCCGTCCAGTTTTCCGCCTCAGAGGAGTGTGGATTTCAGTATCGAGTTGGAGCCTGGTACGAGACCATCTCGAAGGCCCCATACCGGATGACGCCTGTAGAGATGCTGGAGCTGAAGAAGCAACTCGAGGAGTTGGCTAAGAAGGGCTTCATTCGCCCTAGCGTGTCCCCTTGGGGGAGCACCTGTCCTCTTCGTACGGAAGAAGGACGGATCACTGAGACTGTGTATTGATTACAGAGATCTGAACAAGGTGACCATCAAGAACAAGTATCCACTGCCGCGCATTGATTATTTGTTAGATCAGCTACAGGGAGCAACTGTGTTCTCCAGGGATTGACCTGCGTTCCAGGTATCACCAGCTGAGGGTGAGGGAGCAGGATGTGCACAAGATAATATTCCGGACCAGATATGGCCACTACGAGTTTTGTAGTGATGCCATTTGGGCTTACGAATGCCCCAGCCGTCTTATGAAGTTGATGAACAATATCTTCATCGACTTCCTGGATCAGTTTGTGGTGGTTTTTATTGATGACATTCTGGTATACTCTTGCAGTGGAGAGGGAGCATGGAGGACATCTGAGGACTGTATTGCAGGTTTTGCGGGATAAAGAACTTTATGCTAAGTTTTCTAAGTGTGAGTTCTGGATGTCAGAGGTAGCATTCTTGGGTCATGTGGTTTCAGCTGAGGGGATCAAGGTGGATCCAGCGAAGATTGAGGCAGTAGCAGCATGGACGACACCGACGAACGTCAAGGAAGTACGTAGTTTCCTTGGCCTAGCTGGTTATTACAGACGCTTCGTGGAGGGTTTTTCTGTGATTGCCCGTCCACTGACGAGTTTGCTGAGGAAGACTACCAGATTTGTGTGGTCTGATCAGTGTAGACAGAGTTTTGAGGAGTTGAAGAGGCGTTTGACTTTTGCTCCTATTTTGGCACAGCCAGAGGGTACTGAGGATTTCGTGGTTTACAGTGATGCATCCAAGCTAGGCTTGGGATGTGTTTTGATGCAGCGACGCAAAGTTATTGCTTATGCGTCTCGACAGTTGAAGACGTATGAGGAGAACTACCCGACTCATGATCTGGAGTTGACAGCGTAGTTCATGCACTGAAGATCTGGAGACATTACCTGATGGTGCTACATGTTAGATCTTCACAGACCATAAGAGTCTGAAGTATATTTTCACGCAGCGGGAATTGAATAACCGCCAGCGTAGGTGGCTCGAGCTGATCAAGCATTTTGATCTAGAGATCCTGTACCATCCGGGAAGGCGAACGTTGTCGCCGACGCCCTGAAAAGGAAGACACCTCGAGAGCAGGCGATTATGAGATTGACAGTTCAACATCAGTTGCAGAGAGATCTGATCTGGTTAGAGTTGGACATCCAGTTTCCTGATGAGGATGCCCAGCTGCGTACATTAGAGTCCTCTCCTGATCTGTTGGATGAGATCCGACAAAAACAGGAGACCTGCCCGACTTTACAAAGGATTAGAGATAGGATGTCTCGAGATGAGGCACCCTAGTTTCTGCTTGGAGCAAATGGAGTTTTGAGGCGCCGCGGTCGCGTCTGTGTACCTGCTGATACAGAGCTGAGGCAGAGTATTTTACAGGAGGATCACTGTACACCTTACTCTGTACATCCAGGTACGAGTAAATGTATCAGGACTTGAGACGTATATATTGGTGGGGAGGGCTGAAGTCCGATGTAGCCAGATTTGTAGCTCAGTGTGCGACCTGCCAGCAGGTCAAGATCGAGCATTTCCGACCTGGAGGTGAGCTCCATCCCCTTCCTGTTCCACAAAGAAGTGGGAGGACGTCACCATGGATTTGTGACTGGCTTGAGGCTGAGCCGGAGTTTTTGATGCCATCTGGGTCATAGTAGACAGATTGACGAAGACGGCACATTTATTCCTATTTAGGGAGACTGGCGGTGAGCAGATTAGCTGAGGAGTACACTAGGCAGATAGTGAGACTCCATGGTTGTACCGAGGACGATCGTCTCAGACAGAGATGGCGATTTACCTCGAGATTCTGCAGCAGATTCAGACTGCCCTGGGGACGAGTTTACACTTCACGACTGCGTTCCATCCTCAGACAGATGGTCAGTCAGAGAGGACCATTCAGACCTTGGAGGATATGCTGCGAGCTTGTGTGTTGGATTGGGACAGGTGTGACGGATCATCTCCACTTGTTGAGTTCTCCTACAACAACAGCGGCATGCATCTATTGGGATGGCCCCATATGAGGCACTGTATGGACAGAGATGTCGTACCCCGTTATGTTGGGATGAGCAGAGCAGTGTCAGTGGTTTAGCACCTGATCAGATTCAGGATGATATGGCTCGGGTAGCATTGATCAGAGAGCGTATGCTGACTGCACAGAGCCGTCAAAAGTCTTATGCTGACAGGAGGCGTAGACCTCTAGAGTTCAGGGTTGGAGCCCATGTGTGGCTGAGAGTGTCCCCGACACGAGGTGTTAGGCGTTTTGGCATTAAGGGGAAGTTGAGTCCCCAATATGTCGGACCGTTCGAGATTCTAGATCGGGTTGGGAGTACAGCTTACAGGTTAGCCTTGCCTCCGAGATTAGAGGGTTCACCTTGTATTTCATTGTGTCTCAGCTGAGGGAGTACATACCAGATCCGAAGGCACATTTGTGAGTTATGAGGATTTGGTGGTTGAGCCGGACCACGCGTTTGTTAGAGCATCCTATTGTAGTCCTAGAGCGCGGTATGAGACGCCTGCGTTCGAAGGACATTCCTATGTTGAGGATACAGTGGTCGAGACGAGGACCGAGGAGGTTATATGGGAGACTGAGGATAGTATCCAGAGGAACTATCCAGAGTTTTTATGCGAGATAGGTGCACCAGAAGGATCACCGAGTAGATCTTAGTACTAGCTTGGTGAGTCTTATCTGCTTATATGCTTATATGCTTATATGCTATGATGTGTTTATTTCATACTAGCTTTGATGTGATTATGATCTTATTAGATCTTGTTATGCTAGTATGATTTCCTGTTTATAGCTGGAGATGGTTCTTTCCTCCATGCTATTGTGATACGTTTAGGATTTAGCTGGAGATGGTTCTTTCCTCCATGCTATTTTGATGGACATAGTAGTGCTGCAGATGTACTTCCTCCATGCCTTTCTGTTATGGTTATGATACGGCTAGAGATGTGCTTCCTCTATGCCTTCTGATATATTTATGGTTTGGCTAGAGATGGTTATCCTCTAGGCCCTGGATAGTATAGTTATTGTTGGAGTTGATGATTCATCCATGCTTACGTTTGAGGTTATAGATAGTGTTACCTCGGTTTTTTTAGTCGAGTGTTTCAGGATCTTGGCAAGTTTCGGGACGAAAACTTGTTTTTAGGGGGTGAGATGTGAGACCCCTACTCTTCCGGACCGAGATCGGACCATGGCCGAGATTGGCTTTGGCCGAGTTGAGACTTTTCCGCACCCGCGGGCATTTTGGCCGCCCCTGCGGGTCTTCGCCCCTGCGCTCATGGGACCGCCCCTGCAGTTTCAGGCGGCTGCGGCCGGTTTTTGCTGGCTCTTTTGACCGTGCTTTACCCTTTACCTTACCTCTTCGTTTTACCTTGCTGAGCAAGGGTTCCTTCTTCATTCCTTTCGTCAGCTTCCTACGTCCTTCTTGCTTCTCCTTCACCTTCCTCTGATCTTGTCTTGGTTTCCTTTGGCTTGGAAGAGTTTTGTTATGGCTTTGTGGTTGATGATGATGCTAGTGTGTGTGTTGTTGTGCTTGGAAGCCAGCCTTGGTGTGTGTTAAGCTTTCCTGCAGCCTAGGATCTTCAGTAGTGGTAAGTCTTGCTTCTTCTCCTTCTCTTCTTCTTTGATTCACTCTTTCTAGCTTAGGATTAGATGTATGCTAAGGGTGTTGGTGGTTGGTATGTGTATGTGCATGTTGTGTGTGTTTGGATGGAGAGAAGACGTGATTTGATCACGTGAAGAGCTAAAGAGAAGCCGCGAGGTTTCATTCTACACTGTCGCCGCCCTCGCGGCCAGAAGTCACCGCCCCTGCGGAAGACGTGCCGCAGCGCCCGCGTCGTGCCTGCGTTGCCATCGACCTTTGTCACCGCCCCCGCGGTTGAGTGTCACCGCGCCTGCGGTTGCCTGCGTTCCGCCCCTGTGTCCTTAGTTCACGCATGTGTGTCTTGTCCCGGGACTACCTATAGGTAGGTAGTTCCTTTCCTTTCTAGTATGAGGAACTTAGTACCATGCTAGGATTCGGATGTTGATGAGTATGATATAGTTATGCCGGTTACGGCCTTGAGGTTTACGAGTTGGACTTGATCCTTATGGATCCCTTGGGTCTAGGTGTGACCCCTTTGTGTGATAGGATTGTGGTATATATGTATGTGTGCCTTGTATAGGCTGTGTTGTCCTCCAATTGGAGTGAACATTTTTTAGAGTTGTTCGTAGCGAGTTACTTCTGAGATCAAGGTAAGTCCATATGACTTACTTAGCTACTATCCTTATATTGGATGTATGCTTGAGTGGTGTGTGTTATGTGCTTTATAGCATGTGTTATTATGGTCACCGACCTATGTTATATTGACCACCCATTGTAGTGGATGTGATAACTTACCTTTCATCCCATAGTGGAGTCTGAGAAGTTCTCTGTAAGCTAGTTAGTTCTGGTATACGGGAAAAGCACCTACCACTCCATATGGTATACGGGAAAGTGCGCTGATACCACTCCAGCTAGCTATTGCACGTAGAGGCGAGGATTATATTCATTCCTCGTGTCACGTATTTTCATATACTGATTCATATACTCTTGAGTGATTAACGTTATAAAGATAATAAACCGGATAAATGTGTGATATCATGCTGAGGTGTTAAGTTTACTGATATGTGATTGTGCTCTAGCATCTTCTTATATATGTGTATAGTTAGCTAACGGTTTTATACCGTGTTGTAGATCCTTTGCAGGTTAGGAGAGCTGCAGAGTGATCCGGATGGGTGATCTGCTGAGGGTTCCGTACACAGGGACGATATCGTGGTTGGGATATTTATATTGTACGGGTTTATGTTTTGACTTTTGTACTCAGCAGTACCTTGTATCACTTTTGATTGGTATATATATACATCAGTTTCATGTTTTGTTTTCATCTATCAGTGCCTTGTTGTAAGATTCAGTGAAGTTGTTGTCAGGCTAGGGTCAGGATCCATTGTGAGATCCTAGCCCAGTAGCACTCCGAGTCCTACGGATTTGGGGTGTTACAAAGATTGTGTATTAACATTCAATTTTAAGTATAATTTTACAAAAAAAAACAAACAACAACAACTGAACACACAAGTTGAAATAGTCTAACTAGTATACGTGTGGGAGAGAGTACATGTCATCCAGGGTCCGAAACTCACTAACTACAAAATTTGTATTTAGGCATCGGCTTATGTAAATTAAAATTATCAAATAATCTTTTAAATTAATTTTTATAAATGAATAAGAGAGCCCTAACTCGGTGTTTTAATACTAACTTAAGTCCTTTCACGATTCTCAAATGTAAACTCGCCAACAACCATTTAATTCACTCGTCATCAAATCACTTTACAACACAACATCGAAAAATACCTCAAAAGATCTCCGATATTTTTACACATTCAAAACAAGACTAAAAATAATACAAATGTGAGACGGAAGAAACAAAAAATTGAACTATAAATAAAACAAACTTACTCTGTCTTTTGTGGAACCATCATCGCTGCCTTTAACCGTTCAAGAGGAGTCGCTATTGGATTGAAGGATATGATCAAGCTTGAAAAGGAAGGTTTTCTATTGTAGTTTGTAGCCGCCAAGCTTCTTACTGAAAGAGGGAAAGAGTAAGGTAAAGCACATGTATTTTTGTAAAAGTTGTGTGCGTCTTATGAGCCGTGAACGGGCTTATATTGTTTTCCACTTTTCTATGCGTTTCATGGTACACTTAAAATCAGGTAGGTTTGTCATCCAGTTTGAGTCGGATCTGGAGCGGAAAATTATCATTGAACCGAAATCCGGTCCATATTGATTGGATCAAATTTTTTTATAATTTTTTTTCCGCTTTTTTGGTCATTTACAAAATTGTCAAAACGGACCGGATCCGATCCAAAATTTTGATGGCGTATATGTATAAGGATAGTAGAATTATCAGGGCCGTCCAATGGATTTCGGAGGCCCGTAAAAAATTATTTTATTAATTTTAAAAATTATGTTTTATCAAGAGAAGAAAAAAATAAAAAGAACATATAACTAGTTTATTAAAAATACATGAAAGAATGACAATAAAAAAATAAATTAAGACCGCTCTTAACTTGAATTATATTTTAAGAGAAAAAATAAAAACAAAAAGAATAGGTTATTACAAGAATTGAACCTTGACCTATTGCACCAAATATTAAGCTCTAACTATTATGACCCAAGTACTATTTTGATTTATAATACAACTAAAACTATATATTATGAGACCCCAAAAAATTAAAGGCTTGTATTGAGGGCAGAATGACACCCTGGTTGGACTAGCCTGATAATTATTAATAGGCTAGTATGACATTGACAGTATGAAGCATTCGATAAAGGGTGATCAAGATAAAGGCTTTTAGAGAGCTCGGTGGATTGATTATTTGGCGACCCGATCCACACAACAACCCAAATCCCCCAATAACCCCTACGCCATCCCCAATCAACCACAAATGCTAGAAAATTCCTGTAATCTCAATCTCCGGCGAAGAATCACGTCGGCGACGGCAGTGTTTTATCCATCACCGACAACGAAAAGCTAAACCCAACACCCACCACCACCGACGCCCACACCAAATCATCACAATCCGGCAGAATCACAGCCGGGTTCTACCTCCGGTGGACGATCATCATCCTCAACGTGGGTCTAGAGCTAGCTCAAATCATCTTAGCGCTAGAAGCCTCAGACCACAAAATCAAAGGCCCCACTTACCGAACCCTAACGGCGACAACCTCCTCGATCTGCCTTCTTCTCTCGGCGATTGAAATTGCGCATGCTAGCAAGCTAAACGGTGTCATTTCGACTGAGAAGAAAAGGAAAACAAAGCGGATTGGGTTTTCGATTTGGTTCGGGCTTGTTAGCTCGACACTTCAATTCTCCGTTAACGTGACGACGCTTGTTCTTAAGAGGACGATCGTTAATTTTGAGTATATGGGGTTTTTGTTTGCTGCTTGTTACTTCTTTGCTGCGATTAGTAGTGATCGGAATGCCGGACACGTGGCACTGGTGAAGTGTGTTAGCCATGGAAGCTCTGAAGCTCGGTGGAAGTTTGTGGATGGGATTTTGGTCTTTGAGTGTGAACAGTGTGCTGATGAAGATATCAAGCTTGCTTGAATGGTTGTCTAAAGATATAATATTTAGAGATTTAGGCAAAAATGCTTATACTTTTGTAAAATACTGTACTATCAAGCACACATAAGATTGTATTATAATGAATTCTAACCCGTTTGGTTACGGGTATCAAAAAAAATAAAAAATAACTCGAAGTATTGTCTATCTATATACTCTTATTAATTAACTAAATAGTTGGAATATAATTTAATTTATTTCAATATTTATATAAAAGTAAAATTGGAAAAAATAATTACATTTTATATAGATAGTTAATTTTGTGAATGGACAATTATATTTAAATGGATTATATTCGTATCTGTTTCGTTTTCGAAGCTGAAACAACGGTTCCGACAAACACCCTTTTATTAATATCGGACCTATTGGTACAGTTATGCGAACCAACAAGATAACAGTGAAGAAAAAAGCTAATGTTGATGTAAAAAAGTCAAGTTTCAGACATCTACTCTAAATATGTAGTCTAAAATGAAGAAAATCTAACTCACTAGTCAAATAATTGACATAGTAAGTCCAGCCCAAAAGTGAAGGAAAGAGCAAAGAAAGAACGGTGAGAGGACTTTTAGTTCCAGACAAGTCTAAATTAATGAAATTTTTTTAATTGTGTATAATTAGTTTTAAATTTGGATTACTCTAGAATGAGCTTCAAATTTCTACTTTTATTTGACCAAACATATTGATTTCATGTGTAATAAAAAGGGTATGTTTTTTATTTAAGTTTTTTTTTTAGGTAAAAAATTTATTGACAGTGTATTTATTTACGGTCAACATAAATTTGGATTAGAAAGTTGATGTGATTATGGATGAATTCGGTAGAAGTAGATTATGGAGATTATCAATATTAGAAAGTTCTGTACTTTTTATGTACTATTAACTTGAGTGATTAAGATTATTGGGATTGTTGAGATCAATTATCGAGATTATTTTGGGATCAAATTATTGTATTGCTTCGGCCAGTTTTGACAATACAAACACTCGGATGTGACAATATTAAAATTCAGATAGTCGTGTCCGCAAAGCATGCTTTAACATAACTACCAAGTGGCATTAATTTCGTTAAATTGTTTCCTATATAGAAAAATGTTAACCGACTATGAGATTATTATAAATAGGCTAGTATGACATTATTCGATTGGAAGAGTAATCAAAATAAAAGGCTTTTCGAGAAGTTTTGTGTTGGCATCAGATACATATTTGTATAACATAGGACATAATTACCAAAATACCCCAAGGACCCGTGTGCCAATTCAATCAACCACAAATGCTACAAATTTCCTGCGATCTCAAATCTCCAGCGTATACTCGCGTCGGCGATGGCTGCGTTTATTCCATCATCGACAAAGAAAAGCTAAACCCAACACCCAGCACCACCGACAGACGCACCAGATCGTCACAATCCGGCAGAATCACAGCCGGATTTTATCTCCGGTGGACAATCATCATCCTCAACGTGGGTCTAGAGCTAGCTCAAATCATCCTAGCACTAGAAGCCTCGGACCACAAGATCAATGGCCCCATTTACAGAACCCTTACAGCGACAACCTCCTCGATCTGCCTTCTTCTCTCGGCGAGTGAAATTGTGCACGCTAGCAAGCTAAACGGCGTCGTTTTGAGTGAGATAAAGAGGAAAATAAAGCGGATTGGTTTTCCGCTTTGGTTCGGACTTGTTAGTTCGGCGGTTCAATACTCCGTTAATCTGTCGGCACTTGTTCTTAAAAGGACGATTGTTAATTTTGAGTATATGGGGTTTTTGTTTGCTGTTTGTTACTTCTTTGCTGCGATTAATAGTGGTCGGAATGCTAGCCACGTGGCGGTGGTGAAGTGTGTCTGCCATGGAAGCTCTGAAGCTGAGGGGAAATTTGTCGATGGGGTGTGGGTGTTTGAATGTGAACTGTGCAAGGAGGAAGAAACGAAGGTTGCTTGAATGTATATGTAAAGCAGAGATTCATACTACTTTTTGTAAAATAGTGTCCCCGAATCCATCATAGGAAAGTATGATTGATAGTTTTATTTGTTATCTTGGAAATATAAATTTTGAACTTAATGTAAGAGAATATTTAAGAAATGTTTTTGTAGGTTGAGTTCAAAATTATTCTTTTATCAAGCATCGCAAATCCGGTCTGAAACAAACCGGTCCACCAATTTAGTCTAACCTCACTAGATAAAAAACCGTTATGATCCTAATCAATATAGCTAACAACCGTCTAACAAACTATATAATATTTCTTAATTAAACAAAAAAAAATCCATATAACACATACACTTCACACTTGTTAGCACTATATATTAATAATATTCATTTATATTAGCTATCAATCAGGTAAAAACAACACAATTCTTGCTACAACAAGGCGCCATTTTCTGAACCATAAACAAGAATATACACGATCTTGATTTTCTTCCACCTCCATGGACGTCACCTTTGAAACAAATAGAGGAGAAGTCTTCGAAATCGAACTTGGGTACTGGGACACAGTTTTAGAGATCAAAGGACGGATTCAAAAGTACAGTGGTATTCCAGTCGCTCATCAAACCCTAAATTTCAATGGCAGAGACTTAAACGACGATGTGGACATTGGACAATCGGGAATTCTTCGAAAATCTCGCGTTCGTCTCATCATCACCGGCGCTACTCCTACGCCGCTTCCACCGGCGCCTCCACCGCCGTGTTCGTATGCGTTTCATTTTCCGCCGCTTCCACCGGCGTCTCCACCGCCGCGTTCGTATGCGTTTCATTTTCCGCCGCTTCCACCACCGCGTCCGTCGGCGTTTCATCTTCCGCCGCCTCCACCGCTGCGTCCGTCGGCGTTTCATCTTCCGCCGCCTCCACCGCCGCCTTCGTCGGAGTATCATTTTCCGCCGCTTCCACCGCCGCGTCCGTCGGGGTTTCGTCTTCCATCACTTCCACCGCCGCGTCCGATCCCGAGAAGGGCCCAGATCATTCTTAGAATGCCGTCTTCGTCTTCTTCAAAGCAACTGCTTACTTTTATGGTTGATTTGAATGATACCGTTAAGAAGTTAAAGGAGAATATTCATGAAATTGAAGGTATAATTGTGATCATTAATGGTTTTATTTGGCATGCATACAGTTTCTTGAATCGTAATCGTTTTAGAGTTTTACATTGTTTTTCAATTCTTGCGATTAAATGTTCAGTTGTTCTTGTCTTTGGATTTCAGTAGTTTGTTATTCGAGCCGCGGAACCAGTTTAGCCCCGCTTATGCATATGTCATGTTAGGCTTGTTTAGAATATCTCTTCTTTTTTTAAAAATATAAGTGAAAGCCTTTTTCGAGCAATGTGTGAGTTGAACTCGAATAGCTCTAGTAATATAACAACTATAATGAGATTGATTTGGTTGGTTATCTTTATAGTTTTTATTCATATTAGAGCCGAATGAGTCAAAATGTAAAGTAGATTATTGTCGTTTTCTTTCCATTTTCGTTATTATCGTATTTTCCATTTATGTTATACCAAACGCCCTAATTTGATTCTTCCATCCAGGCGTTAACATACCTCCGAACCGCATTGTACTACACACAGAACTCAACGAAGAAATGCAAGACCACCTACACCTCCGCAACTACCGTCTCATGGAAGGATCCGAGGTCGATATATCCGCTAAACCGGTTCGTATCGTATCTGCTCCGCCTCCTCAAACGGTACCCAGGTCAAGATGATACTATTGAGATCTTTCCAGGCAGCGTTTGATCCCCTGGAAGATGTTAAGGCTTTTAGTTTTTAGTGCTTTGCTAAAATCAGTATAGATAGACTAAATACAATATTACTCCGTATTTCTCAAACCATTTTATGTGCAATACACGTCGATGAAGATTGAAGAGCCCCATTATTTTCCGTATCATCATCTTCATTGAAAATTTGTATGCCATAATGTTAATATATAGCTAGTATCATATAAGGTACCACGTAAAATGTAATACTTAAATCACGTTTATAAAATCTAAAGACTTGTTTTTAAAGTTTGATACATGTATATATAATCTATATCTATATATATATATATTAAAGTAGATTACGGATTGCTTACATGACAAGTTTATAATTTAGTATTTAAGCAAAATATCTATATATTACTGAACTGCCATCTTCTATAATTATTTATTTTTTTATATTCTATTTTTAAAATTTATTTTTACTATATAAATATAGGAGTTGCTTTGTACATCGATCTGTACATTCTTCAGCCGTCCTAAAAAAAACCCTACTCTTACTCTGATCGGTATTAAGTCGTGAACATCAATCGGAATATTTGGCCGTCCAAGAATAATACATATATGAAGCAGAAGAAGGTTTGATCAAAGTATTGTTCAAATCTTTGTAAGCCAACATTGCCTACCCGCAAAGCATTGGTAATGTTTATGCATGTATGCATATGTCACGATGCTATTCATTAATTTATTATTTATTTGACTAAAACTGATGCAAGTCTTATAGGTTTATTGGGCGATGATTAACCTACTTTCAGCTCCTGGGTTGGATTGATAAATAGATTTTGTGATTTTGTGTATCTATCTAATCATTTTCGTATGCGTTGATAACTTGACATAGTTTGATGAAGGGTTTCTCTTCTTCACTCTTCTTGCGATTTTGTGTATCTATCTAATCATTTCTTTCGTGTTCTCATTTGCTATTTATATGAAAGCTTATCATTTTTTTTAGATATAAATTTTATATTTCATTTCATGTAGGGTAATTGTACATCCTGATGATCTATATTTTGTATTCAATGTCCAATTAACTCAATCTAGAATTTATAGATGTATTAATTAAATTTAAGGACTTGAAGAGGTTGTGAATAACTAGAATGTTTAACAGATTTCTTTTTAGTAAAATAATACCTTCATTAATTGGTTTTTCTCATGCTTTATTGCTTCCTCTCTTCCACTTTATGATATTTTTTTACCAATTGAGATACTTTAACGGTGAAAGTATTAATAGAATCATATATATATAATATTATTCCATTTTATCCTAATTTCTTGCAAAAATAAAAATTCATTAACTAATTGGATTAAAATAGAACTCGTCCATATTTTGCCACAAAATTATTTTTCAGTCAATTACTATTTTTTTATATTAAATTTTATAAAAATGCCATCCGAAACTTTAAAATTAATAAAATAACTGATTAAGTCGATTTTTAAAACTACTTGGAAAATTTTTTTAAAAAAATAAATAAAATTAGGGAGGAATATGTAAGAATTTACTTCCTCCTTAATTTACCTTTTTAAATAAAATTATATTTTTAAAATTTTACAATAATAATGTGTCTTTGTACAAGGATTTCAAAAAGTGACACTTAAGGGTAATTATTTCAAATATTATATTATACTTCCCTTCATGAACAATTTTAATTTTATGTATAGTGATGAGTATGGATGATTTAATAATCTTGATATATGATCATACAAGCAAATCAAAATATTACAAAGTATATAGTACTCAATGAAGTGCTCCATATATTTTAATTTAGATATGTTTTGGTTTTTTATGAGTTTCGTACTATTGTAAACATATTATTGTATTTAAGATTATTTTAGTTGTTATTTGTGATTTAAATTTGTAAATTAAAGTATTTTATTAAAACTCCTTTATATCATTGTGAATGTGATAAAAGAAAATAAAGTGGTAATTTCTTATTGCACTGAATATAGCCATATTTTCTTTTTTATATTCCTTCATAGTCAATTTGTGACGCATGATGAACTTATTCAAAAAGTGTCAATATTTTCTTTAATTAAGTAATTATTTTATATTCAATTTCTTGATTCTTTATAAAAGCTATGATATCATTATATATAATAACATGAATTATCATTATATATTTATATTATTCATGTACATATATTTTGATCAAAAAAAATACGTAACACTTATTATCACTAAATTTCAAATGTAATAAATTCTAAAATACCCGTGCATGACACGGGTCCTAAACTAGTTATGTTATAAAGGCCAAGTTCCAACATGTATAATCGTGTAACTCGTGTTAACTTGGAATATGTACGTTCTTTATGAACGAGTTTGGGACACACTACCTCGCCAAGATGCTCGAGACGATGGCGAGAAACAGATTTACAACTCGTAGTTGCATTTTTTTTGTTAAGTTTGAAGCTTGAAACATCAGCAAAACATTTCTTTATGTTGCAAAACATTTCTATCAGCAAACTAATTTTTTAGTTGAGAACAAAATATATAGTTAATCATGAGATTTGGGGTTTAGGGTTTTTAAGGGCTAAAAGTTGCAAGATCTCTGCGAATTCTCTTCGTATTCGGTTGTTTATAAGCTTTTGAGATTCAAAGTTACGATGGTTTATGTAGTTTAGTTTTGATATGTTGTTGAACAGATGTTTTGAAGAGGAGATAGTATATAATTGCATTACATCATATTGTAATTTCGTTGGTGGTATCATATTGTTCGAAAGAACAAAGCAACAAAAAGTAATTTTGTGAATCATGTCATCATCTGATCGATATGAATATGGAGATAACCTGCAATCTCAGCCACTGAATATGAAGTTATGAAACGGATTGGTGATCTGAACAACAATACTTCCATTGATAGGCAACGTGAAGTTGTTCAGCTTACTCACTAGAGTCAATATGGACAATTGTATATTAATCAGTAACTATGGAGTAGTAATTCCGCTTGTTAAGCTTCTTCACTCGATTGATCCTCAAGTGTAGGAAAACGTGGTGACAACTCGATGGACAATATGCATAGTTGAAGTTCGAAGCTTGCAACATAAACAAAACAATGAAATTCAACCTCTTTTTATTTTTGTTTTTGGATTCTACTTATAAGGATAAAAATTATATCATAAGTTTTTTAGTTTGACGCCATGTACTAATCACGTATACTATAAACATGATTATCCCATTGTATGATTACTTATATGATGAATTGTTATTGTACACAAGATTCTGATTAAACTTGTTTAAAAAGAGTTCTGATATTAGAAAAATTCTTTTGGAAAACATACATTAAAACACTAGTGTATTATTGCATTTCCAGCCAAACACTAAACACTAGTGTTTCTCGAAAACCCTTTAAAAAACACTTTTTGAACAATTAAACTACTGTTTTTGGCTTTCAAACACATTATGACATTATTCAATTGAAAGAGTAATCAAAATAAAGACTTTTCGAGAAGTTAGGGTCTATTTAGTGCTTGTGTTGGCATCAGATTAACAAAAATAGTTACATATTCTTATAACATAGGACATAATTACCAAAATCCCCCAAGAACCCATGTGCCAATTCAGTCAACAACAAATGCTACAAATTTCCTGTAACCTCAATTCTGCGGCATATACTCGTGTCGGCGATGGCTGCGTTTATTCCATCATCGACAAAGAAAAGTTAAACCCAACACCCATCATCAAATCATCACACTCCGGCAGAATCACAGCCGGATTTTATCTTCGGTGGACAATCATCATCCTCAACGTGGGTCTAGAGCTAGCACTAGAAGCCTCAGACCACAAAATCAAAGGCCCAATTTACAGAACCCTAACGGCGACAACCTCCTCGATCTGCCTAGCTTCTTCTCTCGGCGATTGAAAGTGCGCATGCTAGCAAGCTAAACGGCGTCGTTTTGAGTGAGATAAAGAGGAAAACAAAGCGGATTGGGTTTCCGATTTGGTTCGGACTTGTTAGCTCGGCGGTTCAATTCTCCGTGAATCTGTCGGCACTTGTTCTTAAAAGGACGATTGTTAATTTTGAGTACATGGGGTTTTTGTAAGCTGTTTGTTACTTCTTTGCTGTGATTAATAGTGGTCGGAATGCTGGCCACGTGGCGGTGGTGAAGTGTGTCTGCCATGGAAGCTCTGAAGCTCAGGGGAAGTTTATCGATGGAGTGTGGGTGTTTGAATGTGAACTGTGCAAGGAGGAAGAAACGAAGGTTGCTTGAATGTATATGTAAAGCAGAGATTCATAATACTTTTTGTAAAATAGTGTCCCCGAATCCATAATAATGGATATGTAGTTTTTATAAGTTCCAGATTTATGAAAAATTTATTGTTATTATTTAGTCACTATATAAAGATAACTACCAAATTTAGAGATTATTACACTTAATGTAAGAACTACCCTCACTAGATAAAAACCGTTATGATCCTAATCAATATAGCTAACAACCGTACGTCTAACAAACTATATAATATTTCTTAATTAAACAAAATAAATCCATATAACACATACACTTCACACTTGTTGGCACTATATATTAATAATATTCATTTATATTAGCTATCAGTCAGGTAATAACAACACAATTCTTGCTACAACAAGGCGGCAGTTCGTCACCGTTTTCTGAACCATAAACCAGAATATACATGATCTTGATTCTTTTCCACATCCATGGACGTCACCTTTGAAACAAATAGAGGAGAAGTCTTCGAAATCGAACTTGGGTACTGGGACACAGTTTTAGAGATCAAAGAAAGGATTCAAAAGTACAGAGGTATTCCAGTCGCTCATCAAACCCTAAATTTCAATGGCAAAGACTTAGATGACGATGTGGACATTGAGAAATCGGAAATTCTTCATAAATCTCGCGTTCGTGTCATCATCGCCCGCGCTACTCCTACGCCGGAAAAGTCGCAGAGTGCCGCTAATAATGAAATGCTTCCCCCCAATCGTCCGTCGGCGTTTCGTCTTCCGCCGCTTCCACCGGCGCCTCCACCGCCGCGTTCGTATGCGTTACATCCTCCGCCGCTTCCGTCGGGGTTTCATTTTCCGCCGCTTCCACCGCCGCGTCCGTCGGCGTATCATCTTCCGCCGCTTCCACCGCCGCGTCGTCCGTCGGCGTATCATCTTCCGCCGCTTCCACCGCCGCGTCCGATCCCGAGAAGTACCCAGATCATTCTTAGAATGCCGTCTTCGTCTTCTTCAAAGCAACTGCTTACTTTTGAGGTTGATTTGAATGATACCGTTAAGAACTTAAAGAAGATGATTCATGAAATAGAAGGTATAATTGTGATCATTGATGGTTTTATTTGGCATGCATACAGTTTCTTGAATCGTAATCGTTTTAGAGTTTTACATTGTTTTTCAATTCTTGCATATAAATGTTCAGTTGTCCTTGTCTTTGGATTTCAGTAGTTTGTTATTCGAGCCGCGGAACCAGTTTACCCTCGCTTACGCATATTTCTATGTTTGGCTCGTTTAGAATATGTTATTTTTAAAAAATATATAAGTGAAAGCTTTTTTCGAGCAATGTGTGAGTTGAACTCGAATAGCTAGAGTAATATTACAACTATAATGAAGATTGATTTGGTTGGTTATCTTTATGGCTTTTATTCATATTAAAGCCGAATGAGTCAAAATGTAAAGTAGATTATTTTTGTTTTCTTTCCATTTACGTTATTATACCAAACGCCCTAATTTGATTCTTCCATGCAGGTGTTAACATACCTCCGAACCGCATTTTACTACGCACAGAACTCGACGAAGAAATGCAAGACCACCTACACCTCCACAACTACAATCTCACTGACGGATCCGAGGTCGATATATCCGCTAAACCGGTTCCGATCTTACCTGCTCCGCCTCCTCAAATGGTACCCGGGTCAAAGAAGCTGAGGGTGTTTGTGGTACCCAGATGTGAAACAATGAGACTTCCTATAGAAGTTAGTCCTTTGGATAAAGTCCAGGTACTCAAAATCAGTGCATGACGAGTAAAAGAGACCCGTTTAACCGTTTCTTTTTCGTTTTCATTCAATCGAGTACTAAGTTAGTAATTGATGATTGAGTTTGTAGGTGTTGAGAGGTGAGCTGGAGATGCTGCAGCAAAGTGTAGCGTTTGATCTTCCTGCAGATGGCTATTTCTTCATCCACAGGCAAAGTGTGATGGAAGAGAGAGAATCTTTTCAATGGAATCGTGTTCGTCAAGGTGATATTATTGAGATCTTTCCAGGCACCGTTACTGATGCACCCGGACCTCCTCGAAGAGGCTTTTAGTTTTTAGTGCTTTGCTAAAATCAGTATAGATAGACTAAATACAATATTACTCCGTATTTCTCAAACCATTTTATGTGCAATACACGTCGATGAAGATTGAAGAGCCCCATTATTTTCCGTACCACCATCTTCATTGAAAATTTGTATGCCATAATGTTAATATATAGCTAGTATCATATAAGGTACCACGTAAAATGTAATACTTAAATCACGTTTATAAAATCTAAAGACTTGTTTTTATAGTTTGATTCATGTATAAACTATATATATATATACACACTTACCCCCTTGGTTACAACTCCGAAAACGGAAACGGAATGGAAATGAATCTAGTCACATTTGTACCTTGTTCATGGAATCATTCCATGTGATTTCATACAAAATGCACTTAATTCCCCCATTTTGTTACCCTATAGGGTATCAAAACTAATCAAGTTCTACTACAATTAATTCAAACCACAAGGAATGATTCCCAAAAACTTAATGAACATGGATATACGTATGGACTAGATACGTTTCCACTCCGTTTTCGTTTTCAGAGTTCAAACCAAACGGACCCTTAAAGTAGATTGCGGATTGTTGGCATGACAAGCTCAGAATTTAGTATATAAGTAAAATATCTATATATTACTGAATCGGAATATTTCGCCGTCCAAGAACGTAAGGTCGTCATGACCATCAATCGGAATATTTAGCCGTCCTAGAACAATACATATATGAAGCAGAAGAAGGTTTGATCAAAGTTATGTTCAGATCTTTGTAAGCCAACATTGCCTAGCCGCAAAGCATTGGTAATGTTTGTTGAGATGTGTGGATTATTGTGTTCCACGTCGACTAAATAAATAATGTGAACCTAGCATATAAATCCAAGGGTTACTCCTCCTATTGACAATTGGTTTTAGGATGGAACCCCGAAGGCTAGTGTATTTAGGTTCACTTGTGGCGTGCATCCCCTCCACGTCTTAGACCCGACGGATATAAAAGATAAATTTAACATGGTATCAGAGCAGGTCCGATCTGGGTCTCGTTATCCTATGTTTGGGTTGTGATTAGCGAATATGCTATCCGCCCGTGTTTGGCTAAGCCGGCCTCAAGGCTTTGTGGGTTGTGATTAGCGAATATGCTATCCGTCCGTGTTTGGCTAAGCCGGCCTTAAGGCTTTGTGTCGTGCAACTAGTTCAGGATAGTTGCACTTGAGGGGGCCGGGGAGTGTTGATATGTGTGTGGATTGTTTTGTCCCACATCGACTAAATGAATAATGTGAACCTAGCATATAAATCCAAGGGTTACTCCTCCTATCGCCAATTGGTTTTAGGATGGAACCCCGAAGGCTAGTGTGCTTAGGTTCACTTGTGGCGTGCATCCCCCCACGTCTTAGACCCGACGGGTATAAAAGATAAATTTAATTTATTATTTATTCGACTAAAACTGATGCAAGTCTTATAGGTTTATTGTCACAAGACAAGCTAATAAGGTGATGATTGACATCTTTGTGAGAAAGGAGTTTGGTTTGAATCATCACTTTCCTACTTTAAGCTCCTGCGTTGGATTGATACTTGATTTTGTTGGGGAACATGAAGCTATTTGTTAGAAAGAGAACAATTGGTCAAAGATGTTGATTCATTTTGGTATGTGTTGATAACTTGACATAGTTTGAAGAAGGGTTTTTCTTTGTTAATTGCTTATTGAAACACTATTTTATTTTATCATTGATAATTGTTGAATGCTCAAATAATTTTGGTAATGTTGGTGCAAGTAGTTCGACCTTGGTAGATGGTGGTTGTAACGGTGGTGGTCTTGTAGCTCTTTTCCTATAACTCTATAAGTATATTCATGATGAAAAACTATATATATATATATATATATATATATATATATATATATATATATATATATATATATATATATATATAGAGTCAGGATCCGGTAGGAACCTTCCTTAGAGTAGGGAGTAGGAACATTTAAGATCCGTTAGATTAAATAATGAACGTCCATGATGGAAGGTAAGTTGATATCTTATTTTTGGCTGAACAAATCTTCAAATCGGTATAATTATATATTAACGAACGTTATAAAAATTAACGACCATTAAAATAACGTAAAATATAGTATATTTTTAATATAACAGTCGTTAAATTTTATTTTGGTCATTAAAATATAGTTTATCAGTCGTTAAATTTTGTTTGGTCATTAAAATATATTATATCAATCGTTAAATTTTGTTTGGTCGTTAATATATAGTATACTAGTCGTTAAATTTGGTGGTTAGAATTTGGTCGTTAAAATTTTATCGTTAAATTTTATGATGGCTAAATTTTTTAGGATTGGTCGTTAATGTTTTTTTTTTGGTCGTTAAATTTTATCCTAGTTAAATTTGTTAGGATTAGTCGTTAATTTATTTTTTTGGTCGTTAAATTATGCTAGTTAAATTTGTTAGGATTGGTCGTTAATTTATTTCTTTTGTCATTAAAATTGGTCGTTAAATTTGGTTGCTAAATTTTGGTCATTAAATTTTATGCTGGTTAAATTTGTTAAGATTGGTCGTTAATTTATTTTTTTTGTCGTTAAATTTGGTCGTTAAATTTAGTGGTTAAATTTTGGTCGTTAAATTTTGTTTTGGTCGTTAAAATATGTAATATGGAAAGAATGTTTGTTAAAATTGGTCGTTAAATTTTATTTTGGTCGTTAAAATTTTATGAACATTGATTCCGTATATTTTAGTCAAAAAGTTGATGAATGTATATTTCTATTAAGGAATGAACATTGATTGTTAAATATTTTTGTCAGAAATTAAAAAAAAACTAAAAATCTATTAAGGGAAATAGATGTACTTATTTAATTTACTACCATATAGAACTTTCAATCATGTACGTTCATGAACTTTAATCTAACGGATCTTATGAGTTCATATTCCATACTCTAAGAATTGTTGAAGATGATTGTTCATACATGATCATTTGCATAAAAAAAAATTAACGATCAAAATTTGTGTTTTATAAGAAATTTGATCGTTAATATATTTTATAGAGAAAGTTGATCGTTAATAAATTTTATAAGAAATTTGATCGTTAAATTTGTTAGGATTGGTCGTTAAAATTTGTTTTGGTAGTTAAAATATGAAAAAAGACATTTTAACCACCAATTTTTCTCAATAAATTTTTAACGACCCACAAAATTTTAACGATGACTATATTAATGATATAAAAAACATTTTAACGACCAAATTTTCTCTATAAAATATAATAACGTCCCAATATGAAAATAATGTATTACCATAATTTGCTCGTTATTATATTTTATAGAGAAATTTTGGTCGTTAAAATATTTTTATCATAATTCTATTAGAGGCAATATAATATTCTCATTAATTATTACCATAAACAATGTTAAATCTTGAACGTTTATCTATATTAATCCAACGGCTATTATAAGTCCTTATTCTCTACTCTAAGAGAGGTTCCTACATGATCCTAACTCTCTCTCTCTCTCTCTATATATATATATGTGTGTGTGTGTGTGTGTGTATGAACATCAAAACGTGCCTAGAACATATAATCCTAGGCTAAGGGAAAGGAATTCAAGAAAGAAAGAATAAAGGAAAAAAGAAGAGAAGAAGAAGAAGAACTTACCACTGTTGTGCCTAAGCAAGGAAGTAATCCAAAACCAATATCTCAGCTGGCTCTCAAGCTAATCAACAACATCCACACACCAACATCATCATCATCATCATCCACCAAAAGTCCACACAACTTGCTTGCAACTTAAGGAAATTCAAGAACAAGGTCCAAAGAAAGAGAGAGAGAGAGAAGAAGAAGCTCGTGAGATAGCTGGAATGAAGATGAAACCCTTGATCAGAAAGTAAAGGAATAGGTTAAAGAGGAAAGGAAAGTAAAGCACGGTCCAAGGGTCAACAATGCCGGCTGCAGCCGCAGAAAACCGCAGGGGCGGTTCCCTGAGCCGCATGGGCGGAACACAGACCCAGCCGCAGGGACGGCCCTCTAGACCCGCAGGGGCGGCAACCCTGGCTTAGTTCCTAAAGACTAAGGCTCTTACAACTCACACTAAAACTCATTACCAAAGCTTGGGTAAAGATTGTAAAATGAGTGGAAAAAGACTCTCTTTCAAAGAGAAGGTATGTGAGATTTCAAAGAAAACAAAGTCTCTAAAGAGTAAAAAAATGAAGAAAATCACTAGAAAGAACAACTATGAAAAAGTCTCTGATGATGCAAAAACGGATTTGCATACCAAGACACCTAGGAAGGACAAAAGAAAAGCTCTCATTGAGGATAACAGTAACTCGAATATGGAAATCTACTTTCAGCATCTAGCTAAGGTGAAGTCTGATTTCTCTAATATAAAGAAACCTTACTAATGGGTAGAATATTTGCTATAAACCTTGATTTTAGCAAAGTGAGAGCCAAATATTTGCTGAATGGAAAAACATAAAAGGTGAAGTTTCGATCATGAACGAACAAATGGTTTGAGGTTAATTTCTCAAACCCTATTGACAAAGCCGTGATATGGGACAACCGGAAACAAAGGATTTATAAGGCGATTCCAAGAATCACGCGATATTCTAGACATAAACTGTCCAAACCCCTCAATGGATATGACAAGAATGAAGTCTTGGCTATGCACTGACTGCAAATACTTAAAAATCGCTATTTGTCTAAGTTAATATCAAAAGTCTCTTTCATCGCTTGCATTGTATTACCGAAAAGAGCATTCGCCAAATCACGTTGAGCATTATGAGAGACGGTGTTCTTGACAGTAAAACCAGAATAGAAGCTTGAATATTGTCCAATGCTACAAAATAAACTCATAGTCCATATCAACTACTCCATGTGTCGCAAGATGTGATCTCGAAGGGTCCAAGGTTGGGCCTTAAAGACCACAAAAGCAAAAGAATAAATCTACATAACTGAGTATAAATCAAGACCCCTAAACCAAAAACGATTTTAACCCCCTACAAATGAACTCAATCATCTCATCATCTTATCATCCGACAAAGGTGGGTAGTAAAAGGGATTCATCTGCCGGCGCCACGTATTTCCATCCTTACTATGATTCAGTTTAGAGCACTCTATTAACCACACTTATAAGATATTATAATGTGTTATAACACTCACAAAACCGGCTTGACCATAATTAGGCCAATCAAACAGGCAGGGCACATAAAAACACCCATTCGGTTATGAATCAACCCACATCGGAGTAATTGGTTTAGGTCCACCAAAAGTCAATATTTTGATCCAGGTATGGTTTGATAACTGTGCTAAATATATTGGTCTAGAGTTGTGTCGATGCCTTGAGATCGGGTCATTTCGAGTTAATTTAGGTTAGTCACGCCGGGCGGTTTTCGTGTGAAATTATATTTTCTAGGATTAGATCAAATTGAGTTTATAGTTCTTTTTTAACAAGTTTACTAAGCCTCGCAAAACAAACCGGAAATCTTGCTACTAAGGCTGCAGTTCGTCACCATTTTCTAAACCATAATCCAGAATATCCAGGATCGTGATTCTCTTATATAAACCAGAATATACATGATCGTGATCCTCTTCCACCGCCATGGACGTCACTTTTGAAACAAATAGAGGAGCAGTTTTCACAATAGAACTTGGGTACTGGGACACAGTTTTAGAGATCAAAGAAAGGATTCAAAAGTACAAAGATATTCCAGTCGCTCATCAAACCCTAAATTTCAATGGCAGAGACTTAGACGACGATTTGGACATTGAGAAAACGGAAATCCTTCACAGATCTCGCGTTCGTCTCATCATCGCCGGCGCTACTCCTACGCCGGAAAAGTCGAAGAGTGCCGTTAAGAATGATTTGCTTTCCCCCAATCGTCCGTCCGCGATTCATCATCCGCCGCTTCCACCTCCGCTTCCGATCCCGAGAAGGATCCAGATCCTTCTTAGAATGCCATCTTCTTCAACGCAACAGCTTTCTTTTGAGGTTGATTTGAATGATACCGTTGAGCAGTTAAAGGAGAAGATTCATGAAATTGAAGGTATAATTGCGATCATTAATGGTTTTATTGGCATGCATACAGTCTCTTGAATCGTAATCGTTTTAGAGTTTTACATTGTTTTTTAATTCTTGCGAATAAATGTTCGGTTGTTCTTGTCTTTGGATTTCAATAGTTTGTTGCCGATGATTTGATTATACAATTTCCATATCACCTTAATCAAACGAGCCCTTAGTTCATTAGGCTTGATCGGTTGCTATTTGAGCTAGTTTAGCCTTGTTTACGCATAAGTTTATGGTAACAACTCAATTTTTTAAATGTAACAAGTAATATAACACCTATATTGAAGATTGATTTTTTTTGGTTAGTCATTTTTAGGGTTGATATTAGTATTTGGGCAACATCAGTGGAGGTTTGACTTGCTCAAGTGAACTTGTTTGAAATCAAGAAAACCCTAAACTTTACTCGAGTTTATAGATGAACGAGTTTGAACTTAGCTCTTTTAGACTTCTTAGAGTAGCTTGAACTCGGGTTGTTCGTAAGGCAAGTTCGGAATGTTTTGACGGCACGATTGGTTCCATAGATTTAAAACTCGTATCCAGACGTGGGCAGAAAAGATGTCGAACATTGCATTTAATAAACAATGTAAATGTAGATTATTTTCGATTTCTTTCCATTTACGTTATTATTGTATTTTGTACCAAACGGCAAACGAGCCCTAAGTTGATTCTTCCATGCAGGCGTCAACATTCCTCCAAACCGCATTGTACTACACACACTCGGCAACAAAGAGATGCAAGACCACCTACACATCCGCAACTACGACCTCACTGACGGATCCGAGGTCGATATATCTGTTAAACCGGTTCCTATCGTATCTCCTCCGCCTCCTCAAATGGTACCCGGATCAAGGAAGCTGAGGGTGTTTGTGATACCTAAATGTGAAACCATGAAACTTCCTATAGAAGTTAATCCTTCGGATAAAGTCCAGGTACTCAAATCAGTGCATGACGAGCAACCGAGAGCCCGTTTAACCGTTTCTTTTTCGTTTTCATTCAATCGAGTTCTAAGTTAGTGATTGATGTTTGAGTTTGTAGGTGTTGAGAGGTGAACTGGAGAAGCTGCAGCAAAGAGTAGCGTTTGATCTTCCTGCAGAGGGCTATTTCTTCATCTACAAGCAGAATGTGATGGAAGAGAAAGAATCTTTTCAATGGCATCGTGTTCGTCAAGGTGATATTATTGAGATCTTTAATGGCAGCGTTTCTGGTGGATCTTAGTTTCAAGATTTTCTGTTAAATCGGCATAGATAAACATAATAATTATATTATTTCTAGCTCAAACCATTTTAGATGCAATAAAATACATGTTGATGAAGAACCCCGTTATTATTCGTACCACTATTTTTTCATATTAACATATAGCGACATCTGATCAACGGAGTTGAAAGCCTTCCTAAAATCAATCTCCAAGGTACATCCAAGAGGGGAGTGTTTACGACCATAATGCAACAAATAAAATAATAAAAAAAGTTAAGATATAGAATTAGGGAAAATTTTAAGATATAGAATGTTCATTTTCATCCAAGAATGTTCATTTTCCATTCAAAAATGTTAAGATATAGAATTAGGGAAAATTTTTAAATTACTTTTATTAAATTTAAAAAAATAAAAGTTATTTAATCTAATTAATATTAATCTAATTAATATGAATTTTAGTAAAAATTTAAAATTGAATTATGTAAAAAATTTAACATAGAGATAATTAATAAATTAATTAATTAAAATAGTTATAATACAACAAATAAAATAATAAAAAAAGTATATCACCTTGATAAAAAAAAATATTTTAGTCACAAGTTATTATACATTAAATTTAAATATATAAATTATATGTTGCTAAATACGAAAAATTAACATATAATTTATACATTTAAATTATTTTATTTTTGTTTATATCTATATAATATATGTGTTTATATATATAATATGTTAAATTTTTGTATTTAGCAACATATAATTTATACAATTAAATTTGATGGATTTAACAAATAATTAAAAAAAAGGTGTATATATATAATAGGTGTTTATATATATATAATATAAGTTAAATTATATGTTGCTAAAAAATAATAAAAAAGTATATCCCTTGATAAAAAAAAATAAAAATAAAACCATTTCTTAAGGCTAATTATTTGATGTAAATTATTTTGTATTTAGCAACATATAATCTATACATTTAAATTTGATGGATAATAACTTATGACTAAAATATTTTTTTATCAAGGTGATATAATTTTTTATTATTTTATTTGTTGATCATTATAATTAATTTAATTAAGTAACTTATTTTAATTTTTTATTTATCTAGTTTATCTACTTTTATTATCTTATAAACAATGTTAAATTTTTTGCATAATCCAATATTAATTTTCACTAAAATTCATATTAATTAGATTAAATAAATTTAATTTATTTTAAAAATAAATTTATCTTGGATCAATTTAGTGAAAGTAATTTAAAGTTATCCATTAATTATATATCTTAATATTTTTGGATAGAAAATAAACATTCTTGGATAAAAAATAAAATAGTGGAAATAAAAACTAATTAAATCAAAAAGACACCACAAAGTTACTAAATAAATATTATAATTTCTAGTAAGCACCATTAAAAATTTCCATTTAATATATTCATTTATCTACGCTTTCAAAATAAAACATACAGCGATTAGCGACATCATTATAACAAAATATAATTAAAAAAAAATCCCAAGCTTTAAAGCCGTTGCTCGATTTGAGTTGGGCAAGTTGGCCTGCAAAGTGGCCCAATGGGCAATAATTGAGACTAAACTTAGGTTTGCTAAAGCTCTATTTACATATTTAAATTTAAATTTTAAAAATAATATCTAGTTTCTCTTATACTTTCATCATCTTTTTTGACTTTTTTTGTCCATTATTAAAATTGTCTGTGTCAATTTAGGCGTGGCCGCGTGGTTACCATTTGTCATTTCATTTAGCCGTTGATGAAGGAGATCGTGGACCCCATTCTCTACCTGGCAACAACAACAAGCGGAATTTTGAATTTTCCTCTTCAATCTCCTCTATATAAGCTTAGTTCTGAAGCTTTCTCTCTTTCCCTACCTCTCCAATCTCAACGCCGATGTAATTCTCTCAAAGCACCGCGACCTTCTACGGCGTATTGCTAGCTGATTCTCCAATCTTTCACAGCGACGTTGTCCGCAACGCTTTCCGGTGAAGCTGTTCACCGCTGTAATCCTCCAGTGGAGATTGTTCGTAGATCGGAACTATTAAATTAGAGATTTAGAGGCGCCTAATTCAACAACGAGGCGCTGTAGATGAAGGATTGTGGTGCAAAGGAAGGGAGATTTAGAAAACTATAATGTGTCTGTGCGAGTTCGTGATTGCGGCTTGTATTTATTTCTTCATTTTCAAATGCGGGAAAAAATTCCTCTCGTTCATGTGCGATTGTTACTATTGACCTAATCACTAGGTTGATCAAAACGATGAATCTCCCTGAGCGAAATCGATCTTCAATTCTAGCCTCAATTCAATTCCGATTATGTCGGGATTGATTTTGATTTTTTCAGTTTCTCCAGCGCTCAAACGAGAAATTGCTACATGCTAGAATGCTAGATGCACCTCAATTGAAGCTCAAATTCACAAAAATGGAAGATCGATCTCATCACAGGTTCGCAAATCTCGTTAACTTTCGTTTTAATTATGCCTTTCTGGCGAGTAGATTGATTTTCTGTAATTATTCGTGAAGTAATTAAACATTTATTTCTTCTTATACTTCTTCCTCCTGTAATCCTGTTGTGTTTGATCATGGCGGTGGTGGTAGTTAAGCTGAGTTGTATGCCTGTCTGTTTACAGGTGACTAATTCTGAGTAAGACTTGTTACTTTTTCATATTTTTAAACTTTGCAAGCTTGCAAGTATAAATTAATAATGACATCATGGGGTCACGCATGATGTTATTTTTTTTGGTTGGAGGATCACGCATAATGTAGAGTTCCCATTCGTGAACCATTTTATTAAGGCTTAGGGATTAAGAAATATCTTTGATAAAGGAAAAAGTCGAAGCATCACCTGTAATATATGATTTTATTTAGGTTACTTCTGTTATAAACCCTTCATTTTGCAATAAGTGTTTTTTTTTAGTTTTGAAATTATTACTGCAAGACTTTTTGTCAAGTATTTCATTATCACGCCTTCTAATATTGATAACGGTTAGTTGTAGTTTTTAAAGTAAAAAATTAGGTTAACAATTAATACTATATTGATATTTTTGAACGGTTTTATTAAATATCTGAAAGTTGTTAGGATGTGACAACTTTATTGTGAGGCACTTAAGTATTCCAATTGTTTAGTATCGGATATTTAAAGGCTATAGTGTCCAGATTATAAATGCAGTACGGATGTATCATGGTATTTATTTATTTTTTTAAAAAAAATATTGGTGCCTAAAATATTACTTCCTCCGATCATGAAAAAATGACTTTTTAGCCATTGACACAATTATTAAAAAAACTATTAAACAACCTTAATTTTATATAAAAAAAATTTAATTTTACCACTTATTAAATGTTCACCACCCTCTTAAATCAATAAATTTACATTTTATTATAAAAATATTAAATAAAAACAATTTTCAAAAATTATTCTCACAACTCTCTCTTAATTAATAACCTTAAAAACATCATTTAAACTTGATCAAAATTTATATCCTAAAAAGTCTTTTTAGTCATTTATTTATGATTTAAGTAATAATTAATCAATTTACAAACAACCTTAAATCCAATTCCCTGTCAATCACCAAAAAAATCTACAACATGTTCGATTCATCGTTTAGCCAAGCAAAATAATTGTAAATCATTAATATGAAACAATTTATTCTGAAAAAACGGTTTTTATCATCACATTTAATTGTGACATATAAGTGATATAACTAAAATTTCTAATTAAAACCGAATAATTGTAAAATTTAATTAAATACCTGAACTTAAATTTCTTAAGTCATAAAAACGAAAATTATATTACAACTACAAAAAAGAGATCACTTGGGCGAGAGATATCTAATTAAACTGAAAATTTGTAACATTTAATCAAAACGTGATATTAAATTGAACCGAATAATTGTAACATTCGATCAAAACCTGAACCTGTATTTTAATTCAATAGTAATTTTTTAGTGTACATTATCGTTATAGTTGTGAGATATCAACTTCAAAGATTTAAATGTTCACTTCAGCATGTACATATACATGTGCATGTACACGTGAACAACAATGTCGTCCAAGGTAGGCATGGACTGCAAACCTAAATCGTCGGTTTAGGTTTGGCCCAAGGCCAAACCTAGTAAGTGAAAATCGGCGGCCTAAACCGCCAGTTTGCTAAACCGGTAAACCGCCGGTTTTTCGGTTTAGCTACGGTTTATTAAATAAATAAAAAATTGAAAAACCGGCCCAGAAGCAAAACCATCGGTTTTAACCGACGGTTTGTGGTCAAACCGTCGGAATGATTTTATTTTTTAAAAAAAATAATTAAAACACAGAAAACCGACGGTTTAACCAACGAAACCATCGGTTAATACCGTTAGTTTTAAAGTTTTTTTTTTTAAAAAAATAAAAAACCTATTTACCATCAAACCGTCGGTCGGCGGTTTAGGTTTTTTATTTTTACAAACCTAAACCTAAACCTTGAACCGGCCAAACCTAAACCGCCGGTTTGACCGGTTTGGCCCGGTTTGAAAACCGGCGGTTTGGGGTAAACCGAGCCCATGCCTAGTCCAAGGAATGTACATGTGCAGGAAGACGTGCATGTACATCTAATATACACGTGCATGTACATGTGCACATTTATGTTAGTGGTGCCCATGGAATGCACATGATCATGCATATACGTCGAACGCCAGCAATTCGAAGCACGAATAAACAAACGCCAGAAAAAGATAAACTATCTCATGATGAAAATTAATATTCATGTACCATTAATCAGAACATCAAGATATTAGTTTCCTTATAAGTGTATCCGTGTATATTCTTGTTGTCGTATGCACGGTTCTACAATAAATTACATATGAACACTGACTTATATAGACACTAAATCCGTATATTGATCCGACAATCTGAATATGTTTTTATTTCTTACCGTAAATTACGTTCTCACTAGAATCTATATTGTGTGAAATGATTATACATGTCTAAAATGGTCTAAAATGAAATCATTTATATTCTATGTTATCATTAGGAATTAGGAAATTGAATTTCTAGGTGAATAAAACCCGTTATATTCATTATTATAAATTTGATTTTTAGAAATCAAACTCGTTATATTTTATGTCGTTATTTTTTTTTTTTGGTAAAATAAGAGGCTTGAAGCCTAATTATTGGTTGATGTAAT
The DNA here is from genome assembly GCA_002319775.1 of Fagopyrum tataricum. Lineage (NCBI taxonomy): Eukaryota > Viridiplantae > Streptophyta > Magnoliopsida > Caryophyllales > Polygonaceae > Fagopyrum > Fagopyrum tataricum. The sequence goes on from CM008285.1 coordinate 11,715,606, forward strand.
ATTATACTGCTCAACTTTATGTTGTGTTATATTAACAATATTGGTTCTCATCATCTCTATCACTCTATATAAGAAGTGTTTCATCCCAACTTGTCATCTCTCAAATATACGAGGGATTTTGATCTTATTAAAAAAAATAAGTGCTTTATATCCTCTAGATATAGATTACACTAAATTTATCGTTCTTTAGTGACAAATTGTACCAAAAAAGATATATTTAGTGCTTAATACTTTAAATATAAAATTATAGTGTTGATCGAGTGATTCAAATGGAGAAAGTTAATACATGGATCCCTTCGGTTAGCCTAGAGGCTAGAAGGAAGAGATTGCAATTGAGCAAAAAAATTCAAAGTTGATGTGATAGATCGTAATTTTTCGAGGAAATTGAATATTTTAATCTTCAACCTAGACTAACCAAAATTATCACATGAATACTCAAATGTTCACTTTTTAATACAAAAAGTTAGCTTTACCCCAACTCTATTGAACCAAACTATTTGGTTCGACTAAAAAAAACTCCGATTCGATCTCGTTCACTTTTAAAATACTCAAATGTTCACTTTTTAATAAAAAAGTTAGCTTTACCCCAACTCTATTGAACCAAACTATTTGGTTCGACTAAAAAAACTCCGATTCGATCTCGTTCACTTTTAAAATAACCCGAATATGATCATATTTTTAAGCTTGGTTAAAATTTAAATTTGACTAAATTATAAAAAAGCTAAACATAAGCATGTCAAACCAAAACCCATTCGCCTAAAAACCTATAACAAATGTTAATTAGTTGAGGTGCTCAAACTCGTTCAGTTTACAACCATTGCAAATATGCACATATTAAAATCGATTAAATTTAAGACTCGACTCGTTTATAAACAAACCAAGTTTGAGCATGTCAAAGATACAAACTTACCCTTTATTTATCAAAATAAACCAAACTATATATAAGAGAATTAACTAAAAAAAATAATAATAATGACAATTTAGCCCCTTCTTAAACAGTATGTATTGATAACTAAATTAAAAATAATAATAACTTAGATGACAGTTTATAATAAAACATAAATGAAACATAAACTATATAAGAGAATTCATTCAATCTTCCCGTCTAATTTACAATTTAATGATTAATACTTCATCATATCTTATTGAAAACCCCATGATAACCGGATCTAGTTACAACATATATTCTCCAAAATCTCAAGATGAATCATGTCAAGCATCAATTCTCACTTAATTATCTTTAACCAATCAGTATTACAAGGTTAACAGATGACAAATCACACAGTTGAGGCTTAAAAAAAATATTCCAGCAAATCCTCAGTTTCAGGATTACAAACCTTTTACACTAACAACAAATTAGTTCTCCAAATCAGTTGCCTAAAATGAACACCATTTCATAATTCAAAAAGGAACAAATGTAAAGCCCACACACTTCCCCCTATATTCAGCTCAAAATGCTGGTCAAAATTCTCTCTCAACCTCTACACCTTGGCATTCTTTGGCGTTCATTCCGGACTAGAGGAAGAACTCGACAAAAAATTTCCTATGTTACAGAGAAGCTTACACCCACAAACACACGATCAAGTAACACAAGAATTAAACTTGTTTTAACACAGAGTTTGAGTTCCCGTTACCGACTTCAAAGCACACTGTGCCATCTCTCAAATTGCTCCTCTCCAAGTCTTTTTGTTTACACCAACAGAAAAACTTGGGAAGTGGGCCATCTTCTAATACCCAGGGATGCTCTGCAACTGCGTCCAGTGTTAGTCGTTGTTTCGGGTCTGGTGCAAGCGACAAGCATGAGATCAGCATAAGATGGTATATAACCTAGCCCAGTGAGTTGTGAGTATATCCAATTTGGATTCTGATCAGAAAAATTGCAGCCAATTGGCTTACCTTTGCATAGAAGTCCGTCTAGCAAGTCCCTTAGCTGCGGGCTGAAACTGTTTGGTAGGTACATTGGTTCGTTGACAATCTAAGCATATAAGGAGCTTTTTTATTTGGGAATATGCCTAACTTGTTTGCGAATTAAACATAGAGAACAAACAGAACCCAACATAATTGTAGCATTTAAATAGTTATTGGACCTTATCATAAGTGTCTTGCAGAGTTTCTCCAATGAAAGGGAATTTTCCCATCAACATGCAGTATAGGGTAATTCCCACAGCCCATGTGTCAGCAGCTTTACCGCGATATGTTAGACCTGTTGATCAAGCACATCCAAAAAGAAAGTCATAACATTTCTGAAGGACCCAAGATCAATTTTAAAGGTCTCAAATTTCACATAGAAAAACAACCTAAACAACACTCTGGTGCTGTGATAACAGGTGTCCCAGGAGATCGACGTAGCTCATCATTATCATCCTGGAGGTGCAAAACAAAACCAAGATTAAACATAAATTAAATCATTTATGGGATCTCTCTTCCACTTAGTTTGGCTCATGATGTGTCCCATTGATTAACATCAGAACATAATAGCCTTCATTCTCAGAGATTGAGACATTGATAGATTAGTAGGAAGTAGCTCAGCATTGCAAATGCCACAGCCACAGCAAGGCCAGTGAACTTCGAAACTTTTTCCCTGACTCAGATAATTGTGGAGTAGGTGTAGATGAAACTTTGTAGCTAGTGGATTTCAAAACTTGTCTAGAGCTCTTATTAGTTTATCTATCATAGATGGCCCTAAGTAAGCAGGAGCATCACATCTCCATCCATTCAGTTAGCAGAAGGCTTTTTGTTTATACAAAGACTCGAGAGATTGGAGAACATCGATTAAGTGATTTCTGTTTCTTTCCCCTTTTAGAAGAACTTGAACTCAGTTTCTATTCCATCCAAAAGCTATTTACATGTCCGACATAAAAATCATGTCCAGGCAATGTCTAAAACCAACTGTTCTACACATACATAGAGTTTGTCCTTTCTTGCCATATACAGTAAGCTGCATAATAAACCAGCTACCTTATATTCCACTTCAGATAACAGAATATTTTCCTGCTCTTAATCTCTCCTCTTTCATTGTTTGTCAGTGAACTATGGAAGGGGAAAAATACCAGATACACAAATATATTACCTCAAAAACTTGGCTGACACTAAAATCAGCTATCTTCACGTCACCTTGACGTGTAACCAAGAGGTTCTGTGGTTTTATATCCATATGCACTATATGCTGTTTTGTAAAGGGACAAAAAGACAGTCTGTCACTGTGTTGAACATGTCTAGTCATGTAATATAAGAGTATAACTGAGTCAGATCAATATAGAAAAGGAACACGCACAAAAGCAACACTAAGGAATCTTACATGTGCATGAAGATAAATCAAGCCGCAAACAATATCTCGTAAATATTTTCTGGAAGTAACTTCTCCTAAGCCACCTGGTGGACCAGAACCGTCGCCATCCCATTTTCCCTCCACGTACTCGAGAACTATGCAAAAGAAATAGTGGTTGGTCATACTTAATGCTTTTAACTTTCCTGAAAGGCAAAATTTAAAGCCATAAAGCAAATTGAAAGCAGCAAATAAATACCCATATAGAAGTTATCGGTGTTTGGGTCATCAATCACCTCACAGAGATTCACGATATTAGGATGGTTCAACATCTTCATTATCAGTACCTACAGTGCAATTAAACACAATTCTTTTGGGAATGAGAATTTGAGAGTGGAAAATTATTTTATTAAAAAAAAATACTTTAAATATGTGAAAATGATGTATTATTTAGTCCTCTTACTCTATTTCATCTTCTAAATAATCTTTAACTAGATTTTAATCAGCTTGGAAAATGGAGCATATTTCATATTGAAATCATCAAGGTTAAAGAAATATATAATGAACTTGATCTTTACAGAAAAAGTATTGTGTGATGCTAGATGAGACTTCTAAGGTTAAATGGCTCTTGTTTGAACATGGTTACACTTCAATTTTTTCCTATTGTTTTTCAAGGTAAGATCAACCTTTATCTTGATCATTTACTCGTCAAGACTTCACACTTAGTTATCTTGATCAATGGATTTCTATAAGAATGCTATTTTACAGCCATTGATAAAGTACTGGCGTCAAATGTGGCCTATCATAGTCCCAAAGTCTCCCCACTATACAATAAATTTGAATCATTCCTCCGTCAAATAGCTCAATAAGCCTTACTAAACCCAAAGAAAAGCAAAAGTGTGCACTTCATCATAGTGACTAGGATACCTTGAGTCTAGTAAAGCAAAACCCGTGATTAGAACATACCTCTCTGAGAACATCAGTCATAGCCGTTTCTGAAGGTGCAACACGTTGCCTTAACAAATGAGACTTGTGAAAGACCTGCAAGTGTTCACAAAAAACGCAGTAATGAATGTGAACCAGTTGAGCAAGTGTAAGAACAACTGTGCGACTTGTTTTTATGACTGTGATGATCGATGAGCGTCAAAGTAACCTGTCATGTGCTATAATCAGGTACCTTCAGTTTTTTGTGGACAGTTCATTCTGACATCCGTGTCCTAAAGCTGAAGGCTTTAAACTAATAAAGTTGAACCTTTAGGATAAATCTCCTACACCTACAGCTTCAGGGATCCTTCTTTGCAGCTAATAACTCAGATTTCATATTCTTGGAAGAGAGATGTTTTCATAGAAGTAAAATTGATTTGGATCAAGGAATTAAAGCTGTGGCGGTCATTGGCGTTACTTATTACCACAGTGCTATTCCTTTTTTACACCCAAATTAGCATCAATGAAGTTATAACCTTTCAACTATCCCCTTTATCCAATCATAGAAAACAATTGAAAGTGAATAACAAGTCATTATATGGCATACTAATCAAACGAATGAAAATATTACCTTCAATGCATAATGTCTCCCATCAATCACACTTCTGCAAAGTACCTGTTTTGTTTACAAAGCAAAGGGTAAAAGAAGAAAACAAGTTGTTCATACAGGCAAAGAGGAGGATATTTAACTAGACTTACCACTTTTGCATAACTTCCAGCACCGATCTTACACTCACGGACGTACTCATTAATCATCTTGGTCCCATCTTCATCCTGATGATAAAATGAAGTGACCAATTAATATATGTAGATAGATAAAAAGCGAGTAAGAAGAAATCTCATCGCAATTAACAACCTCCTCCTTAGTCCTAATCTCCAACTCTTGCTAAAATTGGTTGTAAATCCAATTCAGCATGCCATACACAAAACTATTGCTCATTATGTATTGCGACAAAAATGACACTTCATGAGTTGCACTTCCTTTATCTAGGCATTCTTCTCTATCACAAAGTCCCTGAGAAACTACAAGCACAAAGCTAAACATAAATATCCAAATACACTACCTACTTGGCTGTCAACCATTTGGCTCTAGAACTGAGGTAAAATAAATCAGAATGCTTGACTGACTATATCCACTTTCCCAGGAAGAAAAAAGAGCATTCAAGCATCAGGCAAATGAACTAAGAAAGAGATCAGCTGTCCTTTACCTCTGACCGCACACATTTCGATGTCACTTTCACAGGAACTTCTCTGCATATAAATCCATTTTGAATTCTGAACAGTAAAATCTCTTCAGAGCGTTTGGCTCGACTGGATATTTGACTATCTTCTCCATCTTCCATATTTGAATCTTCACCGTCATATGAACCATCAATATCTTCATCATCAATATCTCCATCTAACAGACATTCCTCGGATAGGTTACTAACTAAACCAGGTAGTTTCCTAGGCCTTGTGCTCCTTCCAGACCTTCTTGAGAATCCAAAGCAACCGCAGCAACCCATTTCCATTAATTTGGAGACAGAATCTCTTACAATATTTGGACTAAATGAACCTTGAAGATATAACACCTATAGTTCACCGTATCAACGAAAAGAAGGACACTGCGAACCTGGATAGTACAGAAGACAAAATATCAAAAGTGATATATAATTGCATCTTCACAAGTAATGTAAACAAGTGAATGCCAACAAATCATGGAGGTGAAAAATACTCATTAATCTTGTGAAACAAAAGACATTACTGATCATAAACTCATCATATGACAGGTGAATCTTCTTTTCAGTCATCCTTCCATGGCTATAAGTTTCTAGCTCGTGGCTATAAGTTTCTAGCTCGTGTTCCCAGTCACTAAATAAAAGATTCCGCACTAACTACTGAACCAATAAGTAATCGTTTAGCTTGAATATTGGAATTACATTCGGAATTTTAAGTATTATATAGTTTCCCAGAACCTGCAAATCTATGAGTGGAGCTTTAGAGTCTAAGACTGAAAAAATGGATTAACTTGAATTTTGGTAGTTTGCTGCAACCCTTCAGTTTCAGTATTTTTTTCTATAAGATGAACTTTCCAATTTCAAACCCATTATCTGATTAGCAGACATGAAAGATAACAAGACCACCACACCCTGTTCAATGTTTCCAGATATTCTTAAATCCAATCTGAGGATGTGTGCACGTCCTAAATAGTTGATGAAACTAGTAGCTGAATTTTAAGTTGGACCTGTTCCTTCAGCAAAAGGCTAAACGTATTCAATCCACAATGACGATGAATAAGAGGAAGTCAGAGTTCTCACCTAATTCTGCTGAACAAGTACAGGGGGCAAAAGAGGGCTTTCACGCTGCAAAAAGTTTCTTTGCTCTATAGGATGCCACTCGGACAATGAAACAAAATAACTGAAAGAATTTATTCCACTCCTATTCAACACCAACATTGGAAGAACTCTGGCATAGTTTTCCCCTCAATGCAGCCACATACCACCAAAAACAATCCACCGATAGTTCCTTCAAAGACACAAACAAGAACAGCAATTCTAAGGTTGGCTGTTGGAATCGAGAAATGAAGAAAACCTGATGAGGATGTGCCTGCAACAACTTCAGGTGTAGACTTTCGGACAGTGAAGACTGAAGAAAATAATAGTTTCAAACAAACAAAAAAAATCAAAATCTTGTGAAACCCTTTTCTAGGCTTCAAAACTTATTTTTCTGCATCTTTTTAAGAAATTAGAAATAATTAAAATCACTGGTCCACCAGTCAGAAAACACACAACATCCCAAATTCAAGTCTACAAGCCAGCAGCAAAAGAATAAAATGAAATAATTCGATGGACTAGCTTTAAAAAAAACACAAGTCATTCACAGCTAGAACAAGTTAATAACTAACTTTCCAGTTGAGTATTTTTACGGGTTTTATGTCACTTTAAGTACATCAAACAATTTGGAGAGAAATTACAATGCAAATCCCATGAGAATATAAATTATACGTATTACATTAAAAAGGTATTCCTTTAGAAGTTAGAACCCTAAACCCAGAGCCACAATCTTGAAACACACCATAATTTAGAGGGATTGAGAACCTATTGACTTTGCGGGACCCAGTTTTGAGCCTGATCGGGAAAAAGAAAAGCGAAAGAGTTGTTTCTGGCGCCATTCAAAATCACCATCATTGGTCAAATTTGGAGTCCAATAACAAAATCTTCAAAATTAATGTCACTAAATTAAGCCCGTCTAGTTATTTCTGACATAATCACATAAAAGGTTTACTTGTATAGCTTTTTAAACAACCATATATTGTGGCTAATCAAACGAAAATTACACTGTTTCATATTGTTGCAATGAAAATTGGAAATGTGATTTCTTAAGCTGAAAAGTATACATTTTTTTGCTTTTAAAATGGATATGACAAATCGCCTCTTATCAATTCAAAATAAAAGAGATAGATCAAATAACATGAGGAGCCCAAAACATTAACAAAAATGCAAATCAGAAACGAAAAACAATAATCAATCATGACTTTTAGCTGCAATCTGAAGGAAGGGAGAGAAATTACTTGAACAAGATTATCTTTTATCCAAATTCAATCGAATTCTACCGCCTTGCCTTGAAAATGCCGCCTCGCAGTCTGCAGATTTGGACGGGATTGGTGATTTGCCAGAAGAAGAAATCGAACCAAATCCGAAGATGACTCGGCGGTGTTTGTAAGGCGATAGAAATCAAAACGGAGAAGGGGGCTAGGGTTTGGGGCGATGGAGATTGAGTGGGGAAGGAGGAAGAGAATGGAGGTCGTCGGGGATGAAAGGGGGCGTTTTGATTCTCAGCCAGACGAAAAGGGAAATGGAAAAAAATCGAAAGGAAAATGAGAAAAAGCCTGACCGGTTTAGGTCAGTTTGGGCCGATTTATATTTTACAGGCGAACCAAACCCACTGGGCCAACCAGGGGACCAGCTTGCACACTTGCACCAATGGAAAGATGAGACCGAACAGGAACTGACAATTGAGAGGGCCCCACCTGATTTTCATTACTTCATAGTTTAGGGCTTTTTGGTAGGTTGGGACTCGGGGTGGAAATGACTATTGACAATTGAATTTATAACTAGTGTAATTAAAAAAAAAAATCTATAGCTAATAATTAAAAATATTATTTTTATCATTAACAGATTATATATAATATATATTATCTTGATTGTAAAATAAAGATATTATATCATGAATACCATATATTCAAAGAAACCCTTATCTACGATTTTACGGTATAAACTTTATCTATCATGCACTCTTTTTGGGCTTTATTCAATGTAGCCCATTATTGAATTTTTATTTTATTTTTTTTGCTATTTGGACTTGTTCTGCAAACCATCGAAGGAGGCTTCTCTGCAAATTCTTACCGGTGCACAATTTTTGGACTGTGTAGCCCGTTTGATCTACATTCGGTGTAGAGACGTGTCAAAATCTTTTCATAAAGGACAAAGGCGTGCCAAGCTCTCTTGTACATGGTTGCTTGATTACGTGTGCTCTCAACGCCTATGCTTTGGCCTTTTTCAATCTAGTCCATTCTTGAATTTGTTTGGCTATTTGGGTCCGTCCTTCAAACCATTTAAGGAGGCTTTTCTAAAAAAAATTCAATGCACAATTTTTGGTTGAATTTTTTCATTTGACCAATATTCACCTATCAATCAAAAAAATTTCATAAAAGACAATCTTATTTATAAGGAGTATATCTAAAGAAAATAACGCTAGCAAAACCTTGTTCGTAGAGTGTATATTTAACTTATTCCGTTGGGTTAATCCTACAAAATTCTATCTCTAAGATATAAAAATAATTTTAAAAAAATAAAAATATTATCTTCCAACTATCATTAGTTCAAAGAAAATATACGATTAAGGGAAAGAAAGATCGTCCAAATCTGATTGGTGGTAGGGTCACCGATCAACCGACTTGTTATCCATCACTGAAAGTCGTCTTGAAGTCGTACATCCTACTCGTGATGCACCTGAAAACTGGAGGTAGTTCCGAATGAACCTCCTAAGGTTAAATTGAAGCTTCTCCTTGATCGAAAGTTGTTATCATTCAAGTATGGGGTAATCCACAAGGTTATTATTCCATATCATCCTCAAGTGTTGAGAAGAGTGGAGATCTTCCACAAGGACACGAAGAGAGTTCTCAAGAAGAAAGTCTATAGGTCCAGGAATGAGTGGTTGCAAGGACTGGATGAGTAGTCCAAGGTTTTCGATGTAAGCTGAAGCATCCACGGAATTGGGTCTGGCTAGAGACCTTAAACCAAGCGCTTCTCGGGAGGCAACCCGAGGTACTAGTCTTTCCCTTTCTTGCTTTTGTTTTTTTGTTTTTGCTTTTGGTGTTGCGTTTCTGCGCGTTTTGGTGTCTTTTGTCTTTTCAGGTTTTTGATAATAAATGAAGAAGAGATGCTTGAAGGGATTTGCACCGCTGGTTTCCACCACCACTTCCATATGATTGAGTCAGATCATTGATTTTTACGTTGTGAGTATTCTTTTTTACCTTCTATTTATTTTTCACATTGGGGACAATGTGAGTTTTAAGTATAGGGCGGGATACTTGCAATCCTTTTAACACGTTTTCTTTCATTGCATTGCATTTAGATAGTTTGATTTTCTTGTTACATGTTTCCTTTTAGCATGCATAAAAAATAAATTTAAAAAAATTGTGCTTCTAGGAATGACATGACCCCTATGATGATATTGTGTTAGTGAATTAGTCTTTGATTACTATTTTGAGCTTAATTTGATTAATGACATATGTGGAATTTGAATACTTTGTTTGAAATTTATGTGATATATGAAAATTGTCTTGTCTAATTGGATTGGGTCAGAATAGTTGAAGCTTCATGATAAGTTCTTATACATTGCATAGGAATGATTTAGGCAATTCGATTTCATTCTTCTTCTCTATCTTGATCATGCTTAACCCCTCACATGAAAATGATTGCTTCCTATCCGGGAACTAGGAATGTTTAGTTTGAAGTTGTGTGCCTAAATGAATGTGTTGTGAATTGTATGAAGAAGTTTGAATGATGTGAAATGTGATGTGATGTGAAAAGCAAGCTATTAGGGGATTGTTGGTTATGAAAGATGAGTAACTCGATATCATTCTCATAGCCGGGTGTTTGTATCTTGTCAAAGTTTGATTAGCTAAACGTCCTAACAAGTGATTAGGTAATGTGCATCCGGTGTGAGGTACGTGAAGGAAATTTAGCACCAATGTGTCGGCTATTGTGCACCAATGCCACTCACTCAGAAGAAAAAGAAAATTTATGCAAAGGTGGTGGATGTTGAGTTGAAAAGATGAAGTGTGTTGTTCTTCTTCCCGGATTAGCACCACATTACCTAAAGAACATCATACCCTTATCACATTTCTTGGCCTCTTTATTGTTAAGTTCTTTTGATCTATGTACACATGTATTTGACTTGATAGCTTAGACTTGAATTTCTCTTGAATATTAGACATTGGTTGATTTGATAATGATCATGAATTTCTTGTAAAGTGTGATTATCCTTTCCATGCCTACCATTTTTTGACCTTAAACGAAATATGTTTTTGGCTATGAAACTGCACTTTAAGGGTGATCATAAATAGAAGCACCACCAAAAAGATTTTCCTATTTCTTTTTGCATGTATGAATCATGTTATCTTATCTTAGATTTACTTCTTGCTTGAGGACAATCAAGGATAAATATGGGGTATTTTGATAACATGATTAATCGACCTAGTTTAGTCATGCATTTAGGTAGATTTCCCCTTTCCGTGTTCATGTTTTAGCCTTAGTTTGTGTCATTTATACTTGTTTAGTTCTACTTTGCAAGAATAGATGTCTACACACGTTTTTGGTGCCATTGTAGTGATTTGGCGCGTTTTGGAGCTAAAACGACGCATTTGAGGATCAAGCCTCAAAGTGGATGCATTGAAGCAAGCATACATGCATGGGAAAGGGCTAGGAATCAAGCTAAAGGCATGAAGGACGACCAAGGGAACATCTCGGGCGAAATCACGGCCATAAACATTCATCTCGGGCCGAGATCACACTTTTTGTCGAGCATCTCGGTCACTATCTCGACCGAGATTTTCATATGCTGAAGAAATTAAAATCGGATCCAAAATCTCGTGCCTGATATGACCGAGATCAGACCGAGATTGGGCCGAGATTTGTGTTTGATCGAGATTTCGTCCCTATTGTCATATTTTATTTATGTGTTTTTTCCTTTTCGGCTCAACGTCTTTTGACAAGGGTTTGTGTATAAAAGGTGGGGTTGGGCATGGGACGGGACGGATTAAGGCCATCCCACGTCCCATCTCGGCCATTATATATGGGACGGGACCGGGACGGGCCTTGAGTTTTTTTACTAAAAACCATTAAGCCCTATCCCGGTTGGGACCGGGACGGGACGGGATGGGACGAGAATAATTCCGCATGATCTATATAAATTTTTTTTTCCTTTTCGGTTTAAACTTAACAATTTACAAAAGCAAATATTCGTTGATATCCTTAAAACGAAAGAAATCAAAATAGAATGTCGCAACAAGGTTTACAAAACATAATTAACTTGTCAAGTCTAAACATCCAAAATAAAATAAGAAACAAAATTACATAATTATCACTGCTCCTTACACAATGTCGTAACTGAGTTCAGTTTTCCTTTTTCATTTGTAGATGAATTTAGACTATTGTTAATTTATAATAACAAAATTCATAATGGTCACTACTCCTTAGGTTTATATATTTAATTATTTAATTTATATTTAAATTTTAATATATGCGGGACGGGACGGGCCTTACGGGACGAGGAAGGTAATGCCCATATCCCGTCCCACAATATTTTTGGTGGGACGCGATTTAAAATTTTTAGATGAAAAACCACCGGGATCGGCACGGGACCAGGACGGGCCTGGGACTTGCGAAATTTGTGCCCAACCATAATAAAAGGAAGCTCCGGATTCAGTCCAAAGGATGTTCGATTGTGCTGGGATTCGCCCAGAGTTTACCCTGGAAGGGATGAGCCGTCTCCTACCCTACCGTCTTCTCAAATCATCATTCTTCTTAGTTCTTAGTTAGTTTAGATTAAAGTTCGAGACTTTCGCATTCAGTTTTGCTGGAGATACATTTGGATCAAGATTTAATACAATTGTTGGTTTACATTCATTCAAGTTGAGTAGTTTCTTTTCTCCTTTTGTTATTTCCCTTTCATGCTTTATTTGTCTTTCTTAGTTGTAGATTTCGATATGCTTATTATTGGCTAGAAACTTCGTGGTTCCAAGGTTGATAGAGATTTGTCTATGACCTGATTTATGATGGATTAGTTGTATTTTAGTGGTTTAGAATTGCTTGAAACTCTAATGGTTAGTTGAGACATAAATCTAGGTAATAACCTTCTAATAGTAACCTGAGTTGGAATTGAGACCTACCCGATGATATTCCTCTTGGATACATATGTAGATTGACCATAGGTAATATAGGGTTGAAAACTTCTATTGGTTTGAATGTGCCTGATTGCTTTATGAGTTAGGTAAATCCCGAGACTTACCCGGTAAGGGGTTACTTGATCCTTAGTTAGATAATCCGGTTTGTAATAAATAAATTTTCCTTCCTAGATACCTTGAGACTTACCCGGTATAGGTAGTTAGATTGGAACTAGAGGATCTTGTGACTTACCCGATAATAGATTATCTGAGTAGAAATGTTCATCCTTGTTGTTTTTCTCACCATTGCGTTACAATTTATCCTGAGTCCATATGTCATAAACAACGATCTTGAACCCTTGGAATCCATTTTATTTCCTTTAATTTGATTATCTTATATTTGCTTTGTTTTATAAAACTGTTTTCAATTAAAAGTGACTTTCGATTGCGAACAACACAAAATCCCAAAAACATTCGACTTCTTTCCCTTATCTTTTCCAACCTTATCTTAACCTAGATTTGTTCTATCTTTAATCATTGCCGTAAATTAAACTACTCAGTCTTCGTGTTCGATCATAGAATACTACCCTACTTCGTACGATCCATACACTGTGGGTTCGTTGCTATTTAGGGGAATTATTTATAGGTTATAAATTTAAAACTATCCCTCTATTGTGTTTGTCAACCTTTGAATTTCTGTCACTTTTGACACGGATTCTTAGGGTGCAAAACCAGCGAACAAATTTCAGTCACTTGCTACAATAGATGACTTAAATTGGAGAAAACACACATCATGTTGGAAGATAAGGTTAAATACGGAAATGTTGGGCCGATCAGCCGATCAGTGGTGCAAGTTAGGCTAGCAGATGCTTTGTCTCAAGTGATATTTGTTTATACATTGTCGGATCTCAAGCAGTCTAGTCTTAATCTCAAATTTCTTGATCGCATGGAGAACCTTAGTGTGTTGTAGACGTTCTTCCGATAAAAACTCCATTTTGGCTCCTATAAAGACTAAAATATCCATAATATCATCAACGCGCAAATAGATCTCCAAAATACAACAGAAGAGAAAATCTACCATGACAAATTGGTATGTGAAGACTTAATAATCGTTATTGTCTCTACGTATAGTTAAGATGGTTGTCAAGGTTAACTCCTAGATCACCGATAACTTTCCCTCTACTAGTTGAATGAGAATTATACGAACCATTCTCTATGATATCCATATCTTTTGGTACGTCATTATTTCTTTCCGAAAAGAGATTCACTCCCGAGTGAAAGTCATTATCTGAATCTTCCTTATGCCTTGCGCCTCTAAGGAGAGACCCTTGGCGTAGGACAATGTTTATAAGTGTTTTTGAAGAAGACGAGCTCAAGTTCAAGGGGCCTCCCTCTTGGAATGTAGTTTGCATAACCAAAGCCCTTTTTTACATTCACCTATAATTTTCAAGCGCATAAATTTCATTATATTGTTACAATAATCTTTTCCGCTCAAATTTCATCGAGACTATTTATGACTAGACCGCATGACAATTAGTCATAAAAGTAACTTATTCTCATTAAGTAAAAAAACCCATTCTACTTGATCTTTTTAACTTTGTCATAACAATGTTTTGTTCTTTCATTGACTCCTTCAAAATGTACGATGTTTATGAGGTTATTCACTTAAGAAATCCTTTATCCCTTGGGCCAACTCTATTTGAAAATGTCCTTACTCTACTAGATATTATGTTATTACATGACTTGCAATCCCACAAAGACTCCCAACCAAAAGTCGCCTCTTTCATGGATTTGATCATAACTCACGCTCATACATGGTCCTCTTCATCTTCACCATTGGTGTCTTCACTCAAGTCTTCACCTAGATTAACCCTCTAAGTAGTGCAAATCTCGTCAAGGATACACTCCTTGTAATTGTTGTTTCTCCATCATCTAAACAAATTTTTCGTGTATCTACCATGCTAAAAAACTACTATCCAACTACCATATTTGGATACGAGAAATGTTGTCGTTTTCAATCTGAAGACCCTTCTACTTACTTGTGTGTCCATCCTATTATTACTTGCGTTAGAACTTTTGTAACTCTATCTTTTGTGGCTTTATTTCTAGAATGTACCCTTTTGTTCATCTTTTACGTGATTGTTAGCGAAACTAAGTATTAATTCATGTGACAAGAAATCAAACATTGGTACTTGAATGACTCGGAATGTGAGACACATCGGACTAAAACAATTGAAAAATAACACTTTTTATAAATTATTTGTTAAATTATATATATATATATATATATATATATATATATATATATATATATATATATATATAGATAGATAGATAGATAGATAGATAGATAGAGAGAGAGAGAATGAACTTGCTTTTTTCGTAAGTACATTCAATTATCTCTCAGTTTTATTTTACGTTATGCTTAATTTAGTTATTCGGTCAGACGAAAATTTACGAAATTACGATGCAGTCAATGTACTCGCAGTGTGAGTGCGTCCCGCACTCAGTGAGGATGCGCCCAAACTTTGCCCGAACACCGCATCACTCCTCTGCCCTCACATTTCGACAAAGAGAGGCTCCGGATGCATGCGCATTGCGAGTGCGCCCGACCATGTGCACACGCAAAGCGCATACTTTGCATGCTTTTATCCAATCGAATGACAATTCAGTTGGCTTAATAGGAAATTTTACGTACCTTAAACAAGTTATCTAGCTCCCTTTATATTTTAACATCGAAGCAATTTACTTTTCGATTGATTTTCTTTTGAACCTTAGGTCTCACATTTAATTAAACGGAAACATATATTAATGCAAAATTCCTCATGGTGTCAATGAGGTTTTGGACTTTATGAGTAATAACAAATCAGTTACATAAGGATGACGGAAGGGAAATGATGGATATTCAAAGGGATGACAAGACACATGTTGATCACCAAAAAAAAGGACGAAGGGATCAATGCATTGCACAAGGATGACCAAGGGTTACCTATTGATCTTGGAGCAAGTTAGACAATTGTAGTAGACATATAATAGTTTGAAGATACGTCGCCGGACACTATGACGATTGTTCCTTATATAACCGGTTGTGTGCCGCATGCTATAGATTTATATATTGGGATTGGAAAACCTACCGTACGAAAACTGAAGTAAAGAACGCAATGTGTCTATATATACATTATCTCATAATGTTCTCAATACAAGATAGTCAAGTCAAAATGAAGGCATTAACAACAAGATGTGTTGACGAAGGGTGTAAATGGAGGGTGTGTTTCTCTATGTTTGGATAGTCACTGTACTTTACAAAAACAAAGTATGTCTCCACCCACACATGTTCGTTTCAATTGAGGAAATTGGTCAAAAGGGAAGCTTTTTACCACGTAATAGCTGAAAAGGTTAATGCAATGTGAGTGCTTACTTTTGATGTGAATGTTAAATTGTTGTATAACATCGTACACTAAATTATAGATATGTGTGTTCTAATGGTGTAAGTATTGCAACTCAAAAAAGTTACCTATAGTGGACCATATCATCACAATTGTGAAGAGTTTACATCACATCAATGCTGCTTATTGGAGGTGTTGGAAGGCATAAGAAGAAGTCAAGGACATGATCAAAGGTACCCCGGAGGATAACTTTATGTTGATATCTTCATATCTGTATATGCTGGGAGAGATCAACGAAGGCACCCTTGTTGCTCTTGAGCTTGACGATGTTAGCCGTTTCAAATATGTTTTTGTTGCCTATGGACAATCAATCAGAGGTTACAAAATAATGATAAAGGTAACAAATGTAAATATTTTGTGTTTATCGTACATATGTTTGGTTAAATGTTTAGTTGTTGATTGTTTGATACCATCTTATGTATATATCTATTTCGTATTGTTTATAGTTTCTAGTATTAAAACTTGTGTAATTGACCTTGTGTACACACAACTTGTGTACTGACCTTCTGATCACACTTTGTGTATCTGATATATGTGTATTTCGATCATTAATTTAACCATAAATGTATTTTAAAAACATGTATTTGTATGTAATCACGGTAGATAGAACTCAATTAAAGGAAAAATACGGAGGAGTCTTGTTCATCTCAATTGCACAAGATGAAAATCAACAGATTTACCCAATAACATTTGTAGTTTTTTGATAGTGAAAATGATGCATCGTGAGATTTATTCTTCACGAATATAAAGCACTTGTATCAGATCGACACAACTCCATTAAAAAGGGTATATCGTCAAACTATGAAATGACATTCCACGGATATTGCATTTGACATCTTCAAGGTAACTTGAGGAAGATAACAAGATCCAAGAAAATACTTCAATTGTTCATGGATGGTGCCCGAAGTTGTAAGAGGACAAATTGCACGGATATTCTAGACAAAATCTCAAAGGTATTTATGGAGAAGCATCATCTTATACACATTTATGTTGAATTACGACTTGTGTCTTTTTGTCAACATTGAATCATAATGTGTGTGTGTGTTTTGACAAACAGGAGAAGCCAAATGTTGGAGAGTTGCTTAAGGAAATTGGAATTCCAACGTGGGTACATTCATTATGTCTCGCTAAAAGGTACAACATCCTTACTAGCAACAATGTTGAGTGTGTGAACGGGATTATGAAAGAAGGTAGAGAGAATCCGGTTTTAGTAATGCTGGATAGAATAAAATAATTCACGGCTTGGTGGTTTGTGGAGCGTTGTACTAGATCTATAACTTGTGTAGAGATTTGCCCTCCGAAAATAGAAGAAATCATCCAGAAAAGGTTTGCGGAATGTAGTAGCTACTTTGTTCATGTCCTAAATGTTGAAAGGTTGGAGTTTGAAGTGAAGAAGGGGGTGAACGAGTTATTATTTGTTTTCTAATGAGGAGTTGTGCATGCAAGGAGTTTGATATTGAAGAAATACCGTGTATACATGTCGTCGCTGCAACAACACATGTCGGCATGAGTGCATCTTACCTACTTAGTAGGTAATATAAATGTGAAAGTTGGAGGGTCGGGTATGCAGAGACAATTTATCCAGTTGCTAACAAGTTGGAGTGTAATCGATAACAGATATGTCATGTGAGTCTCCAAAGAAGTGTAGAAGGTATGGACAATTGCCTAAATCTAGGAAACATGCTTCATGATAATCAAAGAGTAAACAAAAATGCAGTTGTTGTGACATTGGTGGGCACATCTAGAAGACATGTCTCAATCAAACAAAATAGGAAAATACTGCTTTGATTGTGTTTAATTGGATATTATTCTATATTGTTTTATTGCATATTTGTGCATTTCATAATAACAAATTGGATACAATTACAAATTTTACCATTAGGCGGTGTTACATAATGCAGGTACACAAAAACAGTACACTTGTTTGTTGTTACACAATACATGATTGTGTATACATATTGCGTGTACACAATTCATTTATTGTGATACAATGCGTATACTAAAAGGGAAATATTATTACACAATTTAACTAGTCAATTAATCATTTAAGTTGTTATCTCATATGATTATTATGGTTATGTACACACAATTGAGTATGGTTATGCACATACAATTGTTTGATGGTACACAAAGTATGTGCACAAAGGATGATAACATTACATAAATTTACAAAATACTTAGACAATTAGAACGGTATTATAGGTGAAATGTTATTATACAAGATTGAATATCCATTTCACAAGTTAACTTTACCATTACACAAGTTAACTTAACCATTACACAAGAAAGTCATCCTCGTCCAAAATATATTCATTACACATGGCCGAACGGTAATGTAATGACAAAACAAATCTCCCACAGTCTATTCGTAAGGGCTATAAGAAAATCATCCTCGTTATCAAAACGTACAACATAGTATCCGTTTGGTAAATCGAGGGTGTAAGAGCCTTGATCTTAGAGTTGAGCTAGGATGTAGCCGCCCCCGCGGGTCCATGGTGGCGCCCCTGCGGCTCGTCCAGTGTCCGCCCCTGCGGCTCAGGGAACCCGCCCCCTGCGGTTTCCTGCGGCTGCAGCCGGCTTTGTTGACCCTTTGACTATGCTTTACTCTTTCTTCTCTTCCTTCTTAAGCTTCTTTTGGCCTCTTGATGAAGGGTTTCTTCATCCTCTCCAGCTCGATCACGTCCTTCTTCTTCTCTTTCTCCTCCTTGATCTTGCTCTTGTTTTCTCCTTGGTTTGGAAGAGTTGTTTGTGTGGTTTTGGTGGATGTTGATGTGTGGATGTGTTGCTGAGCTTGAGAGCCAATTGAGGTTTTGGTTTTGGATCACTTCCCTGAATAGGCCACAGTAGTTGTGAGTTCTTCTCCTCCTTGTTTCTTCTTTCTTTCTTTCTTTCTTTCTTTCTTTCTTCATTTGATTCCTCTTCCTTAGCTTAGGATTAGATGTGCTAGGATGCGTTTTGATGTTGGTATATGTATATATATGTAAGTGTTTGGCTGTGGAATGATGAAGACGTGATTTCATCACGTGAAGAACCGAAGAGGAAATCGGGGTTCACGTTCTGCACTGTCGCGGTCCCCGCGCCAGGGAGCCGCCGCCCCTGCGGAACCCTGTCACCTCACCCGCACCTCAGCGCCGCCGCCCCTGCGGCTACGGTCACCGCGCCAGCGCCAGCTTGTCTCTGCGCCTGCGCCTTCCGCCATTCCGCCCCTGCGTCTCTCCTGTCACGCAGGTGCGTTTGTTCCGGATCTACTAGAGTAGTATGGATCCTTTCCTTTCCTAGTATGAGGGTAGTAGCATGCTAGGTATGAATATGAGGATAGGATGATGATGAGTATGATATCGATATATGACAGTTATGACTTTGAGGTTTAGTTGAGTTTCGAGGTTTATAAGTTGGATATGATCCATATGAATCCCTTGGGTCTAGGTGTGACCCCTTTGAGTGATAGGAGATTTGATATTTCTGTATGCCTTGTTTTTAGGCAGTGTTGTCCTCCAGATTTGAGTGGATCGTGGTTGAGGTTATTCCGAGATTGAGGTAAGTCCAAAGGACTTACTTAGCTACCATCCCTATATGGGATGTATGCATGAGTAGTGTTTGATATATGCTTGATAGCATGTGATGATTGATTATTACCGACCTATGGTTTAGTGACCGCCCATTGCAGGGCTGTGACAACCATCCCTTTTCATCCCGCTGGGAGTCTGGGAGGTTCTCTGTGGTTGGGCCAGATCTGGTATACGGGATGGACCCTTCATCACTCCCATAGGGTATACGGGAAGGGTGCCGGATGCCACTCCAGCTGGCAACAGCGCCCAGAGGCGAGGATTATATTCCTCGTGTCACATATATTCATATACATCTATTTATACGATTTGAGTGTTGGACTATATAAAGATGATTAACCGGGTAAATGTGTGACAACATGATTATGTGTTTATGATTCCGTGACTTGTGTTTGTGCTTATGCATTATCTTATATATGTATGGTTAGCTAACGGTTTTATACCGTGTTGTAGATGCTTTGCAGGTTAGGAGAATTGCAGAGTGATCCAGATGGGGTGATCCGCTGAGGGCTCCATACACTAGGATTGTATGCGAGGGATATGGGTGATTTTATGATGTACGGATGCATGTTTTGGGTTGTACTCAACGGTCTTTTGTAAACCTTTTGATATGTATATATTACAGTTTGATGTTTGGTTTTAATCTATTTGTGTCTTGTTGCAAGATCCAATGAACTTGTTGTCAAGCTAGGGTCAGGATCCATTGTGAGATCCTAGCCTAGTAGCGCCCCGAGTCCTACGGATTTGGGGTGTTACAGAGGATAGTCATCAACCCCGCCGGCCTCCATGACTAATAAATTCTTCGTTCCAAGAGACGATATACCACATTTCTTCAGAGGACCTTGATGATAACAACCCTCTTCCACTTTTTGAACGACGCCTCAACAATATCCCGATCAATCTCAACAATAACTAATCCGCGAACTCCTCTTGAGAATGAAATCATCATTCATCGAGACTCTATCAAAGTATCACAACATAACAATGTTGCAAAAGACTTTTTTGCTCTTGCAACCTCAACGTAGGAACATGAAGAATCCGGAAATTTATATGGTAGATCGGTAGACATTCGTGGTGGTTATCGGTGGTGGTCGGGGGAGGAGGGGAGGCGGGGGTGAGGTGCTTATCGAGTATTTTTAATGAACACTTTTTATTTTTTTATTACTAACAAATATATAATAAAATTTTACTCCAGTCCAAAACTCTTCTATAATTTCTTATATATTTTTTTAAGCTCAAACTAAATATTTATTGGTTATTAAAGCTCATGTATATAAAAGAGGGCCCATTAATTGGAAGAAAATGGAAGAACAATACACTCCAATTATTTGTTTTGGTTCTATCACCCTTCCTCTGACATTTTCTTTTATTTTATTTTTAAAAATCGTTAAAGAAACTCTCAGTGTCTGAATGCAGATGCTCTGAAGGCCAGTTTCATGAAACGTAAAATGTTTAAGGTTGGTTTTGAAAATACGAAACGACGCCGTCCCTTATACCGGGCCAGCACTTCGCAGCCCAACTCTGGCCAATGTGCATTTGACATTTTCAAGTTTCTTCAGTCTGCGCGCTCGCCCAATGACCATACGCATTTCTTCATAAACACGCCTTTATAGAATCATCCTTACAAAAGGAAACTTTTGGATTTGCTCCTCTCCTTCTTTGTATATCTCTATGTCGGCGTGAATTTAAGGCTTACTCTCTACCCTAAATCCTCTCCATTAGGTCACGTTCTCCCCATTCGATTTGGGTTAGTGTCATTTCCTTCGATTTCAAAGAGTTTCATTTTTTATTAATTTTCGTACGCTTCTTGATCAGGCGCTGATTTGATTTTTTCATCTTCTTGTAAGAGATCAATCCACAGATGTTGAGCACTCTTAGCAGAAGAGTCGCCGGTCGCGGCTCTTCGTCGCCCCTCGTAAGTGAAAATGTGTTATTTTCCTGCTTGTTCGTTTGATGTTTGTTGTTGTTGTTGTTGTTGTTGTTTATGGCTAATCGTTGGCTTGGCTGTCGTCTTGAAAGCAGATTCTGAAACGATCGTTGCTTGGGAATCAGTCTACGGCAGCATTGGCTTCGAGACTTAGCTCGATCACAGATGAGGTATTCGTTTTGATGTTTAATTGATTGGCCTTTTCTTCGTTCTATCTAACTGATGGGATTGGATTTTGACATGTACGATGGAAGGATGCTGCACGTTTTGGATGAATCGCTTGAGATATAATCAGTATTTTACCTCCGTGTCTTAAGATGTGATCACTGATAAGAATAAATGAAGTTAATTATCTTCTGTTTGCTCTTGATACACACTCATTTTCGTCATTTGTGTCAACATCATATTATCAATTCTTAGAAGTTACGAGTGGAAATTATTGGTTGTTTTGTTGCTGTGGTTGTTAAAGTGTTGAACATACATCTATCACTGCTTCTTGTAGATAGTGGATTTACTCTACCTATACTTGGAAAAGTTCTCTCAGGAACATTGAAGTTCCAAATAATAATAATTCTCCACAAAAGGGTGAAGCAAATCTCCCAATCAATACAATTTTTAATGTTTTGATTTTCTGTACTCTAGTTTGAGTAACTCCACTGGATCCAAATCACTATTTTTGACCAATGCATCTCCATGCATACGGGAATTAACTTTTTGGCGGTTTGACAACTTTTACTTATTAACTGCCTGAACAGGTAGCTCACTCTCCTAACACGCTGGGCCACTCAAGGAGCTTGTCTTGCCTTGTGTCACCAGGTAACTTGATCAGCATTTTGATTTTAATCCCACTTTGGATGAATGAAGTTGATGTGCTTTTATGGTTCATCTCTGTCCTTGTTGCCACTTTCTCAAACTCATAGTTGATATTGGCATATTGCAGGTTCCTCACCCAGCCTGAAGCCAATAAGGTTAGTGAATCACTTGAATTTAGAATCTTAATCCAAACTGTTTATACAGGTATATACTCAGTAGTGTCAGGAATCAGTTAAAAGCAGCAGTGCGTTTCATATGATTCAGCCTTGAATTAGAATTTAAGCCATTCTTACTGTTACCTATTCCTCCCGAGCTTAGTAGCTTACTACTGCTGTTGGCCCCAATGCCTCTTTGTTAATGTGGATAGCAGTCCATTTCTTTTGCCTAAAATGTGTTCTTGTATCATTGGATATTTTCAAAGTTCTCCGCATTATTTTCTAGGAATGATGCCTTCACATTTCAACTCCTGTCAAGTAATCTTGGATTGCAAAGGTCATTTTCGTCCGATGATGGTATGAGATAATTTCTTCACAATATGCATGTGTTTTTTTTTACTAAGTAGCATGTCTGATGCCACTCCAATTGTTTTCCATGTCTTCTCCGAATCTTTTCTTGACCTTGTTATTATCTCATCCAAAGCAGGTGAGGTGGTTCATGCTGTTGTGCCTCATATGGGGGAATCCATCTCTGATGGCACATTGGCAACATTTCTCAAGAGTAAGCATCCTTAGTTCTTCACAGTACTTCGTTTAAGTAAACAGTAATGTGCTATTTCTTAAAAATTCTGGCTGTATTATTTTTATTCCTGACATACCCGATATAATGGCAGGTCCTGGTGACAGAGTGGAAATAGATGAACCTATTGCGCAAGTTGAAACAGATAAAGTAAATTGAACTGGCTATTTTTCACGCTTCTTTCCATTTTAAAAAGTTAGATAATTAATTTTGTACAAAATGTTTTCTTACTTCAGGTGACCATTGATATTGTCAGTCCCGAAGCAGGAGTTATCCAAAAGGTAAGGTTACCAGATAATTTTTCTGTACAATTTTGTGTTTGGTCACTGGAAAGTTCTCATGTCTTTTGCTTTGTCTGGTAAACTTGTTAAAATTTTATTTGTTGGAAACATGATAGTTCATTGCTAATGAGGGAGACACGGTGGAACCTGGTACTAAAATTGCTGTCATAACAAAAGGTGGCGAAGGAGCTGCTCCTGCTACAACATCTGAGAAACCTGCAGCTGTCGAGAAAGTCACTGAGGAGAGCAAGAAACCTGTTGTTGAAACTACTTCTATCAAGGAAAAGTCAAAACCTACTAGTCCAGCCTCACCTCCTCCCGCTGCTAAGAACTCTCCTTCAGAGCCACAGCTCCCTCCAAAGGAGAGGGAGAGACGGGTGAGATTTCGTCTGTTGTGCATAAAATATGCTTACTTGTTACATTTTTGTCAATTCACGGATATAGTGACGGGAAATAGTTAACTGGTTCATTTTCTGATTGTTTATCTTGACAAGACAGGTTCCAATGACTAGACTTAGGAAACGTGTTGCATCTCGTTTGAAGGATTCTCAAAACACGTTTGCGTTGCTGACAACATTCAATGAAGTTGACATGTGAGTATAAAACCTAACAGAATGCTGCATGCTTTTATCTCAAACTTATTTCTATCCTTGCAAGTTCCAAGAAGTTTATGCATTTTGGTGCCTAGTTCTTTTATCTGTGTGTGTTGATTGCGGTGGTGGTGGTTGGTTGTGGTGGTGGTGGTTGGTTTGGAGGGCAGGACTCGAAGATTAGTATTCTTTGATAGCCGTGTTGCTTATCCTCAATACACTATTTCGCCCATTATCTTTACTTCCATTATATCTTGGTCTTGTTAGAGTTCAATTTGTGACATCCTTTGCTGGTGACATGCTTTAAATTGTATAAACTGTTTTTAACTTTTTGTTCATTGCTTGATATGTTTTGCATCTTGAAAATATATATGTATAACAATTTGTCTCCTATCTATTCTTTTCAAAGATGGTTTCCTACTCATCTTCCAAGGTTGAGATTCTGCTATATATTGCAGGACTAATCTAATGAAGCTCCGTTCCGATTACAAGGATGCCTTTGTTGAGAAGCATGGTGTCAAATTGGGTTTTATGTCTGGCTTTGTGAAGGTATATATGCATTTCATACATTTATAAACTTTATTCAACTTCAAGTGCATATCATTTATCACTTCTGCATAAATTTTATGTCACCTAACTAATGCTTTGCCAAGTCTCTGATTATATTTTTTTCCCTCCAGGCTGCTGTTAGTGCGCTAGAGTATCAACCTATAGTCAACGCTGTCATTGATGGAGATGATATCATTTACAGAGACTATGTTGATGTAAGCGTAGCTGTGGGTACACCAAAGGTTAGTCTTTTCACAGTCCTGATATGTTTCGGTTAGGCAGAATTGTTTGAAGTTCCTTTTAGCACGAATGTCTTCATCTGATTTATAAGACGGTGGTTTCCTCACTTCCATAACATGCTTTTTGGTCCGGGGTGGGAAACTGGGTCTAGTTGTTCTTAGTTTACTGTTCCTAATCTATATTGTTGAACTAAAATTAGATTCACTGAGATTTTTACATGTTATTTAGGGCTTAGTGGTTCCAGTTGTTCGTAATGCGAGTAAGATGAATTTTGCTGAGATAGAGAAAGAGATCAACAGCCTTGCAAAGAAGGCAACTAATGGAACCTTATCCATCGATGAGATGACAGGTGGCACATTTACCATATCTAATGGTGGTGTGTATGGAAGCTTGTTGAGCACACCTATCATCAACCCTCCACAGGTATGATTTCCTGTCGATCATTTGAAATAGGAAAATTAGCATGGAACAGTGTGAACTATTAGCTTGTTTGGTTTGTGGTGTATTTCCTAGGAAGTGCTATTCCCCAGAAAGTAGGCTTAATTACTGTATTTGGTTCATTTTTTAGATAAAAAAAAAGATACGGGAAGTAATTTGACTTCCTCTAAATCATACAAAGTGTACTTACCTTGACAGCTGGGTACGATCTTCTCATGGTTGGTACAGTGATAAGTTTCTAATTACCATAATCAATTACTTCGTAGGAACTTAGATCGAACCAAACATGTTTTTTCTACTTCCCATGAATTTCAAAGCCTAGGAAGTATGTTTTATAGGAATCTAATTACCATGATGAATTTTACTTCCCATGCTCAACCAAACGACGACTTTAGCTGCTTCTGCAAAAAATATCCAGCCCAAAATAACAACCTAAGAGTACTAACAACTAAATGTTTCTGCAAAAAATACACTCATTTAATGGCGTGACAATTTGCTAAAAGATTTTGATGTATCATTATCTAACATAAGAATAAAAGACATTCTAAAAAATGAAAAGTTTGAGGTTCATTTTTAGTACATTCAAATTTCTCAGTCACGTATCCTGCACAGATGAAATTTGATAGGGTTGGGCGCATAATTTTGCCGTAGTACTACAGTGCACGTGTGATGATATATTATATCACATTATTGTCTTAAGGTTGCTTTAAATACCTTACAACTATCCTGTACTGTGACTACTGTCAATGTAAATAGTATTTTTGCTCTCAAGCCACCTTATTCGTTGAGAATGATTCATAAAGTTAACAAGACATATCCTACATTTGCTGTAGCTCAAATTATGTAAATTTTAAGCTCTCTTTTTTTGTCTTCTTTTTTTTACTTTCTGTTTTCTAGACTAACTCTGATCCTACAATGGCCATTTTAATTTTGACAGTCAGCAATTCTGGGAATGCACTCAATCGTGAATCGTCCTATGGTAGTTGGAGGCAGCATTGTGCCAAGGCCAATGATGTACATTGCTCTGACATACGACCATAGACTAGTTGATGGGAGAGAAGCCGTTATCTTCTTACGCCGTATCAAGGATGTTGTTGAAGATCCACGCAGGCTGCTTCTTGATGTATGAAAGCCCAGGCATCATCTACAGCTGTTGGTATTTTTGAGGCTAATTTTCTCCAGAATAATATCTAAACACCATTTTTCTCGGCTTTCTCATATTGCACCTCATCATTTGAGATGGTGATTCAGTTGCTTGCAACTGGCCATGATTTTGCACTTCGAAAGGTATAACCTGTTATTGGTATATATGTTTTTCCCCAAATCTTTCAACATTCTTTCCATAAGTTTTTGTGAGTTTCTGAACTACAGATGTTATAACTTATAAAATACTACAAACTTCCCTTTGCTACGTCTTAGAAAAGTGTGTACTTCTGATGTCGGTCTTGTGCTTTCTTTTGAGGAAAGGGTAAGTGATTCGATTCATTGGATAATCAATGCAATTGTTAAACCGGCAAACTCGGTACCGGAATATCCGGAGAAAGGACACTGAGCTAACTTCATTATTTGCCTGGATTTGTTGACCATTTTTCCGGGCCCTGTTCCCTAGACCCTCTAAGACAAAATATGTAACTATCTAAGGAGGTGTATTCAATCCAGACTTTTAAAGATTTTGACTGAATTTTAATAATCCATAGAATTTGCTGATTCTGTGGGATATTTTAATTCTATATAGAGTTAATACATATTTTGTCAGATTCTATCGAATTAATGCATGGCCAAAAGAAATTATCCATGTAGTATGACTAGTTTATATAACAAATTTTTAATTAGTTGATATACTAACAACTTATCCATGATCAAAAGAAATCATCTAGAAAAATAACATACAATTATCAATCTATTAAAATTCACAACCAACATCAGCATTTTAATTTATATTGTAAGTAAACTTAGGTACCTACTTATCAAATAATTTCTATTGATTTTCGATCGATTGCCTACTGATTTTATGATTAATTATATAGAAATATATATATATATACACCGAGACTACATAAACAAAAAAAAGAGTACATACGGTACAGTGTTTTTTCCGAAACCGCAGAAGTCGCAAAATGAAAAGAGAAAACTGAGAGGAACGCTCACACGTTCTCATGACAGATCAGTAAGACGAACCCAAGCACTCGAAGTCCATACAATCAACATGACGGAAAACACGAGAAAGAACTAACCTCCGACGATGCACCGAGTCCAAGTAGGATTGTGCATCCGGTCCAGACCGGACCAGAATTGCCGGTCCCGGTCCGGACCGGAATTTTTAAAAACTTGGACCGGACCGGGACCGGACTGTAACGGTCCAAAATAAAATAAATTAAAAAATATATATATTTTTGCAAATAACAAAAAAATTCAAAAAGTATATATTTTTATTAAATATATACAAAATATATATGATTTTTTAAAATATATATATTTAAATTAATAAAAAAATATACATAAAAAATAAATTCCGGTCCGGACCGGGACCGAACCGGAATTGGATCGGGAATGGAATTTCCTAAAATCCTAGACCAGGGACCGGACCGGGAAAAATCGGTCCGGACCGGGTTTGACGTGGAAATCTTATGTATTGGGAGAAGACTTCTATAGGATTTATAAGTAATAAAAAATCCTACAAAATCAATGAAACAATAGATTCTTTTTAAATCAACAAACTTTTAAATACCCTAGGAATTTTATGGAAAATTTAAAATCCTAATTGAATATCAAAGGATTTTTATGGATTTTTAAAAATCTATATTGAATACCCATAGACTTTTAAACTCCAAAAAATTCATGTAAAATCTTAATTAAATACACGCCACTTACCTTAGGCGGTCAAAAAATTCTACAGAAAAAATCAAACTCAAAAAAATAATTGAAAATAAAAAAAAAATTTAGAAAGAGGGTAAAACTTAATCTAACCTAAATGATAATTTAATAGTTAAAATTAATCTAACCATTAAATTAGAAAGAGGTAAAACTTAATCTAACCATTAAATTATCATTTAATAGTTAAAATTTATTCAATTCTAAACCATTTAAGTGGCGGTTAAAAAATCCTACAGAAAAAATCAAACTCAAAAAAATAATTGAAAATAAAAAATTTTTAGAAAGAGGATAAAACTTAATCTAATTAATTAATGATAATTTAGTAGTCAAAATTTATTCAATTTTAAAAGAATTTTTTTTTTTTCCTTAACTAAACCCATTTCTCATGTTTCTTTACGTATTGTTGATAAGCTATGATACTATAAGGAAAATATTAATCTTTTGAGGAAGATAAAACTCCAGGGTGTGGACAGCAGCATCGCAAGGAATTGAGGGCTTAGGATCACAGTTATGCATCTAAAATGATAAAAATATTAGAAAATCATTAAATAATAGGCGGCAAAGTTACATTTTTGCCATATTAATTGTTGGAATTTCAATATAGAAAGTTTTATTTTTACTACGATAGTAGTTATCATTTTAGGCTGCAAGATACATACTTTTTGTAGCTTCATTCACATAATTTTTATAACAAATTATTCTCATTTTAATTATAATTGTAGTTTGAAAAGAATGGGTACAAAAACTTTTTTTTTATTACGAATACTACTCTATTTTTCTGTATAAATTATTCTCATTTTAATAATAGTTTATAATCATCTTCTGCCACTTTCTAATATTAATATTCATTTTTTTTAAAAACTGTTTATTGAGGTATTATTCTCTAAAATATTATAGTATGATACCCGCATCAAGAAAATTAAATTGAGAGGGAATGTTATTTCGGATCATTCAAATACCACTAGTTTAATATGCGCATCTCGTGACTTTGTTTATAAATTTTGACAATAACATTATCAATATTACAACTTTTTTTTTTATCATGTTATTATCAAATAATTTTATAAATTAATGATTTGAATCATATTTCTATAAAAAAAACATGAAGTAATTAATGTAAAATTTATTTTTTTTATCATTAGTTAAAATTTCAACATTAAATATGCAGATCTGATTTTTATTCGATTTTGTAAAATAAATACATTATAAATTTAAATAGATAGTTAAAAAAATAATTTTATATACTAATATTGAACTTGATACATCACCTTAACTTACTTGTCTATCTACCAATGAATCGTTGGAGTGCATATTGGTTTACTGATATTCACAGTACGGTCTGCATATTAATGCAGTAACACCAGACATGAACGCCGCTTTTTCTGCTACACTTACAACACATGAGGTGCATCAGGTTTACAACACATGAGGTGCATCAGGTGCTCTTCCAAATAAATTCTCATAAAGCATCGGGGATTGATGGTTTACATGTTCTCTTTTATCAACACTGGCATATAATAGGAAAAGATGTAATTAGGTTTGTGGCTGATTGGTGGGACTTATTCGGTAGCTGATACACACTCATAACATTATTAATATTACACTGTAAGACCGATTTAATCAATATTTTCTTTCCTGCACGAGACATAAGGCGTTCTTTTCAACCCTGTACCTTTTTCCAAATTCTCTCCTTAATGTAAGAAAAAATGATTCGCTTGGAGCGTGACACCACAATCGGGATTCCTAGTCTGATTTTTCACAGTACGGTATGCATATTGGCTTGGGAAAATGGGTTCACACTAGCAAGCATCGCATATGGTTGGTCTAGAATTTGGAGCACAAATCTGCCACCAAAGATTAAGATCTTCGGATGGTTTTTACTTTTTATGCTCTATGTACCTAAGCGTAAACAACATCCTATACCAAAAACGAATCGCCGAGTCACCGAGATGCTCTCGATGCCAGGCAGACGCCGAAACTATTTGGCATACTATGATTGAGTGCCCTTATTCAAGCTTTGCGTGGGATGACGCGAGTTTCATGGACCTTATCCCACTACTCACTTCCACCCATCCTCTAGATTCTCTTACGTCAATTTTTTCTACAAATGGTTCTACAGGTGTAGCTGAATTTTTAACAAATTGTTGGGTAGCCTAGATTGCTCGTAACAAGTCTATTTTTGATGACAACCCACCAAATAATGTTGTGCTCAGGGGACAATTATGCTCTTATGTATGGGATTATATGGCGTGTGACTCATCTGCGTCAATGAACAACTCCGTTTTCATAGCAGGGACATCGTTGGTTTCATCTTCTACATGGTCTGCCCCAATGCCAGGCAGTTTCAAGCTTAACACAGATGCCCATATTCATACGGAGGGTACCTCACTTGGAGTTGTTCTCCGAGATTGTAATGGTACATTACGGATGGTTGCTACAAAGCGAATGGAAACCGTGCTCACACCGGAGTTAGCAGAGGCATCGGCGCTTCTCTTCGGCCTGCAAAGCACCAGAGAACTCCCGGCAATTACACAAGTTATACTGGAGTCTGTCTCTCTCTCTCTAATATGCAAGTTATCATCCCACCAACAGGGTCGTTCATATCTCGATCTCTTATGCGAAGATATTAAACATTCTATTCCACAAGGCTATTTGTACTCTTTTAATCATGTAAAGCGAGGAGCAAATACTGTCTCGCACATGACTGCTTGTCTTCCTATTTCGCAAAACGATATATGTATCTGGTTTGCAAATTTTCCGCTAACAATCCAATAGTTGACGGAAATTGATACTCTATAATAATATTTCATATTTTCAAAAAAAAAAATCTACCAATGAATCGTCTCTCTTACAAATGAGTTGTATCTTTGCAAACAAAATCTGATGTTATATAGACACGTGTTGTGGTAAAAAAAAGATCCAAACCATTAACAAGGCAAGCTACGTACGCATTCATCAATCTCCATAGTATAAAAACCAACAGCAAAGGACTTCTCTAGCAGTTTAAGCTACTGCAAAAACCCCTAGTTGGGGTAATAAAAAGACAACCAAAATCGAAAACAACTTAACTCTAACTAAAAGCCTCCCTACAACGTCAGTAAACAGTTAATTTGTGAGGCCAAGGCTAGTATTACCCTCAACATTGCAAGTTGAGGAACTATTAGTAGCATTATTATCACTACTTCCATAATTATCTTGTGGCTGTACACTATTACCAATTATAGAGGAAATCGCAGCCGCCACAGCCCTCACTAGGTTCGGGTCCGCTGCTAGGGCTGCTTGAGAACCATTATTACTCGACGAAGGTGACAGCTCATCGATCTGAACTCGTTGTTGTTGTTGTTGTTGATGATTATCCGTATTCGAAACCCTAGTTTGGTTGTTTAGGGCTTGTCTTAAGAGTTGTTGTAGAGCAAAGTTTAACTGTGGACCATTTGCAAAGGGGGAGTTGTTAGTGTTATTAGGGGGTGGTGGGCCACCACTAGGTGTAGGGGGAGGGTTAGTTAGGTCTAATGTGATGGTTGGAAATGGAGCTGAAGCTGAGATTGTTGCTAGGGTTGGTAGGCCTGGGAGGATTGTTCTTGAGAGGAGGTTAGTTGGATAACTCATTATTCCGTCACCGCTTGGCATTGTTCCGGCCACCAACATTGAGGCCGCGGCTGAGGTTGTTGACGCCATTGCCATGGCGGCTGCTGGTAATGGATGGTTGTGTTGGCCTTCGTAGGTTGTTATGAGGATGCTTTTGTCTTCCGCACACCTTTGTACCTATTGCAACCGAACACAAAGGTAACACTTGTTATGGTTGTTTCACATTGGTTTAATAGAATAGGAACGAGAATGAATTATTTTGATACTCATATATTTGATAAAACTTAGACGTGGGAATGAAAATAATCGTAAAAATAAGTGATTTCAAGTTATTAACAAATTTGATTTTTAGGTAAATATAGATTTTTGCATGGTTCTAAGACTCGTTTTTGGTCAAATTTAGAATGAAAATGGAAATATTTTTAGGAATGACTGATTCTAGGTTCATTAATAAATTTAATTACCACACTTTGAGTCATGGCAAAATCTAAATTATACCAACACATATCAAACCTCTTTTTATTTAGAATAATATCATTTCATTCTTGATTTCAATTCATTTTTTTTATATTCAACTCATTTTCCTAAACATACCAAGCGAGTCCTCAATTGAATGCGAGGTATTAACGATATGGCATATATATAACTTACTTGTTTCCGAACCGGACAAGAAGTGCCCATGGTGCAACGATAATAAGCTCGAGGGCATGGGTTTCCCTTAGCCATTTTCTGTCCATACTTCCTCCATTGACATCCGTCACTTATCTGCAGCATGAAAACAAAGAACGATGAAATCACGCTAACCAACAAAGTCAAATCTTACCAACTTTCAGTTTTTTGATCAATCATGCTCTCAAAAACTTCTTTATGTTTCTCATTTATGAGCCCATCTTTTTAGAAGTCAAAAGATGTGAACTCCTTACAAAAGTATCTCACTATGAACCCAAAAAAACATATCCAAAATAGATCAATATCCATAAGAACATACCATAGATGCTTCGGACCGAGCTCGAACTGACACACGTGCCCTCCTCATCGTCATTTCATGTTGCGATTCACCTTCCTCCGGACCACCGTTAAGCCTAGGAATCTTTGTTCGTTCTTGTCCTTGTTTTGTACAATCTTCTTGTCGATTCATACTCGATGATTTACCTCTATCATCCTCATCACACTCTCCTAATCCGTTGATCTTACGTTTCAATCTCTCTTTCGAGTTGTCTTGATTGTCACGCGAGCCAGAAGAACAATCGATCATTTGTATAGGCGTCGATTCATTGCCTCCATCTTGTCCATTAGCCATCTATAATAAAGTATTCATCTGAATCAAAACTCCTATTACAAACTATTAACAAAATATATTCATGATTCTTGGATTACCTTATCGCGGTTACACTCTTTGATTGGGTTTTGGTAGACTTTGTTTTGTTGTTGTTGTTGTTGGAGGAAAGTCGAAAGATGCATACGTAGAGATGTGTAGTTGTTAGTCACTTGACCAAGAATCTTCTTCAAATTTTGGTTTTCTACATTCTTTTGTTCAACCTCAGCCCTTAGAATAGCAAGCTACATATATAAACAACTTCTTCATTTAGTTGACAAGTAAAGCACCTTATTGAAACCCTAATTTCGGTATATGTTTCTATGTTCATACCTTCTCAGCAGTTTGTTTGTCTTCTGTGTGGGATAAAACTTCACCATGACCGGCAGAAGCCTTGTCTTCGTCAATATCGGTTTGAGTTATTCCGAGATCTAAACGTGTCTGTACAAAGTTTTGTATAAATGAAAGTTGATTATCATTAATGAAAATGATTCTCAAATGAATCAACAAATTAAATTTTGATGAAAAAGGAAAGAAAAAGTTGACCTACATCAATACCAAGTTTGATATCATCATCAAGTTCTACAACTTCCGGTCTCTTATCACCACCACCAGCCTTGGCGGCATTGGAGGTTCCGAAAAAGTCCATCTCCTTGAGTACTACACGTTTGGCTTTGTATCCTCCTTCATGACACTCCATGGTTGATACAATCAATCGAATACGAAGAAAATGATGGATGTTTTAGTGATTCAGACCGATAGATAGAAAGAAGTCAAGAGATTGAGATCAAGAAAGAAAGGGTTCTAAGTTGTGGTCTTTATATGGGCATGAGAAGAGAAGGAAGAATATCAAAATCCTAGAAATTTGTGAAGAAAATGGATAGAGAAGAGGAGAGAGTGAAATGGTCTTAATCTTTGAAAGTCTTAAGAGAGAGAGTGTAAGAGAAATAAGGGCAATGGACTCGGCAATAAAAGAGGTTCAAATTTATGACTAAATG
Source organism: Fagopyrum tataricum (assembly GCA_002319775.1). Classification (NCBI taxonomy): domain Eukaryota; kingdom Viridiplantae; phylum Streptophyta; class Magnoliopsida; order Caryophyllales; family Polygonaceae; genus Fagopyrum; species Fagopyrum tataricum. Next base: position 11,749,643 of record CM008285.1, read on the forward strand.
TGACAACAAACCCATCCCCTTTCTACTACAAATCTAGAGCAAAAAGAAAAGGGAAAAGGAAAACTATTCATAGCAATTTCCCTACATAAGATATTAAGATGGCATGCATGCCCTTTGAGGGAGAGTCTAGTGAGGTAAGATGCTACGTCAACTAGCTACCACTTAAGCTAGATTAATAGTTTTATTATTATTATTTTTTTTAAAATGTATCAATCTATAAGCATTGACTAATATTATGACCGATCAATTCAAATGCGTACAACGTTTTGCATCATATTTAAATTCAATTTTAAGAAAGAAAATAAAATTTGATCATAGTATGCACTACCTTAGATCAAGTGTACGTATTATACATGTTATCTTCAAAACTCAATAAAAAAAAAAATTTAGGTTTTTTTTTGGGTGAATTCATTATAAGTGGTAAAATGGATACTTTTTATAAGAAAATTATTACTAAAAATATGTTGAAAATTAAGATATAATTAAAATGTATTATGTAAGAGGAAACTCAATAAGTCAAATAGTATACCGACTATACAAAGTTTTAAAGTACTTACAAAAATGCTTACCACACACAAACATGAGTTTTATATTTTTCAATTTCATTGATCAATAATGCTATATATCCATAACTATAGGTCAAGGGTTAATCAAGGGAGGGTTTGAATCTCTTATAATTAATTAATGGTTATGAATTCGAGTCCTTACGAACTAAACAAATCATTTAGGGTTTGTTTTATATTATTAATGAAAATTAGGAATCGGTGTCTTGGAATTACTTGAAATAATTTTTGGGATTGGTACCAACAAAGTATCGAATGAGCCGTTGAGGAGAATGAATAATTATATTCTATAATTTTTTTATATTTCTTATATGAATTTTTTTCATGGAATTCAAAATTTTCAACCGGGTGTTTTATCGTCATCGAGTGATTATGAATAAATTGAAACATTAATCATTTTATACAAAATCATATATTTTTGAGTAAAATTTTGAACAATATCTTTTATAAATTCATATTTCTAAAATCAAATTAATTTATGTTATATCTTATTCTATTCTGTTTTTTATAATGATATACCAAACGAATTTTTAGATACGTATATTTATAGCCTTATTGTTTACTCTATCGTATTTTTCATCTAAAACGTCATTTTAAGTTAAGTTCATTTTTATAGATGTAGCCCGTGCACGTGGCTATAGCTAGTTTTGATGGGTTGGTTTGGTTGTTACTAATTATTTTTATTATATTACAGTAGTTTTTTATAATTATATATCTTCATTAAAAATATATTATCAATTAGTGAGTAGTTGGTTTTGAGAGCGAGAGGAATACATGTGAAGTAAGCTTGACTTGGTATACATTGCTCTGATTGGACAATCGGCTTGACACGTGTGGGGGTAAGAAATCAAATTTAGGGGGGAAAAAAGTCAACTCATTGACGGCTTCGAAGGAAATGAGAGACTAGGTAGGGTCCACAGTTGGGCCTAGTCTTAAGTGTTTTTGGGATCCCACTTTTTAAGATCATGCACTCCAAATTAGTAATAGTCACATCTCTCTAACTTCCTTCTAGATTTTGATTCATCGTAGACCCTTTATCAACGGGATTGTTTATTAGATCCGCTTTATTTGTTCTAAAAAAATGAATTAAATATTAGTAAAATGATAATTTGATGAATCATTTCTAATTTCTGGATTTGAAAAGTAATTTACTAATAGTTCAATTGTTATGTAGTGTAGTATTTAAGAAAGCGAAAAGTATATTGAAGGAATTACGCTAAGCTTGGAGAATAACGGTTAAACTTTAGATTTGGACTTGTAACAAAGTCACTTGGAGTCGATAATAAATCAACAATCCTTTCTAAACAAACAACTCGAACTACCATCAGAACTTTCTCTAAATTCGAAAAACGTCACTGTAAATCGTAGAAAACCTTGTACGTACAAGTGTATAACTTTGAAAAAGAGTCGAGGAGATGCACAAGTAGATACAATTAAACACTTGTTGTTTAATAAGAATATTCGCTTTCCAACTTGTTGTGCGGAATTATGAGAAAAAGTGGAGTTCAACAAACAAAAAACAACACACACAAATTTATAGTGGTTCACCCAATAATATTTACGTCCACTTTCATAGAGAGCTTCTTCCACAGCTGAGGGACCCGCATAGTGAGTTTCTCTTGCTTCGTTCTTGTATGGGTGTTGCTAAGATGTATTTTAGCTTGAGGACTTGTCTACTAGAGCATGGATGTGCAACAACTTATTTTGATTTTGAACTTCGTAGAACGGTTGAGGATATTGTGGTTTGTGGTGATACTTTTTTTTTTGGGATCTTCAATGGCGGTTTGCTTCTTTGCCTATTCGGTTTGGAGGGCTTGGTTTATACTCATCTATGTAGAATTCTTCTTTTGCTTGTGTGGCCTCCAGGGCCCAATCTTAGATCCTTCAAGACCACACCTTGCAAAAAGTGGAGTAGTTGATATGGACTTTGAGTTTTTTTTACAGCGTTGGACAATCTTCAGGCTCCTATTCCTAGTTTCGATCTTTATGGGTTTATTATCAAGAACATCATCCCCTAAAGCCCAACATGCGTTGGCGAGTGCTTTTTTCAGTAAAACAGTGCAGGCAATGGAAGTGACTTTTGGTTTGTCCCCTAGACTGAAAGCGATTTTTAAGTGTTTGCAGTTAACGCATAGCCAAGACTTTCTTCTTACCATACCCATTGAGGGGCTTGGAAAATGTATGTCTCCAGTTGAGTATCGCACGATCCTTAAGTATTGCCTTATGATTCTTTTGTTTCCGGCTGGTGCGACTTGTCCTATGTTTAATTGTCGGAGGAATTTAGATGCTTTTGGGGAGCATGCAGTTCATTGTAAAGAACTCTCTGACTTCAAATATAGGCATGATTTGGTTCGTGATGTTTTATGTGACGTGTTTAGGAGAGAAGGAGTTTCGGCTAAAAAGGAGGCGCTTGTGACCTTCTTAACTAATCCGAGGGAAGGGAAATCTACTTTGAGGCCGGCGGACGTGTTAGTGTTTGGATGGATCGGTGGAAAACATGTTTGTATTAATTTGATGGGGTCTCTCATCTGGCTAGTTTGGGTAACGGACCTTTTGTTGTGGGTAAAACAACCATCAACACGGCCTCTGCGAAAGATGCTAAGAATGAAATAACTTGCATTGAAAACCAACATGTGTTTCTTCCATTCACTTTTGACACGTTTGGGTTTTTTGTGCCCGATGCCGTTGAGATTCTCAAGAGAGTGCAACGGGTCTTACATGGTAATGTTGTGTATCTCAGGTCTTTAGACATAGTTTTTAAGAGGATCGGTTTTTCTATCCATAATGGGGTAGCGATGTAACTTGTTTTCCGCATACCTTCTAACTCTACATAAAGAAATGGATTATTTGAATAAATTAAAGATAGCTATGTGTAAAAAAATAAAATAAATATATAGTATTTTTTAAATCAAAAAAATTGTTGTTTGGTGGGAAGAAATTATCGAAGGAGTGAAGTAAATTATCATGAGTAAAATATCAAAAAATGTGCATGTAATAAAATAAAATAAAAAGACATGGGCAATACACTTGAATATGAATATCAAAAAATAGAAGGCAAGTAATATGTCGAGATTATCTTTGAAAGATATATATTTTTGTCCCTCCAAAATATAAGGTATATTAAATTAAATTGATTTACATTTATTTTGAAATAAATAAAATTGTTTTTAGTTTTTTCGTGAATTATTTATAAATTCGATCTTTAAATATACATTTCGGGATTATCTTTGCAATGTACTTTTGGTACCCATTTTAATTTCAATATATTATTTGTCTTGTAGGTAGGTTTTTCTTGGATTTAAATTTTTTTAGGAGAAAATGGGTAAGTAGGCCTTTTTCACAAATTTGTGTAGTAATAAAGCCCATAATTAATTATGCATACAAAGTAGGTCCTTATAATTTTTCAGAAAAAGATTAAATAGGAGATTATATAAGATTGTGACAATTATGCCCCTTCTCTCCCATTATATATGGATGCTGCTAATAAATCAGTTATCACGATCTAAATATTCCAAAAATAAAGATTGTGTAATTATTGATTGTGTATCTAGATAAATTGTGTAATACATAAAAATATATATGTAATCAACCATGTGTTGTGTATTTAATAAATTGTTTATGAAATTGTGTAATTGTTGAATACAAGATAAATATGTGTAATCATGAGAAGATTCGAACAAATACATAAATGGTGTATAATTTGTGCTTGTGTATTTAGAAAATTGTGTAATACATACATAAAGACGAAATATGTAATCACAATGTGTTGTGTATCAGTGTATGTACTGTTTGTGTAATCATGAGAAGGTTCGAACAAATACATAAATGGTGTATAATTTGTGCTTGTGTATTTAGGAAATTGTGTAATACATACATAAAGACGAAATATGTAATCACAATGTGTTGTGTATGTACTGTTTGTGTAATCATGAGAAGGTTCGAACAAATACATAAATGGTGTATAATTTGTGCTTGTTTATTTAAGATGAACGACTACAACGAAGAAAAGCAGTTGTGAATCGCCGGAAGAAGGGGGAAGTCGACCGGAAGAAGGAAGAAGAAGATCGAAGAAGCTAACGAAGCCGCCGTCGGCAAGAATCGCCCTAGAAATCGCCAAGGGAGATGAACCGATTTTGACGGAATTTGACGGGATAAGACTGAGAAGATGCTGATGAGATTTTTTCCTTTTTGGGGTATAAACAATATTTTTTTTATTAGTCAAAGATGCTCCAATTTTACAAAACTGCCACTCTAATTAAGGTAGGTTTACCAATTTAACCCTTTAATTTTATCTTTAATTTTAATTAGAAAATTAAGGGATCTATTTTGTTTTTGTGTTTATCTAAAGGGCCTTATTACCCATTTTTCTCAATTTTTTACTTATGGGCTTTTCAAATTTTGTTTTCTTAAAAAATATCTTGATAAATATAGATATTTGTAGATAACTTCATCTTTCTTTCTTTTTCTGTTAGAAATACGTGGACAAGTTTATGTATATTGAATGTTTTTCAAATTTTATATTGAATAATATGACATTAAAAGTCAAATTAAAATTTTCCTAAGAAATGAAAATAATTTAAAAAAAATGTTTATCATAGCGAAACTAGATCAGCTAGCAGTTGGAAACTTGGAAACGATTTCTCTTCCTCTACCATTATTTGTTTTCATCCTCTCAAAATTAAATTTGTGCATTAAATTGAAAATGTCTTTTCATTTAATATTATCATACAATAATATACTAAAATAAGTACTAGTATTAAACTGGGAAATGGGACGGACTATGTCGATACTTTATATGTTATTAATCAGCACCAAATTGACTAATTTTTTGTACGAAATAGAAAGAGTCCACACGTACTAGATGATTATCAAGCATAATATCATTACCTTAGGTTAATCTACTCTTATTTACATGCATTACAAGTGTAGCATGCATTTATAAATTATATATAAATAAACTTCAAATATTGACGATTGTTATAACTTTAAAATTGTCTTTTGTATTTCATTAAATAATAAGATCTCAGTGATCTATGTTTAACAAATAATCAAAATCGTGTATTTCATGATTTCGGCTAGTAATTTAAGTAAAATGAAAAGATTTTTAGCCTTGATCGATCTCAATTTTCATTTTTCAGGAAACCAAAATATATAAGAGTGATTCATATATATATGAAAGAAATCATAATAAGGTTAATTTAATCGAATTTCAAAAGAAAATATATTTATGGCTTTAAAATCCAAACTATAACTTCAATATCATGAAAATTTAATTTCTATATAATATTAATATACCACAATATATATTTGTAAATATATTATTTTAGCTAATTATATACTAATTTTAATAATTTATAAAATATAATTAAGTAATTTTATTTACTATAATAGTTTAAAACTGTTGGAGATAATTAGTCATCACATCGAAAGATTGAGACTTCCCTGCCTAATATATAAGGTCGGTGGGCTACTCCTCTTATTGTTAATTGGTTTTAGGATGAAACCTCATTGGATTTATGTGATGGGTTTGAGCCTAATGCGCATGTGTGCTCGGATGCTCACGACCCCGCTCTACCCGGTCCGTCTGTCTCAGACTTTGACATGGTATCAGAGCGGTTAGCCTTTATGTGGCTCGCGATCCTAACCTGTAGACAAGTACAACTCGGCCTATATCCTCTAGTTGCACTTGCGGGGCGTGTTGGAGATAATTAGTTCCCACATCGAAAGATTGAGAAGTGGGACTTCCCAGCCTAATATATAAGGTCGGTGGACTACTCCTCCTATTGTCAATTAGTTTTAGGATGGAATCTCATTGGATTTATGTGCGGAGCTTGGGCCTAACGTGTATGTGCGCTCGGATACACACGACTCCCGCTATACCTGGTCCGTCTGTATCGGACTTACAAAAACCTATTTATTAAACTTAAATTATTTAATATATTCATAAGGTCTATTATTTTTAGTACACTATTGTCTCTCCTCCTTTCGTGATCAAGGTATACCTAAGTCAAAAGCCTTGTCTAAGAACCCTTTAGGTTGCCGACATGTTTTATTGTTGTTGTTTTTTTAAATCTTGTATTATGTATATTAATATTTATTAATCTAATTTATTTTTAGATTAATATATAAATTTTTTGTATTTATGAAAATAAGCCCAAGGTTATTATGTATAGAAACATCATCAAGTTAAAAGGTTTAACCTATTTATTATATCGGTCACTTTAACAACTCCTTTACCCTACAATATTATCAGTTCCTTTATAATTATTATTTTTACTATTCGTAAATAAAATATATATATATATATATATATAACATTTTCTGGGTAACTTTTTAGAGAAATTAATATAATTTTTTTAAGGTATATGATAACATCTAAGAATAATAGGAATATTAGGTTAACCCACATAATAGTCCGATACAAATCGAATATGGAGCGGAGATTGTGTGTCTACGAGCACACATACACATTAGGCTCAAGTACACCATATAAGCCCTAGTGTGTTTAACAAGTCCATCACATAAGCCCCAATAAGATTCATCCTAAAATTACTTGACAATAGAAGATTAGTCTATTGGCCGACCTTATAAACTAAACTCGAAATCTCCACACTTTATATGTAAAAAATTACATAGATGGACTGTAAAACGAGAGTCGTGAATAACGAGAGTCGTGAATTATAATCGTATAGTTTTTTTCAAAAAAAATTTACATTAAACTTTTAAGATTTAAGTACTTGTTTCTTTGTTGACTCAAATTTGAAACAAAAACTTAATGTGCCAAGCAAGCTAAATTTAAAATATGTATCATTTGGTGAAGTTCTTTTCGAGTGGAAAGTTATGACTTTTGAAATTTCGAATAGTCCTTACAAGATGATAAAATAACTCTAATGTTTATAACAACAATGAAATCGTTGCCCTCTTGTTTACGAAAAATATATTTAAAAAGAATTGCCCTCGATCTTCCTCATTCTAACTGGATTTTGTTTTCACAAATATTAAATTTGTCTAAAAGCCATTTTTCTTTGAAAATTAGGACATTATTGCATCACATAAAAAATGAGAAAAAGGTCATTGTTTCTATATAAAATAGGGGCTTGTTATATCCACAAATATTAATTCCATTGTTGTTAAATTATTTCGCAGGGAGACAATGTTCAATCAAGATGCCGTTAGATGGTGCCGGCGCTCAGGGTATTTTGTGTTTTCTAAAAAAAATAGCAGGAGTCGTGCGGCTGCACTCATACCGCGAAGAAGCACAAGTAAACCAGTGAACCCTAAATTAGAAACAAACCCGACGGTACTCCGGCCTGAAATTGAACAAAAAAAGACAATCCCGATGGTACTCCGGCTTGAAATTGGACAAAGAAAGACAATCCCGACGGTACACCGGCTTGAAATTGGACAAAGAAAGATGAGAACTTTTCAAGCAAGGAGATCCCGACGGTGAGCCATGGTTGTAGAAGAGAAATCCGACTCGAAAGTACTCCAAATCGAGGAAAAAGAAAACCGAGAACGGGAATTACGAACTTAGTAAAGAAACACCTACCGCCATCGTTGGAGCCGATGGTACTTGGGAGTGGGAGAATTAGTAGTCGGCTAGTCACAGGAGACCTAGTCGATGCCTCTCTTTTGTTCTCTGTTAATCGATATGGAAAGAAAACATGAGCTTTGGCGGACTCCGAGCTTTAGGTTTAGAGCCCGCTCAACTTTCTTTTCTTCTTTTTCAGATTAAAAAAAAAAAGGAAAAAGGGGGGCCGGCTCTTACCGCTGGCGGAATGCGATTTGATTATACGTTAGTAAATCGAAGTTCGTTTATTTAGCCTTTTTGTTTATGTATTTCAATCATTGCTCCTAACTTGTTGTATACTACAAGACAATTAACAAAAACCATGTCAATATTATCCTTTAATCAGATCTGAAAAAAGTAATGTACTTGCACTACGAAAAGAAATTGTGGTAGTTCATTCTATCATCGTCACCGTTGTTCTCATTGAGTCTAAGCATTATCACCGTCTCTTAACTACCACAAACAAGTTGTAAACTATTGCAACTGAGAAACGATCCGGTTGATTTATTTTGTAGAGTTAGTCTAACCTAAAATACATTTGGGGATATGAACTTGAAGTTCGGAATTGTCAAAAAATTTGGTGTTGGGATTGAGTTTTTCAAATTGGTCAAACAGTTGATAACACGGTTGGACTGTTTGAACTCAACAAACACAATTGATTTTTCTGAAAACGTGTCTAATCTAAATTTCACCAAAAATAAAATAAAAAATTCAGTATGAAGTCATATATGATAATCTTGACCTCCCACTTCCAAGTAGTTTGGAGTGGCTTATTGACACATATTGTCATCGTCAGTGGCGGAGCCAGAAAGTTTTCAAAGGAGGGTACAAAATTTTTTTTGTATAAGACATTTTACATATTAATTTGAATATTAATTCACATATTATGTTAAAAATGAAATAAAAAATTATACTAAATTTTTTTTACTATAAATTAGAGTTTTTCGTTGTATATATATTTTTTATTTAGATGATAGTTAAATTAATTTATATATTTGGTTTGTTTTTATAAATAAATTAGATAGTGGTTGATGAATTATTGTATTGATTAATTAGATTAACTAAAAGTTAATTTAAAAAATATATAATTCAAAAATAAGATTTGTTTTGTATATTAATTTTACAGTTGTGTTTTATAAATAAGTTCTCAAATAAAATTAATTAATGGTTGATAAAATAGTATGTAAAAAATTATATTGAGTTGATTGTATTAATTAAGAGTTAAGCAATAGTAAAAATAAAAAGTAAATTTTTGTTGTTCCGAGGACTTGAACGATCCGGTTGATTTATTTTGTAGAGTTAGTCTAACCTAAAATACATTTGGGGATATGAACTTGAAGTTCGGAATTGTCAAAAAATTTGGTGTTGGGATTGAGTTTTTCAAATTGGTCAAACAGTTGATAACACGGTTGGACTATTTGAACTCAACAAACACAATTGACTTTTCTGGAAACGTGTCTAATCTAAATTTCATCAAAAATAAAATAAAAATTTCAGTATGAAGTCATATATGATAATCTTGACCTCCCACTTCCAAGTAGTTTGGAGTGGCTTATTGACACATATTGTCATCGTCAGTGGCGGAGCCAGAAAGTTTTCAAAGGAGGGTACAAAATTTTTTTTGTATAAGACATTTTACATATTAATTTGAATATTAATTCACATATTATGTTAAAAATGAAATAAATTACTATAAATTAGAGTTTTTCGTTGTATATATATTTTTTATTTAGATGATAGTTAAATTAATTTATATATTTGGTTTGTTTTTATAAATAAATTAGATAGTGGTTGATGAATTATTGTATTGATTACATTAGATTAACTAAAAGTTAATTTAAAAAATATATAATTCAAAAATAAGATTTGTTTTGTATATTAATTTTAAAGTTGTGTTTTATAAATAAGTTCTCAAATAAAATTAATTAATGGTTGATAAAATAGTATGTAAAAAATTATATTGAGTTGATTGTATTAATTAAGAGTTAAGCAATAGTAAAAACAAAAAGTAAATTTTTGTTGTTCCGAGGACTTGAACGATCCGGTTAATTTATTTTGTAGAGTTAGTCTAACCTAAAATACATTTGGGGATATGAACTTGAAGTTCGGAATTGTCAAAAAATTTGGTGTTGGGATTGAGTTTTTCAAATTGGTCAAACAGTTGATAACACGGTTGGACTGTTTGAACTCAACAAACACAATTGGCTTTTCTGAAAACGTGTCTAATCTAAATTTCATCAAAAATAAAATAAAAAATTCAGTATGAAGTCATATTTGATAATCTTGACCTCCCACTTCCATGTTTGAACTCAACAAAATTCAGTATGAAGTCATATTTGAATTTGCATACTAATAGCTTCTTGCAGGTCCATTCGAGAAAACACTGAATTAAAATTTATATATGTGATATTTCAACCGTTAACATCACCAGTAAAATTTACTTTTAAAACAAAATTTTAAAATATGAATAAGATTGTCGGAAATATCACAATTTTTTAAAATTTTTAATTCTTCTAGTGAAATATGTAAAAAGTCGAGGACATAAGTCTGCTAAAGTCTCACCAGTCGTGAAAAAAAAAAATCACACAATTTTTTTCAAAGGTGACGCATTACCAAAAGATTATTGCACCCAAATATTCAAATGATTTGAATTAATAACATGAACTAACTACCAATTGAGTGTTGCTTCCACGCATGAATTTCGTTTTCATATATATAGTCAGCTGCGCAAAGATTGGACGCAACTACTTATCATGAGACTAGTCAATTTCTATACATGTAAATTGAACTAATTTAAGTATGAAGAATTTGATCGCTAATGAAAATGATCTTCCTAGTCCAATAGTTGAGTTTTATGCTCTTGGCTTGCATAAGAGTAAATTGATGGAATGAGGAATTTCAAAAGAAAGAAATTATAAATGTTTGTCAACGGAGCTACTACGTTATCAATACCAGAATTTTAAAATAGGATCATTGGGAGTTTTTTTGGATCTTGGATTGAATTGTTGGATAGAATCATAGAAGTTTGTAAAATACCATAGTTGATACAATGACAAACATCCGATTGCTAAAAGATGGTTGGAGACTTGGGGCTATGAACCCGATGTGAGCTTTTTGCTAGTCAAGTTTTCTAGCAAGGTGAGTCCAAATAACTCGACTAACATTACAATAATGATAAAGATCAACTCACCTAATAAGCTTTAGGTGCATTTTGAGTTGATAAAGATAACTCACCTAATAAGCTTTAGGTGCATTTTGAGTTGCACTCGAGCCTAAATTTAACCGAGACTAATAAATGTCATATTTAATGTGTAAAAAATGAACAAGTTCATATCCGACCTTTTGACTCATATATCATCCGGTTGAAGTCCCGAAGATTGATTTATTTAAGATTGTCTACGATTCTACATAGGATTATGCATCTTTCTACCATTGGATTGATATCATGCATCGACGGTTCAATCGTACCAAAGTTCCTTAAGGTACACTTCTTACCACTTACCAAGCCAATCCTTTTGCACTGAAATTGATAGAAAAATAAGCACATGGTACATGATGACCTGCAGTAATAAATTAAATTTTACATAAGAACAAACTGATGCAACATGATAATTCTGATGATTTTACTACAATGTTGCCAGTAACATAAGAACAAACTGATGCAACATGATAATTCTGATGATTTTACTACAATGTTGCCAGTAACATTGCCCTGATTTTGGCTCGAAGGTCGTCGGACACGACAGTAGTCTGTTGTGGCTGCTCAGATGAAGCCCTCTCTTCTTGTTGGATATTCATCAATCTATCTACAGACTTTTCCTTGACTGCATCAAGAACAATGGATGGGGACTGATCTGAGGATTTTGCTCTAATTTCTCCTTCCTCCAAATCCCCTTCTTCCATATTGGATCTTTTCTTGTGCTTCTTCCTCCTATCATCTTCTCCGTGAGCATCTTTGTGAGAGTTGCGGCGTTTATGCTTACTGCTCTCATATTCATCCTCTGAAGAGTTGTCATGCTTATGACGATGATGATGACGATGCTTATCTTCATCTTCGGAATCATGCTTATGCCTGCTATTCCGAGATTCTCTATCCTTGGAAACGGAATGTCGTCTCCTGTGCTTATGTCTGTCTTTGCTGCGGTCTCTATGGTGACGTGAATTATAGTGGGACCTATGTTTCTTCCTAGAATGTCTGTCATTTTCTTCATCGCTTTCTCCCTCTTCATCTTCTTCCTCATGTCTTTGGGATCTATAATGTCGCTTCTTTGTTGCAGCGCTCTCATCCAATTCATTATCATAATGCTTTTCGGACTTTTCTAATTTATGAAAAGTTGCAGCATCTACAGAAGCAGAGCTGCCTTCTCTATACTTGACTCCTTGAGTACCAACCCGAGGTTCTGCAGATAAACCTCGAGGAGGGTCTTTTCCTACTGATTGTGGCAATCCAACCTCAACACCTGAACTATATCGAGGAGGTTCTGCAGATAAACCTCTAGGAGGGTCTTTTCCTACTCCGCTCTTGATCATTGCAGCAAACATCTTTGCACGTTTTAACCTCTCTGCCTTCAACTTCTGCTCTTTAGTCAATCCAGCTTCCGAGGAGTCAGCTTCGGCGGCAGCTGCCATGGCAGCTGTTTTTGCAATCTCCTTTGCAACTGACACGGTCCCACCTTGATGTATGATTCCAGTTCTCTTTTCCAGAGAGCTTTGAGGTTGAGATGAGTGTTGGCTTCCATGGCTTGATGCCTGTCCCCCAACATCACCTCTAGTGCTGAGATTAAAAAGATCCAAGTTGGGTCTCTTTATGCCTCTTGTAGCAGCTTGAAGTATAGCAGCAACTGCATCGGCACTGATTGCAACTGGTGGCTGTTGGAGTTCCTTTGAAGGCGATTCCTGTATCTCCCTTTTGGTTTTGCCAATTATCATTTTGAACTTCTCTTTCTTGTCATAGTCAAAAGGCAAATCCTGAATAGCGGATTCCTCACCTAGCTTTGATTGACCAGTTTCCTTTTCTGCGTCTTTTTCAGAACCAAAGCTCTTGGCAACAGCTCTTGCCTGCAGAGAAAGGAAAGGATACATATGAGGAGGGAGAAAAAAAAAAAGCAATGCAGAAATGGGTGCAATATATCACATAGTGAGGAGCTGCGATTAAATGCTGGTAATGAGAATACATTTGATGAAGACAAAAACAAAAAAAAAGGTATAGAGCCAAAACAGAAGGAATGAAAAGGCCAGATTCCTTCTCTTTATTGGACAGAAAAATTAGGATGAGGGGATGCAGGAAGTTCCAATTGCAACGAGATTACTGCATACTAAGTTTACTATTCTTTAGTTTAAAATTTATCATCAAAAAGTGAGATATAATTTGTCTCATTCCCAGGCACATGATGAAAATAACTCAAGCAACTCGTTGCCATAAGGCTAATGAGACGAGCCCATGCATTCCATGGTAATGCTTTTTTCCCTTATTTGGCAAAATGAAGATAAAGAGGTTAGCAGAATAGTGAAAAGAGAGTTTTCCAATACACATACCTCCAGTGCCATTCTAAGCATTCTTTTATAGTACAGATGATACTGGTTTGATGATAATAGGAAGGGAAATCGGCCGTGATTTTTGTCCTGCTCAATAAGTAGAGCTTCAAATCCCTGACCATTCTTCAGAATTATCTCAACAATCCGATCAACCAATTTTTTCAACTTAGAAGGAGGCTCAATAACCAACGATTCACCATTAGATGTCAAAGATTTAGCAGAGATCTTTTTGTTCACATCTGCACTAGAAGAACCCAAAACGTCCTCTTTATTTCCATTATTAGCACTTTTTGATTTAACTGTGCTACCGAAACCAGATTTACTCGATGCTGATGCCTTCTCTTTGGAAGAACGAAGAAGCTTAGAAGACCTTTCATCTTTCTGAGAAACATTATCTAATGCATCCTGCTTCTTTGATCGATGTTGATCTGTTAGATCACCAGTATTTGTAGTCTCTACTGAATGTGTACCATTAGAAAGTCTAGACTTCTTGACCTCTTCAGGTACCAAATCCTCATCTTCTACAGAGCCGTAAACAGAACCCAGCAAAGAGAGAGCTCCTCCAGTTGCAGGACTGCTAGATTGACTGTTGGCATTAGTTTTCTTCTGAGACTTGTCATCACTGGAAGCATTCAGAATTTCTGGGTGATTGACCAAATATCTGAAGTATGGGTGCAGGTGGTGGTGGGGCATTAAGAAGCCAAATGTTGGATTGTCTCCTTGCTTTACCCTCAAAACAATTTCAGATTGACCACCATGCTGACTGACAAACAAAGCAGTCCTTGCAATGATTTGATGTACCTTTTCAGATGAAGGCTGAAAAACACAGACAATAAAAAAAACGGTATTAGAAATTCTGAATGTGCCTTTGATGGCAACCTTAGGTCACAAAAATTAATAGGGACAACAATTTGCCAAAGGGACAAAGAATTAATAGGGAAAACACAAGTTAACAAGACCTTTAATCAAAAGAACCTCACAGATACTGCAATATAGAAAAGCCAAACAGAAAATAACTCTATGACGAAATATTTCACCCCCTATGCTCCCAAGTGACAACGATTGTGTCTCTACCATCCTTATCCAACCTGTAAAGCACATTTGTCAGGACATCAAAAGGATACAAGGTGCCCTTGATGGCAACCTTAGGTCACAAGAACTGCATCCTGCTCCAGGCATCTGAAAACTTTGACATGGTAGGCCTTAGAATTTCATATGCACTCGAGCGAATATTGTTTGGTTACATCAGCTAAATATCCAAAATAACAATTTGGCTTTAGCAGTAAGTCAGCACTGACTAAATTGAGTTACAAGGAAAAAACCCTACCAGGCTATACACTAAGTTCTCAGGGATGGGAAAGGGTGGTCTAAAAACATCTTCTGAGTTCCTGTCGTCATCCTTTTGCTCAGACGAGTCTGCAGTATTTCCATAAGAGAAAGCAACAGCGTGAAATCCACCAGCGTTGATTGTCCCCGCATCAGCTTCCGCTTCTAATAAGGATATCAAGTTTTGAAAATTAAAGATCAATCACAGAAACATACACTACTAATGCTGCAATAAATGAAAATTAGGAAGCTCGAGGAATATACCCTTACTTGCCACTTTGTAAGATGGAATTGTAGCAAATTATTTTTTCTTGCCTGCAGATATGGAAATAAACTGCAAAGAAGCATTGTGTTCATAGAAAATCAAAGAAGTCCATGGAAGTAGAATGTTCAGCTTCGCATTGAACTTTCAACTACACCTGTATTCTAAATTTTACAATTGAACAACCCTCAAAAAGGTGTATTCTAAATTCCCGAATTTTAACTATACAATTTGAGGCGTTTTAGAATATTCAAGGTTCTGCTTGTAAAGTTGTACTGGTCATGAATAACAAGGATGGAGATGGCAATTTTTCCGAATCATAATCCACTGCAGTAGATCATATCATACTGCCTTGCAGCAATTGTTTTGGGGCCTTATATCATCAAAAATACTGAAAATTTGATCAATGAACTGCAGTCCTATTCAAGAAACATGCTGAACACTTCAATAGCCCATTATTCATAACAGGTCAATTTCAATAGCAGGGAAAGCCAGCATGATCAAATATTTGAACGATAAATGAATCGAACTAGAAAAATCAGCGGATATTGAGATTAAGGAAGCTACCTGGTGGCTCTTGATCAGACGACGTCGTTTCTGGGAGATCGGCGTAGCGTTCGACGTCGAGCTCCGATTCCAGATGTGAATCCGGAAGCGTAACCGAACCGGAACTCTGACGAAGCCTCTTGAAAGAGGCCGGAGGGCTGGTAAGAAGGTGGCGAACATCGTAGCGATCGATGAATAGGGAGTTCCATTCGACGAGTGCTTCCTTGGAGTTAACAAAGTTAGCGTTGGAGTCGTCGTCGAAGAGAAGAGCGTGTCTCCCTACAACTTCCAGTTCCATTGATGCAGAAATAACGAAGAGCGAGAGAGGAAATTTTGTTTTCCAGGAAACCCTAGGAGAGAGGGGAATTGATTTGATTGAAAGAGGCCGAAGGGCTGTTTTTTCTGTTTTGGACTTTTGGTCCTCTTATTCATGAGAATTTTGTTTTTAGTGCTACTATTTATAAAACTGAATTTTTGGTGCGACGACTCAATAACCTCTTTCTTTTGTACAAGTTTTTTACTAAAAAATCAAACGGATTTTATAGATTTTATACGTATAGATTTACAAAACCCCAAACCCATGCGCATTGCAAATGTGTCATTCATCCGAAATTTGACTGGGCGTCGGCTTAAGGTGCTAATCTGGTTATTTAAAAATAGTTAATAAATTTGAAATATGACATTTGTTATGACTGTTGTAATTCAAACGTTATGTATGTTCAGTTATATATACTGAGAGTCCAAGAAGAATTGGAACCTCCCAAACTCTCCGAAAAATCGGTATTGGAAATGACAACAAAAGACGATGAAAAGATGTTGATTTCGTTTGATGATACAAAATATAGTTAACTAGACGAATTTCTTTCACATTTCGAAGTAAGAATATTTTTAACTTATTGCAAGTTGTTGATTGTAACAAATCAAAAAATTCTCTTATTTTATTTTTTTCAATTAGAATCTACCAAATTACTCTATGAGCCCGGTGACCATAGTAGCATGTCAACAAGCCTCCAATCAAGGGAGTCCCCGTGCCGAAAACAATGTGGCATTGATCAGCAAACAGATTTGTCGGGACTAAAGTATGCTCCATGTGTCAGCCAGCTGAGATCTTTGCATGCTCGTCAACTGGGATCTTTGCATGCCTAGTTGATCTCTACATGCTTGTCTGTTGAGATCTCTACATGCTTGTAGTTGGGATCTCTACATGTTGAGCAACAGGAACAACATTGTCAAGTGGGACATCTAGTTGTTTGGCAGAAGTCTGATTGAAATCCACATCTTGGCCTCCTCATCAGACTCAGTCAGATATATTGGATTCGGTAACACATCTACTCGTACAACTAGAGATGGATTAGAAGATGACGGTCCAACTAGTCTGATATGATGGGTCAGGTAACACCTCTACTCCTACAACTTGGGACGCACTACCTCGACCCCCTCTGCGATCTCTATAAGCCAAGGTCATAGGACGTCTCCGTCTCTATATCCCCTCCAAATATAACACCGATATAAATATATTTAATTTATATTATAATATTAATATACAATATGCATTTCTACATAATTAAATTTAATATAATTAATTTTATAGATTTAATTTTACTAATTTTACTATAGTTAATTTTATAGATATAATACAATATAAATCAATAATTCATATATTTTATTTCCGGATGCGCAAAAGTGTTTGACACGCATCCGGAGTGTACGTGTGTTGGACATTTTCATCTTTCCAAAAAATCCTTGATTATAGTGCTTCGACAATTCCCGATTCTGATCCTAAACTACCCTAATCTACTCAATTTCAATCTAATCTAACCAAAACAAACTCAATTCAAACATAATTAAATCATGATGGAGATAATATAACGTAAACAAATCAAACCATAAAAACTCATAATCGGGATCTTCGGTTTACCTCCGTCGCAGTGTGTTTCCGTTTGTGGAAGGGTATAGTTCATCATCACCACCTTGATCCATTGTCGAGATAATATCGATCTCGATCTCGCTTTCGCTCTCCTTGCGCTCGCTCTCGCTTGTGGAAGATGTTGATTGTGGCTGCTCGTTGCGGATGTGTGGTTTCTAGGGTTTTTATATGACGCGTATTCGGGTTCCGGATGCGTGGCGCATTTGATGTATATATATATATATATATACCATATTCATTTTTTTAATTTATTATAAATATTATAACTCTAATTCGTGTTAATTATTTCTTAAACATGTTAGCTTATTCATGTTACTATATTTTTTTTATTGATAGAAGAAAACTTAACGAATAATCAGCTTATTTAAATAATTAACTTCTTCGTGTTACAATTTTGAAAATTTTATGCAATATTATTTTTGCAATGATAAAATTTTTAGAACCACACAAAGTGCGAATAATGAAAATGAAAGGGCCTGTTTACTTGCAGATTTGTTTGTTTTTGGGTTTAAAAACTAAATGAGTTTATAATTTTCGGGTTTATTTCTCAATGAGTTTATATATATAAATCATATAAGGTTGTTTACTTACAGTTTATTTTTTGGGTTTATTTTTGTTCAAAATACACTTATGCCTCTAAAAGGTCGAAGAAAGACAGGGAATACATAGGAATGAACAAAAAATATCGGATTATAAAAGCACAAGACTAAAATCGGATTTTAAACAAAAATAAACCCATCCAATTAAAAATAATCTTGTTCATATAAGTTTATTTGTAAGTAGTGTATAAACCAGAATAAATCCATAAAAAATTAAACCAATTTTAAGATAAATACACAAATTAAACTCAGGTTTTACAAGTAAAACAGAAATAAACTACAACAAATTATAACCGATTATTTCATATTTTGGTCCTAATAATATATTATTAGAATTTGATAATCTTGCATCAACAGCCACAAGAACGACCGGATGTCATAAATCTCGCATCAACAGCCACAATCCCGGGGTCAGGACTCAGTTCTCACTTCGCAAGTTTCCTCTTCCAGCGAACGGCAAATGGCGACTCCGGTGACAACAGCGGCGGAGGGATTAGCGGTGACGGCCTTCCGATCGGTGATGCATCGTGTTCGTCAGGCGGCGGAACGGTCTGGTCGGAATCCTACCGGCGTCAGAGTAGTAGCGGTTTCCAAAACTAAACCTGTTTCTCTCCTACGCCAAGTATATGACGCCGGCCACCGTTACTTCGGCGAGAATTACGTTCAAGAGTTCGTCGATAAAGCTCCCCAGGTAAAAGCAACAACTAATCATGTCCATATTGTTTATTTTAGAGAAATTTCAAGTTGAGATTAGATTTCTAAATTATAATTGATTGCAGCTTCCAGACGATATAGAGTGGCATTTCATTGGGCACTTGCAAAGCAACAAGGTCAAATCGCTTTTAGGTATGGATACAACTGATTGATATTTGTGCAACTGTTATCAGTTCTGCTATTTTGGATTAGAATGTTGAATGGTGATGATAAATTACTATTATAACTGAGAGGAATTGATCAGAGGGAATTAGCATTATAACATCAGAGGTATTAATGAAAGCTCACCTGTTTGCTTCCAATTGCAGCTTCAGTGCCGAATCTTGCCATGGTTGAGGGTGTAGATAATGAAAAGGTGAAGACCTGTCATCAAAGGGAGAAAAAGACAATTAGGAAATCACTTTATCAGTTTTGATGTATAGAATGGAAAACAGGATCTACCTTTGCCTAATTCCATTATATTACTGTCAGCAAATTATATACAAGGCCTCATAACTAATCTTCAATTTGTTTAGTTACATAACGACTTTATCTTTCTGTATAGTTTTAACTAATCCTCTCTTTTTTTCAGCTTGCAAATCATCTTGATCGTGCAGTTTCAAACTTAGGGAGAAAGCCATTAAACGTTCTGGTGCAGGTCAACACCAGTGGAGAAACATGTGAGTTGATTAAATTATTTAAAAGACTTCCCATTCGGAATACATCTTTTGACGCCAAAACAATTGTGCAAGGTTGCATACTTTTTTTTAGTTTAATTTTTCAGGTTCTGTAGGAGTGAGGGTTAGGATAGGTCCATTTCAAAGGTTGGTGACTATCATTGAATGATAAGTAAAGGTCAGACGCTAATCCTATAAAATCTCTGAACGCTCAAAGAGAAAATCAGCAAGATATTACATGTTTCATGTCATGCTCAAGTTAAAATATTTCTACACACCCCAAACATACAGTAAGGATTACAAACAATGCACAGCACACAACCAGACAACCACTATCTAGTGAAATGGAGCAAGAGTGTTTGAGGCTTTCAAGCTCTTTAGTTCTCTGCAAACTTGATCCAACATTGCCAGAAAATCTCTCACAATAACAAAAATATGAAGCAAATTTGATTCACCTTTCCCGATTTCACCATGGAAATATTCAGTGATCTCTTTGACACTTTTGAGAACCTTAGCTTCGTCTTCTTGTAAATCACACAAGTTCTTCTCAGCGAGGGTTATGAAGCTCTTCATTGCACCAATGAAGTTGTTGCTCGTTGAATCTTTGCTCAAGTCCTTGAGAGCTAACTTGCGCAATTTGGCCATCCCATCTGATAGATTTGAGACAGATGTTGCTAAAACGTCCAAATCAATGGATGCTGTCTTCTTAACATTGCAAAGTTCAGTGCTTAGGCCAGAGACAAGATCTAGACCCATCCTTTTGTAATCTTCTTCTCTTTCCTCATTTGTTCTGGCTTTGTTCGTCCGGTTTATCTTTCCCATTATGCTATCAGCCATGCGGATCCCTTGAGACTTGATTATCTCTTGGACAACAAAATGAAGCAACGTAGTCTTCCCATCTGTTCCTTTCACATCAGCAAGTTTCAGGAGTGCATCTAGCTTAAATGCTTTTGCGCCTCCTCTGATCGTTCCAACGTTCATTCTGTTTCCTGTTTTCAGCACAGCTTCAAGTAGTTTTAAGAAAAGCCTACTCGATCTAAGCTCTTTGCATGCTTCCTGGCGTTAAGGAGAAGTTGAGAAAAAGAAAAAATATTCAGCTTAATGGCTCTGCATAATATTCGATAAAAACATCCTTCAGATCATAACTGGATAATTACCTCAAGCATTGAGAAGGCGTTTCTCAGGTGAATAACCTCATCCTCAAAGGTAGCTCTATAAAGCATGGCTTCAATTCTTTGAAAAGCAAATGGTATGTTAAGCATTGCTTTTACAAGTTTCTCAGCTGACCCCAGCTCATCGATGTTTCCCTTATAGTTGGACAGCTTAGCCTCTTCTTCTTTGGTCGGTTCCATCTTTGCCAATGCCTCTAGCTGTTGCAGCCTTAACCCCTCCCCTGATTCGACAACATCTTTCTTATGCTAGAGTATATATACATATTGACTTATAAAATTCGGTCTAAAAGATACTTAAAGGTTGGACTTTTGGCTCTACCATTAGCAAATTCAGATGCATACCTTGCATCAACGCCTCACAGACCTGCTCAGAGTTGACGTTCAAGGCCTTTGAAAGTATTGTCATGTTTTGAAGTCGTTTGGGCTCGAGAACGTGCTTACTAGGAGATGGTGTTTTGCTCTTCCCTTCATCATTCTGAAACACACTTTTCAGGTTGTATCCAAATAATGATTCTATCATCTCCTCGTCGAACCTGCATAAGTAGAGGCATCTCAATTTTCAAACGGCTGATATAAGCCAAATATCCTTATTAAAGGGACAAAGCATTTTTTGGTTACTTACTCAAATGAGCTGGATCGAAGTTTGTCCCACACCATAGAGCGGTCCGGTGTAGCTCTCACTTTGTCCCAATGAAGGGGCTTCAGTTTTGGCAGTGGAGCTCCATCTTTGCCCAAAGTAGCAAAGTCCGGAGCTCCATCATTGAGACAGCTTCCTTTCATAAACAATGGTGGGCATGGAGGTGGGGGAACATTAAATGGCGGTTTGGGAGGAATGGGAATTTTTCTTGATGCAATTATGTCACTTGTAGGGGTTTCATCTGATCTTGATGAGGAACTTGGACTGTCACTAGGTGGTGGGTTTTGCAATTTAGAAAAAGATGGACTCTTATTAGCCTTAAGTGTAATCAAGCTAGAAGAATGAATTGTGGAAACAGGTGGAGGGGGAGGTGGTGGTGGTGGTGGTGTCGGTGGTTTAGAATTAGTAGAATGTTGCAAGTTTTGACTAGGCTGTTTTTCAATGGTGTGATGTTTAGGCGAATCAGATGGCTTATGGGCTGTAAATTGATGTTGTGGCGAGGATGCATTTGACACTTTGGGAGAGAATCCTTCCATGGCATCACTAAAGCTACTTGTTGAAACATTCGAAAGACGAGCATTATTGGATGCATTAGACTCACATATAGAGTGAAATGACTCATCTCCTGACGAGCGGGACTGTATTCGTGTACTGATCTGGTTACCTTGGCCATCAGCACACACTGCTACTTCGTCTGCTGATGAGTTACTTCTGTTAACACCATCTTCATTTTGATCCTCTTCCTTGTTTACTGTACTGCTTGACGAGCTTCCAGGATCTGATCTTTCTTCAACAATCGTTTGTGGTTCTAGGACACCAGCTAGTGTGTTGAGATAAAAGAGATCAAATCTCGGATCATTCCTATTTCCTTTGTCAATTCCTGCTTCATCTTGTGAAACCGACACATTTGTTACACATCTCTTCCTTCTCCTATAGTATTGTTTAACAAACCATACAAACCCAACACTTAAAATCACCAGTGTAACACCAAGTGATACAAGCAATACTACTAACAAGATTCTTTTTGCTCTTTTTCGCTCCTCGTTGTGGTCTTTGATTTTGTGGTGAGGAAGACTTACACTCAAATGCGGAGGTTGACGACGACGACGTAAATGCAACGGGATTGGTTGCATTATAGGAGCAGGGGATGGAGCTTTGGATTCTGTTTCAGCCGGTGAAGGTGCAGGGGAAGGTGATCCGAACATCTCCCTGGTTTCATGACTTCTAATTCCAAGTAGGACTCTGAACTTATCTAGTAATAAGGCTTCTTTTTCTTCCCTCTCATCCTTACCAGATACCACAGTGAACTGCATCTTTTCTTCCCAAGAAGCATTCACCATTAAAGTCGGCATCCTTCCAAGTAATATTAGTATGATGAGAACAGGATAAGCATTCGCCATTAAAGTCGGCATGCTTTTTTTTTGTACAGGTGAAACCCAAATTCCCTCTCCCACCCAATAAACCAACTTGCATATAGTTCTGGTTGGTCTACTATTGTTGGATCTTTTCTTCTATTATAGATATGGAAATGAAATAAATGTTTATTATTTCCACATCTTTTGGTGGTAGAGACTGAAAGAGAGGTTGAAGAAGATGAATTGAAGAAGATTGAGGAAACTAAGTCTTTAATGCTACTTCAAGGAACCCCTGAGGTTTGGCAGCTGTAGTTGTACTCAGCTTTTATTTATTGTCTTTCTATTCCTTCTTATTTTTTTCCCATTCAGTAACATGGTCGATGTCACATGGCCATTAACGATAATACATCTTCTGATCACAACCCAACACATAGATCAAGCTAAGTTTAGACTATTTTCCAGAACCTCCCCTGACGATAAGTTTTTTTCCCTTCAATTTTCCATTTCTCCTGATTACTACATCTGAATCTGGGTTTTATTTCCTGCAGTTCTTTGGCACTTTGTCAAGGGTTTAAGTACCTTAAACAAGAACTTAAACCCACGCAAAAATTTCCATAGTGGTCCTTGTACAGTAGATTTGGGAAAATTTACATGTTTGCCCTCTTGAGCAAGGCTAGTTGTCGACCAACCCCCATCATAATTAATATCCGTAGAAAGAGATGGGTCCCGGTCACATCCTTGAAAGGAGAAGCAATCTCCAACAATGAAATCTGTTTATTTGAAAGCAATATCTTTCATTGTTGAATAATGAACCTTAAAGTCACTCATAATGTCTCTAACCTATTTCTCTCTACTCTCACTTAAGTAGGAGTGGAAAATTAATGATTATTCATAAAATGTATACACTTCAAGGTAATTTCATTTTCAAGCACCTTCCTTCTTGTTTTTTTTTCTTGTTTATTTTTGTATGGCTGGTAGCATACTAGCATGTGCTACGTTTATCATCTAATCCACCTCTCTTGAAGTAACACGCACAAGACAAAAGTGAAGGGGATATGAGCGTGTGAGCATGTGGGGTAAATACTTAGGTGTTGGAATGCTTGGCTTGGCCGTCACTTGGTTCCATTACATCCAGTCCCCAGTTGCCTACCTACAAGTATCTTACACTTTTTACAAGACCCCCAATGATGTTTTCTCTTTTACCCTTCAAAGTTGAAAATTTTACAAATACACCCTTGTCTCCGGTAGAAACAAAAAAGACATCATTTATAGCAACTTGCAACTCTTTTTCTTTTTACATCTTACCACATGAATTATGGTTTTTAGACCGGTTCAAACTCAGGTGTGGGATGAGTTTGACCAAAAGTCAATCCCATTTACTCATGCTGAATCAGAGACAGTACTCTTGTTGTAGAGTGTCGGACAGCCCCTTCTTTTATTTTCTAAAACCATCCTATAACAAACAAGTGATGAAATATATACTAATATATAGTATAATCATGTAATATAATATATTGTAATTGTAATTGGTTTTTTCAAATAGAAAAACATCTTTTTTTAATACACTTTTTATAAATAAAACCGCCTTAATAATCTTTTTTCATTGAATGAACCACGTATACGAGTTTCCATCGGTTGATAAAAAAATTCAGAAGACAGGTCTCAATGGGTAAATTGGTTATATACTGACGTTTTGTGAGAAATTGAGAAGCCAATAAGGAACAAAGTATTTTTTTTTAACAAAGTAATTTCTACCCGTAACATAGCCAATGTTTTTGCTTATGAAGACACTGTATGTTTGGTTTGTTGCAGCAAAATCAGGAGTTGACCCATCAGACTGTGTTGAGCTTGCAAAGCACATCAAGCTCGGCTGTCCAAATCTGGTGTTTTGCGGCTTAATGACAATAGGGATGCCGGATTATACATCCACACCCGAGAACTTCAAGGTAATTATACTTTACCTACTCGTACCTTAGATAATTACATTCAACCACTGAAACTTCATTTTCTGCCCATGTTTTAACTTTTAAGTATGAGCAATAAGTTATTGTCAAGAAATCAAGCCTGAGAATCACTTCATGTTATAAATGGAGCAGAGCCTATTAGATTGTCGATTGGCTGTTATCAAGGCTCTTGGAATTCCAGAGCCCCAATGTGAGTTATCAATGGGAATGTCCGGGGATTTCGAGCAAGCAGTAAGAATTTCCTTACATCATTGACACAAAGTTATGATACGAAAGAGGTTTTATGCATATGAGTAGCTAATATCGCTTGTTTTGATTTGCTTACAGATTGAAATGGGAAGCACTAACGTGAGGGTTGGTTCTACTATATTCGGTCCGAGAGATTATACTAAGAAACCCTTGAAGCCTTAGTGAGTTAATTCTCGTATTTGATCCTTCATTGTTTACAAGAGCATCACATTAAAGAACACACAAGATGAATCTTAATCCATATTTTTATGTGTATCATAAAATATGTCGCTATTGTGTTTCTACTGATCAACCAGCTAGACAACAGGGGATTGTCTCGACGTGGGCTCCAATTCGAGGGCGCTGTCAAACACAATTTCAATCCTTCGGATCATCTTGCTATACTGAGTAATGAAAGTTCAGATATTCAAAGCTGGAGCATGTTCAACTAGTTTATGTATATTATGAAATATGAATTCCAAAGTCCTCTTTAATTCTTAATGTATATTATAAAATATGTCAGCCATTGTGTTTCTACTGATCAACCAATTAGCCATCAAGCTACGATTGAAAATTGGATCTTGGATTAGGGTTTGTTTGATAGTGAGGATGATAAAAAGTGAATTGAAGGTGATGAACTCGACGGAACTTGGACTTGTGTAACTTGACGGAACTTGGGCTTGTGTAACTCGTTTGGGCTTGAGCTTGTGTAACTCGATTGCGTTTGAACTTGTGTATCTCAATTATGCTTGAACTTGTGTAATTCGATTGAGCTTGTGTAACTCGATTGAGCTTAGACTTGTGTAACTTGATCTTGTGTAAACGACATAAGTGTGTATTTAAAGTTTAGACTTGTGTAACACGACCTTGTGTAAATGACATACTTTTGTAAACGATGGAAGTGTGTCTTTGAAATTGTGTATCAATATTGTGTATTAACATTCAATTTTAAGTATAACATTACAAAAAATAATAATAGAATACACAAGTTCAACTAGTCCAACTAGTATGAAGGTGGTGAAGGTCTCTCATCTAGAGTTTGAAACCCAATAATTATAAGATTAATTAATATTACCAATTTGCCCTTTTAATTAATCTTTATAGATTAATTAGAGGGACCTAGTTTGTCAACTAAAATAAAAAAGAGTCTTATTTGCTCATCTTTATTAAAAAAGCCTACTTTCTTATTTCACCCAATTTTATATATATATATATATATGGATCTGTTAATTTTTGAATAGTGATTCAAATCCGTTAATTTTTGAATAGTGATTTGAACCCGATCCGATCCGGACCACTTTCTCGGATTATCGGATCGGATATGAAATGCATTTTTCTACCTGGATATCCTAGTTTACTAGTATATATATATTGTGTTTTACACTTATGTATACAAAAATATCTCAGCCAAGTTGGTAGAGTTTAGGGTAAAAGATTTGTTTTCTTTTCCTTCTCTTGGTTTGTGTTCGAATCTCATGGGTGAAAGTTTTTTGTTTTTTTCTTTTAGGGTTTTTTTCTCTTGGTATCAACCAAGTTTTAAAATTCTTCTTGGTACTCTTATGGTTTTATTTTTTTCTTTTTATACCCATTCTTAATATATTACATGAAAAGTCATTATAAAATCATTAAAAAAAATAAAAATTTAAAACTAAGTTTGACCTCATAAAATTAAAACTAATAAATTTATAATAGAGTTATTTTTATATATAAT
This sequence comes from Fagopyrum tataricum, assembly GCA_002319775.1. Lineage (NCBI taxonomy): Eukaryota > Viridiplantae > Streptophyta > Magnoliopsida > Caryophyllales > Polygonaceae > Fagopyrum > Fagopyrum tataricum. The sequence continues at coordinate 11,776,408 of CM008285.1, forward strand.
TTTTATTTCTTAAATTAGAAAAAAAGATTAATTTTTTATTTTCAATATAAAATAAAATACATAAAATTATATTATATTTTTTAGAGTCTAGAAATTTTAAAAAATACAGTAAATTTTTGTTTATTTTTGAGTTTAATTTTATATAATTTATTTTTAATTCGAAAAAATAAAACAAAAAAAACTGTTTTTTTAAATTTAAGAGTATGGAAAGTACTTATAAAAAAATAAAAAATAACTAAAACATAAAAAATAATTATTTTATTTTCGAATTAAAACAATTATAGAAAATTAACTTCAAAAAAAATAAAAATCTACTATATTTTTAAATTTATAGACTCTTAGAAAAATATTTATTTTTAAATTTATTTTTTATTTTAAATCGAAAATAAAATATTTTTTTAAAATTTTAATTCAAATAATAACATTATGTTTAATTTTTAAAAAATAAAAATTATATATAAAAACTAATTCTATAATAAATTTATGGGTGAAATGGGAGACTAGACTCCTTTTGTAGTAATGAGCACTAAGTAGGCTCCTTTTCATTCTCCCTTCAAAATTTTGACAAATGATTCAAGAAATGGACAAATTAGACCTCATTTACTTATCTTTAAAGATTAAATGAAACGGCAAATTAGGAATATGAAATAACTTAAGTCCAAGCCCAATTGGTTTAATGAAAGCCCAAACTCAATTGTTTTAATGAAGGCTAAATTGTTTTAATAAAAGCTCAAACCCAATTATTTTAATGAAGGCCAAGTGTTTTAATAGAAGGGCAAGCCCAATTATTTTAAAGAAGGCCCAAGTGTTTTAATAAAAGCTCAAACCCAATTGGTTTAATGAAAGGTTACGCCCAATACACAAGCTTCAGACATGACCCAATACACAAGCTTCGGACATGGCCCAATACACAAGCTTCGGACAAGGCCCAATACACAAGCCTCGGACAAGGCCCAATACACAAGCCTCGGACATGGCCCAATACACAAGCCTCGGACAGGCCCAATACACAAGCCTCGGACAGGGCCCAAGACACAAGCCCAGACATAATTCGAGGTACACAAGGTCTGATGTACACAATGAACGTCGAAAATACAAATATTGTAGTTTGTGGATTTCGAACTCTGGATGAGATGCCCAATACACAAGCCTAGAACAAGTCCCAATACACAAGCTCATGCATAATTCGAGGTACACAAGGTCCGATGTACACAATAAACGTCGAAAATACAAATATTGTAGTTAGTGGATTTCAAACTCTGGATGACAGGCCCAATACACAAGCCTAGGACATGACTCAATACACAAGCCCAACCATAATTCGAGATACACAAGGTCTAATGTACACAATGAACGTCGAAAATACAAATATTGTAGTTAGTGGATTTCGAACTCTGGATGAGAGGTCGTCCCTCTCACCCATATAACAGCTAAACTATTTGAACTTGGTAATCTATTATTATTTTTTTAAAGTTATATGTATTGTCTACTTAAACAAACTAGTGTTACATAAATATAATGTCGAGTTACACACCAGCTCCGAGATACACAAGGTACGTCAAATTACACAAGCAAATCGAATTACAGAAGCCAATCGAATTACACAAAGAAGTTGAATCGAGTTACACAAGCCCAAGAGTTACACAAGCCCAATCAAATTACATAAGGAACGTTGAATCAAGTTACACAAGAGAGGTTCAACCATCCTTTCTGCCTCTTTTGAAGTAGCGATGTCAAGTTTTGAGTTGGTTTGGACAAAATTTTAAATCTTATTAGTATAGACAAAAAAAAATAAAAATGGTGCTCTGGATCCATTAGAGCTTTGACAATACTCACAAACTGGTTTCTACCCAACCCAATATTTTCCCACATCGACCAGAAAGAAAGGGATTCCAACGTGCCTTTGAATTTAAGATATCAGCATCTAATTCCTTAAATTTCCTCTCTTGACAGAAGTTGTTCAGACAACTAAATCCACACTAATCAATCATATAACAAGTTAGAGTTTAACAGTTTAGAAGGATCAATGTCCAATGATGATTCTAAGTCTAGTTTTCCAACACTCAAAATTCTCGTTCATAACATAACACACTGTATTTTAACAAAATCTTGCTTTTGTGACCGATAAAAATAACAATGATGGAAAGATTTTCCAAGATATTAAATAATTGGATCACAAAAAATATATTTCAAAGTATGACCTTTCATCTGTTCACAATCACAATTGCAAAGGCAATAAATCTTGAATCATTGTATGGGTCAAATTATGTTGACCTGACATTGCTATTAGCTAAAGATCACACACTAAATACTTTGAATTGCTCTATTTAGTCATGTGTTGGAAGTCTCATATATGACTCCAAGCTTGAAACTTTAGAAGTTATTGGTGACTCAATCTGTAGAGAAGATATCCAAGTCCGGACCGAGACGAGCTGTCAGAGGGCGTACTGCAGATCTGGGCTTGCTCAGGTCCGGCGGTGTGCGAACAAGGCTCGCGCGAGAGAAGGCAGCAGCAGGTCTGGCTCGGTGGCGGTGGTCCTGGGCTCCGGCGGTGGCGTGAGCAGAGGAGAAGACGGGGTTGGCTCGCATTATTTATAACTTATAAGTAAGGCAAAATGAAAATCCCATTAGGATGGGAGCATGATTTATGAAATAAATAAAGCTGAACATGCAATCAGTCAAAGCAAAACTTTTAAATTATTGTTAATATGGTTTCATATGAAATGGTAAGAAGATGCAGAGAGGGACAGAGAATTATAACATTGATCTGCAATAAATGAAGTGTAATTACCTTGTACAAATGATCAATTGAACATGAAAAAAACAAAAATTCCACACATGCAGAGAGCAATAGAGCATCTCAAAGCTTCAAACTCAAAATACATGTATATCAAAGAAGAAGAGCAAACTACAAACAATTAGTTGCTCAAATACACCTCATTCTCAACTTTGTAATTTAACACATGAAAATCAGTTTTGCCCTCGGCAGCAGGCAAAAGGGATACACCAGGAAGTGATTTTGGTCCCTGTACAGAAAATTTAACAACACATACAACATCAAGCTCTTCTTCAATGTCTTCTTCGTCAATATCAAGTGGCAGTCTTACCCTAAGCTTACCGGGTGTACCCTTCAAAGGAATCTCGTTAACATGCCACTTCAATTCCCTCTCGGATCTATTCAAAACAGCTTTCGGCGACACCTTCAACAAGGTCGGCTCGCGCAGGGGGTCCGGTCTGGTGTTCCGGCAACGGGGCGGCGGAGGAATCTCCAATGATCTGGGTTCTAGAGGCGGAGGTTGTTGAGCGAAGGAAAGTAATGGGAAGAGAAGGAGGGTGAAGATGAAGTTTCAGGCGGCAAAGAAGTAGATAAGAGGGAACGATAGATTTTAGGGTTTCTTTTAAATTTTTTCCCCATTATACCCCTCTGGATAACTGTTTTTAGATTTAAAAATTTCAGATAAAAATAGGAGGGCCTACGTGGTATCTATAAAACACAAAAAGCCCTAGTTCCCCATTTTTCTCTAAATTTATTAGTTTTAAATTTAATGATATCATAATTAGTTTTACATTTATTTTTTCGTTTTTTAAAATTATTTTTAATGTAATATATTAAGAATGAGTATAAAAAGGAAACAAATAAAACCATGAGGATACCAAGAGAAATTTTAAAAATGGGTGAATACCAAGAGAAAAAGCCTAACTCTTAGGATACCAAGAGAAAAAATCCTTTATTTTAATTCCCTTAAAGACATAATAGTCATTTTCATTTCTAAGAAAATACAAACAAACGAAAACCTAGAAACTCTACTTTCTTTTTCATCTCTCTAATATAACCTGAAATTCCATATATATTATAATTGAAGGGGTTTCCCTCAATTCCATTAAAGCCTAGCTAACTCTCTATTTCATGCATCACGTACGCCCAACTAGATTAGGCAAAAGCATGAAGGTTAGGTTACCTTACAAAACCCAGTTTTGGCAGCATTGCTTTTAAGAGCGCGTCCAACTAATAGTTAGCACATTTCCTGCATCCATTCCCTCTCATTTGTGCGCAACTAATAATTCTCACAGTTTTTCTTGTTTGACAGAAAACAAAGATTTAAAGAATAACTCTCTTATTTATCTTAAGGAAAATAACTCAAAACCTTAAGCTCACAAAACTCATAAGTTATGCCACACAATTAGCATCTCCTTGTATAGGGAATAGATGACTCATAATCCTATTCTTAATAGGAAAACCTACGGAGTAGATAACTCCTAATCTATTTTAAGTATAATAAGATATCTCCTAAAATAACTAATATATCTCCTAAAATAACTAATCTATCTTTAAGTATAATAAGATATCTCCTAAAATAACTAACTTCTTTCCTAAGTTAGTTCAATCTTATCACAACATTCTCCCCTTTAAGCTTGAACTAACTTACCCACATCTTGAACTCCAATAAGATCTCTCATCTCCTTGAACTTGAATCTCCCAAGAGCCTTTGTTAGAATGTCCGCCTTTTGTTCATTCCCGGGAACATGTTCGACCTCTATCTGACCATTCTCAACGCACTCCCTGATGAAATGGTACCTCGTATGTATGTGTTTGCTCCGTCCATGGAAAACTGGATTCTTAGTAAGAGCTATAGCCGACCGGTTGTCTATCCGAATAATGACCTTCTTACTTAGTCTCTCAGTAATCTCTCCTTGTAAGTCTTGAATCCATATAGCTTGACGTGCTACCTCTGTCCCTGCCATGAATTCAGCCTCACAAGAAGATAACGCTACTGTTTCTTGTTTCTGCGAACACCAGGAGATTGGACTACCACCAAGATAGAATATGTGACCTGTCGTACTCTTACCATCATCGGGATCTACATTATAGCTGCTATCACTATACCCAATCAATTATGTCGATGTTGAAGGGGATGATTTAATCTTTAATCCGAACGATGTCGTTCCTTGTAAGTATCTCAAACACTGCTTCATTGCTGCTCCATGAGATTGTTTTGGATTTTGCATGTACCGACTTAAAACACCAAAGCAATATGCCAAATCTGGCCTTGTGTGAAGCAGATAACGAAGACAACCAATGATTCTCCTGTATCTTGTCGCATCTACATCCTTTTCTTCCGACGCCTTGGATAACTTCAGCCTTGTTTCCATTGGCGCGTGTGCCGGGTTGCATTCTCTCATACCAACCTCTTCTAGTATTTTAAGTGCATAACCGCGTTGGTTCAACGTAACCCCCTCCCTGGATTGACACACCTCAATTCCAAGATAGTATATTAATTTCCCGAGATCATTATCTCCAATTCCATGATTCCCAAAATCCCCAATTGTTATTGTAAACTCTTCTCTTCCATTATCATTTTGAGAATTCCTATTCCAATTCCACCCTCTTGTTTCATCGAACACCACATCTCGACTTACCGTGATTTTCCGAGTATGTGGATCATAGAGTCGGTATGCTTTTGATCCTGGTTCAGTGCCCAAGTGAACTAATCGTCGTGACCTATCGTCGAGTTTCTTCAAGCCAGGTTTCTCTAATCTCGCATATCCGATGCAACCAAAAATTCGAAGATGAGCAATATTTGGTTTCTTCGATCGATACACTTCGTAAGGCGTCAAATTATTTAGTGCTCTTGTAGCTATTCGATTTAGGAGATATGTGGAATGCCTTATCGCCTCTCCCCACAAATAGTTTGGTAGCTTCATGTCTCTCAAAATGCTTCTCGTCATCTCCATCATCGTTCTATTTCTCCCTTCGACAACGCCATTCTGCTTTGGGATATACGGAGCTGTGAGTTGTCTTTTAATTCCTGAGTTATCGCAAAATAGGTTGAATTCTTGTGACATAAATTCTCCTCCTCTGTCTGTCCTTAAAGTTTCATTTTTCATTCTCGACTCTTGTTCCACTAACTTCTTGAACTTTCTGAACTTATCAAACGTGTCGCTTTTCTCCTTTAACAGAATGGTCCACATGTACCTCGAGTGGTCATCTATAAGTACAAAAATATATTTTTTTCCAGCTCCTGTGCAAGGTATAACAGGTCTACACAAATCGCCATGTATGAGTTCGAGTATCCTTGTTGCTCGATATTGTGTTGCTTTAGGAAAAACATGCCTAGTTTGTTTTCCAAGAAGGCATGAATCACACATTCTCATCTCTACTTTGACTTGCGGAACTCCTAAAACGAGTTTCTTGTGTATCATAGACTTCATTGTCTCTAGATTCACGTGTCCTAGACGTGCATGCCACATGCTTGACGTGTTTGACTCAATCCAATTTAGACAGATCGTACCTTTGGCTCCCATTTGAACCTTGTATAACCGATTCTTTGATCTAGTTGTTCTGAGAAGAAGTTTTCCATCGTTGCCATGTATCGTCAAGATTTCTCCCTTCATTCTCACATCGCAACCATTTTTAAGTGGCTTGTCCAAGGCTGTTAATGTTGCATGTTAACTCTGGGATGTAGTAAACTTTGGGCAATTAATTCTCTTGCTTCGCCATTTCTGTCAATGAGCTCAATAGTTCATTTTCCTTTGATGTCTATTCGAGAATCGTCTCCAAACTTCACCTTTCCTGTGACAGTTTCATCAATCTTTGAGAAGTACCATTGATCTCCGCTCATGTGATTGCTTGCTCCGTTATCAAGGTACCATATATCATCATCAGGTGTGTTCTCCTCAAACTTACTCGGTATTACCTTCTCTTAGTTTAGATAAATGATTTCATGTATCATGAGTTCGTCTGATTCCTCGGGACCATTGTTTTGCGTTTCTTGGGCTTCCTGCAATTTTAACAATTGATCGGGACATCTTGATGCGTAATGCCCAAATTTATCACATCGGTAACACATCACTCTAGACAAATCTCTAGTTCCGTTGGACCTTCCACGACCTCGACCCCTTTCATTGTTGGATCGTCCTCCACGACCTTTGGTTCTGGAATTGCTACCACGTTGTGGTTGGTCTTGTTGGGGTTCTGTATTTGTATACATAAGCTTGTTCTGATCTTCTTGTTCTTCCTCTTCTTCAGCGATGCGGTCTTCGTAAGCTTTCAATCGCCCAATAATATCCTCAAAACTTGTTTTGTTGAGATCCACCATTTGTTCAATAGCAGCTACGATCTGTATGTATTTTTTTCGAGGGAGACTCTTGACGAATTTCTTAAAAAATTTTGATTCCTCAATCTCAACTCCTAGTGAAACGGATTTTGATGAAATTTCTGATAACTTGTAGGCAAAATCATCAATTTTGTCGGTGTCTTTCATCTTTAATCGAACGAATTCCGTCATTAACGTTTGCAATCTTGCATCTTTAACTCTTTCAGCTCCTAAATACCTGGTTTTAATGGCTTCCCAAATTTATTTCGTCGTACTGAGTTCTCCAACCTACAGAACGAGACTTTCGGGGATTGGTTGAAACAGCAACGCCGTTGCCATATCGTTTTTATCTTCATCCTTCTTTTGTGACTCAATGATCTCCTATGCTTTGTGAACTTTGAGGCAAGTTCTCATCTTTATCGCCCACACAGTGTAGTTCATTGAGTTAAGCATTGGACATTTAATGGAGGAATATCCTCCTCCTTCCTTCATCTTTTGAGCCGACGAGTCTGTGATACCGGCACTGTCTTTATTGTCTGCCTCCTTTGCCCTCGTTGCCCTTCAATATCTTCCCTACGAATTTTGTAAGGCTCTGATACCAATTCTTGTTTGACAGAAAACAAAGATTTAAAGAATAACTCTCTTATTTATCTTAAGGAAAATAACTCAAAATCTTAAGCTCACAAAACTCATAAGTTATGCCACACAATTAGCATCTCCTTATATAGGGAATAGATGACTCCTAATCCTATTCTTAATAGGAAAACTTACGGATTAGATAACTCCTAATCTATTTTAAGTATAATAAGATATATCCTAAAATAACTAATCTATCTTTAATTATAATAAGATATCTCCTAAAATAACTAACTTCTTTCCTAAGTTAGTTCAATCTTATCACAACAGTTTTGGTGGTACGTATTCTATTGTATAAATCTACAATTTAAATCTTACACTCTTAGTAGAAATGCATGCGTATCTCTTTTCACTTTATAAACTGAATTTTGTTTTTCAACTCATCTTCTATTTCAACTTGTTGGATGTAGATTTATATATAAAGTAGTTTATGCACTGATTTAGAGAAATTAAGCACTAGAAATTTTGATTGATTTGGTTTATACACAATGTCGATCGTCTACGGTCTCTTAGGTTTGAATGTGAAAAAAGATAGGATGTGAACTAGTTACTATTATAATAATAATAATAATAGTTTATATTATATTTAAAGCAAGGCTTTCAAAATTGAATGACATATAATCGATCTGTTGTTTCGAAATTGTTATTGATCCAGGATTTTGATTAAACTCTAGTATTGATAATCTTCATTTTGAGGAATACAACGAGTTGGCAGATTTGATCAAATCCAACCGCCAACCAGCTCCAGTGTATTGGGTTCTTTATAATTCAAGTTTGGTCTTGTTTTGTAAAATTTGTAAAAGTTTGGATTTTTTTTTAGTTTTTGTAAATGTTGTTCTCTTTTATAATTTTCCATGGATCTTGTTATTTTTGTAGGTTGTTTTGGCTGGAAGAGTCGTACAAGGAAGCAGCTTAGAAGATTGTGTTGGACTTCGCTTCCTAAAGCTTTTTGGGCCGGCAGGTGAATAAAACAATTGGGCCAACCATGTTTGCTCTTTCCTAAGACAAAAATGAAACTAAACAAACAAAGCTGAAAAATACGACATCTCAAAGAGGAAAAGAAAAACTATAGAAACAGAACGCGACGAGAAAGAGAAATCGAGAGAGAAATCGAAGAGTTACGTATTCTAGAAAGAGAGCCTTCAAATTGATGAAATCGAAGAGAAATCGGAGGGTTTGCCAGCTGATGATCTTGTTGAAATCCAACCTTCAAACAACACCGATGGAGATGATGGCCTGCAAGCACCTGATTTTCCAGATGACTGTCTGAATTTCATCAATCAAATTCTCATGGAAGATGATGTTGGTGATACTTTTGAAGAAACCCATGATTATAGTGCCGTTGTTGCCACTGAGCAGTCATATTATGAAGCACTTGTAGAAGATTCTTCTACACTGGAGAGCAATTTACCGACTTGTGCTCCCTTTGAATCTCATCCCCATTCCTCATGCCCGGTTGTTGACAACGACGGTGAAGATGACTGGTTTAGTGAGGTCATGAATTTCGTGCCTGAAAATTACAACCTGGATGATGGATCGAAGCTGAGGAAAACCCGTCAAATTGATGAAACCGAATGCCAAGAAAATGAGAGGAGAAACAAGCTGTCAGCATCTCACGACGATGGTATGGTGCAAATGGATGAATATGATGATGTGATGTTGTGGACGGAAGACAAAGTCGGCTTTGAGAAGACGAAGAAGCATTGCAGTGGTAGATCAAAATCATCCAAGGGAAGTAGAAGAAGTGGAAAGGAGGATAACAAGGAGGATATTGTTGATCTAAACAGTCTCCTCATCATGTGTGCTCAAGCGGTGTCAAACTTTGACACGAAAAGTGCAAATGAACTTCTTAAGCAAATCAGGCAGCATTCGTCACAGCATGGTAATAGCAATGAACGAGTTGCCCATTACTTTGCTCTGGGGCTTCAGGCGCGTATAGAAGGGACCGGGTCATACCTATCAGCGGACCCTGTTATTGACAATTGTACCTCATCATCAGAAATATTGAGGTCATACAGAACTTACATTCGAGCCATACCCTGTAAGAGAGCATCATACTATCTAGCAAATCAAACCATGGTGAAGATGTGTGAGGATGCAGAAAGGGTACACATAGTTGATTTTGGAATATATTTAGGTTTCCAATGGCCTAGCTTCGTTCATTCCCTCTCCAATCGAGCTAACGGCCCACCTAAGCTTCGAATCACTGGAATAGCATAACCGCAACGTGGGTTCAAACCATCCGCCATGGGTGAAGAGGTTGCAAAAAGGATAGAAGATTACTGCAGGAGATTCAACGTGCCTTTCGAATATAATGCAGTTGTGAAGATGTGTGAGGATGCAGAAAGGGTACACATAGTTGATTTTGGAATATATTTAGGTTTCCAATGGCCTAGCTTCGTTCATTCCCTCTCCAATCGAGCTAACGGCCCACCTAAGCTTCGAATCACTGGAATAGCATACCCGCAACGTGGGTTCAAACCATCCGCCATGGGTGAAGAGGCTGGAAAAAGGATAGAAGATTACTGCAGGAGATTCAACGTGCCTTTCGAATATAATGCAGTTGTGAAGATGTGTGAGGATGCAGAAAGGGTACACATAGTTGATTTTGGAATATATTTAGGTTTCCAATGGCCTAGCTTCGTTCATTCCCTCTCCAATCGAGCTAACGGCCCACCTAAGCTTCGAATCACTGGAATAGCATACCCGCAATGTGGGTCCAAACCATCCGCCATGGCTGAAGAGGCTGGAAAAAGGATAGAAGATTACTGCAGGAGATTCAACGTGCCTTACGAATATAATGCAGTTGTGAAGATGTGTGAGGATGCAGAAAGGGTACACATAGTTGATTTTGGAATATATTTAGGTTTCCAATGGCCTAGCTTCGTTCATTCCCTCTCCAATCGAGCTAACGGCCCACCTAAGCTTCGAATCACTGGAATAGCATACCCGCAATGTGGGTTCAAACCATCCGCCATGGCTGAAGAGGCTGGAAAAAGGATAGAAGATTACTGCAGGAGATTCAACGTGCCTTTCGAATATAATGCAGTTGTGAAGATGTGTGAGGATGCAGAAAGGGTACACATAGTTGATTTTGGAATATATTTAGGTTTCCAATGGCCTAGCTTCGTTCATTCCCTCTCCAATCGAGCTAACGGCCCACCTAAGCTTCGAATCACTGGAATAGCATACCCGCAACGTGGGTTCAAACCATCCGCCATGGTTAAAGAGGCTGGAAAAAGGATAGAAGATTACCGCAGGAGATTCAACGTGCCTTTCGAATATAATGCAGTTGTGAAGATGTGTGAGGATGCAGAAAGGGTACACATAGTTGATTTTGGAATATATTTAGGTTTCCAATGGCCTAGCTTCGTTCATTCCCTCTCCAATCGAGCTAACGGCCCACCTAAGCTTCGAATCACTGGAATAGCATACCCGCAACGTGGGTTCAAACCATCCGCCATGGGTGAAGAGGCTGGAAAAAGGATAGAAGATTACTGCAGGAGATTCAACGTGCCTTTCGAATATAATGCAGTTGTGAAGATGTGTGAGGATGCAGAAAGGGTACACATAGTTGATTTTGGAATATATTTAGGTTTCCAATGGCCTAGCTTCGTTCATTCCCTCTCCAATCGAGCTAACGGCCCACCTAAGCTTCGAATCACTGGAACAGCATACCCGCAACGTGGGTTCAAACCATCCGCCATGGGTGAAGAGGCTGGAAAAAGGATAGAAGATTACTGCAGGAGATTCAACGTGCCTTTCGAATATAATGCAGTTGTGAAGATGTGTGAGGATGCAGAAAGGGTACACATAGTTGATTTTGGAATATATTTAGGTTTCCAATGGCCTAGCTTCGTTCATTCCCTCTCCAATCGAGCTAACGGCCCACCTAAGCTTCGAATCACTGGAATAGCATACCCGCAACGTGGGTTCAAACCATCCGCCATGGGTGAAGAGGCTGGAAAAAGGATAGAAGATTACTGCAGGAGATTCAACGTGCCTTTCGAATATAATGCAGTTGTGAAGATGTGTGAGGATGCAGAAAGGGTACACATAGTTGATTTTGGAATATATTTAGGTTTCCAATGGCCTAGCTTCGTTCATTCCCTCTCCAATCGAGCTAACGGCCCACCTAAGCTTCGAATCACTGGAATAGCATACCCGCAATGTGGGTCCAAACCATCCGCCATGGCTGAAGAGGCTGGAAAAAGGATAGAAGATTACTGCAGGAGATTCAACGTGCCTTTCGAATATAATGCAGTTGTGAAGATGTGTGAGGATGCAGAAAGGGTACACATAGTTGATTTTGGAATATATTTAGGTTTCCAATGGCCTAGCTTCGTTCATTCCCTCTCCAATCGAGCTAACGACCCACCTAAGCTTCGAATCACTGGAATAGCATACCCGCAACGTGGGTTCAAACCATCCGCCATGGTTAAAGAGGCTGGAAAAAGGATAGAAGATTACCGCAGGAGATTCAACGTGCCTTTCGAATATAATGCAGTTGTGAAGATGTGTGAGGATGCAGAAAGGGTACACATAGTTGATTTTGGAATATATTTAGGTTTCCAATGGCCTAGCTTCGTTCATTCCCTCTCCAATCGAGCTAATGGCCCACCTAAGCTTCGAATCACTGGAATAGCATACCCGCAACGTGGGTTCAAACCATCCGCCATGGGTGAAGAGGCTGGAAAAAGGATAGAAGATTACTGCAGGAGATTCAACGTGCCTTTCGAATATAATGCAGTTGTGAAGATGTGTGAGGATGCAGAAAGGGTACACATAGTTGATTTTGGAATATATTTAGGTTTCCAATGGCCTAGCTTCGTTCATTCCCTCTCCAATCGAGCTAACGGCCCACCTAAGCTTCGAATCACTGGAATAGCATACCCGCAACGTGGGTTCAAACCATCCGCCATGGGTGAAGAGGCTGGAAAAAGGATAGAAGATTACTGCAGGAGATTCAACGTGCCTTTCGAATATAATGCAGTTGTGAAGATGTGTGAGGATGCAGAAAGGGTACACATAGTTGATTTTGGAATATATTTAGGTTTCCAATGGCCTAGCTTCGTTCATTCCCTCTCCAATCGAGCTAACGGCCCACCTAAGCTTCGAATCACTGGAATAGCATACCCGCAACGTGGGTTCAAACCATCCGCCATGGGTGAAGAGGCTGGAAAAAGGATAGAAGATTACTGCAGGAGATTCAACGTGCCTTTCGAATATAATGCAGTTGTGAAGATGTGTGAGGATGCAGAAAGGGTACACATAGTTGATTTTGGAATATATTTAGGTTACCAATGGCCTAGCTTCGTTCATTCCCTCTCCAATCGAGCTAACAGCCCACCTAAGCTTCGAATCACTGGAATAGCATACCCGCAATGTGGGTTCAAACCATCCGCCATGGCTGAAGAGGCTGGAAAAAGGATAGAAGATTACTGCAGGAGATTCAACGTGCCTTTCGAATATAATGCAGTTGTGAAGATGTGTGAGGATGCAGAAAGGGTACACATAGTTGATTTTGGAATATATTTAGGTTTCCAATGGCCTAGCTTCGTTCATTCCCTCTCCAATCGAGCTAACGACCCACCTAAGCTTCGAATCACTGGAATAGCATACCCGCAACGTGGGTTCAAACCATCCGCCATGGTTAAAGAGGCTGGAAAAAGGATAGAAGATTACCGCAGGAGATTCAACGTGCCTTTCGAATATAATGCAGTTGTGAAGATGTGTGAGGATGCAGAAAGGGTACACATAGTTGATTTTGGAATATATTTAGGTTTCAAATGGCCTAGCTTCGTTCATTCCCTCTCCAATCGAGCTAATGGCCCACCTAAGCTTCGAATCACTGGAATAGCATACCCGCAACGTGGGTTCAAACCATCCGCCATGGGTGAAGAGGCTGGAAAAAGGATAGAAGATTACTGCAGGAGATTCAACGTGCCTTTCGAATATAATGCAGTTGTGAAGATGTGTGAGGATGCAGAAAGGGTACACATAGTTGATTTTGGAATATATTTAGGTTTCCAATGGCCTAGCTTCGTTCATTCCCTCTCCAATCGAGCTAACGGCCCACCTAAGCTTCGAATCACTGGAATAGCATACCCGCAACGTGGGTTCAAACCATCCGCCATGGGTGAAGAGGCTGGAAAAAGGATAGAAGATTACTGCAGGAGATTCAACGTGCCTTTCGAATATAATGCAGTTGTGAAGATGTGTGAGGATGCAGAAAGGGTACACATAGTTGATTTTGGAATATATTTAGGTTTCCAATGGCCTAGCTTCGTTCATTCCCTCTCCAATCGAGCTAACGGCCCACCTAAGCTTCGAATCACTGGAATAGCATACCCGCAACGTGGGTTCAAACCATCCGCCATGGCTGAAGAGGCTGGAAAAAGGATAGAAGATTACTGCAGGAGATTCAACGTGCCTTTCGAATATAATGCAGTTGTGAAGATGTGTGAGGATGCAGAAAGGGTACACATAGTTGATTTTGGAATATATTTAGGTTACCAATGGCCTAGCTTCGTTCATTCCCTCTCCAATCGAGCTAACAGCCCACCTAAGCTTCGAATCACTGGAATAGCATACCCGCAATGTGGGTTCAAACCATCCGCCATGGCTGAAGAGGCTGGAAAAAGGATAGAAGATTACTGCAGGAGATTCAACGTGCCTTTCGAATATAATGCAGTTGTGAAGATGTGTGAGGATGCAGAAAGGGTACACATAGTTGATTTTGGAATATATTTAGGTTTCCAATGGCCTAGCTTCGTTCATTCCCTCTCCAATCGAGCTAACCGCCCACCTAAGCTTCGAATCACTGGAATAGCATACCCGCAACGTGGGTTCAAACCATCCGCCATGGCTGAAGAGGCTGGAAAAAGGATAGAAGATTACTGCAGGAGATTCAACGTGCCTTTCGAATATAATGCAGTTGTGAAGATGTGTGAGGATGCAGAAAGGGTACACATAGTTGATTTTGGAATATATTTAGGTTTCCAATGGCCTAGCTTCGTTCATTCCCTCTCCAATCGAGCTAACGGCCCACCTAAGCTTCGAATCACTGGAATAGCATACCCGCAAAGTGGGTTCAAACCATCCGCCATGGCTGAAGAGGCTCGAAAAAGGATAGAAGATTACTGCAGGAGATTCAACGTGCCTTTCGAATATAATGCAGTTGTGAAGATGTGTGAGGATGCAGAAAGGGTACACATAGTTGATTTTGGAATATATTTAGGTTTCCAATGGCCTAGCTTCGTTCATTCCCTCTCCAATCGAGCTAACGGCCCACCTAAGCTTCGAATCACTGGAATAGCATACCCGCAACGTGGGTTCAAACCATCCGCCATGGCTGAAGAGGCTGGAAAAAGGATAGAAGATTACTGCAGGAGATTCAACGTGCCTTTCGAATATAATGCAGTTGTGAAGATGTGTGAGGATGCAGAAAGGGTACACATAGTTGATTTTGGAATATATTTAGGTTTCCAATGGCCTAGCTTCGTTCATTCCCTCTCCAATCGAGCTAACGGCCCACCTAAGCTTCGAATCACTGGAATAGCATACCCGCAATGTGGGTTCAAACCATCCGCCATGGCTGAAGAGGCTGGAAAAAGGATAGAAGATTACTGCAGGAGATTCAACGTGCCTTTCGAATATAATGCAGTTGTGAAGATGTGTGAGGATGCAGAAAGGGTACACATAGTTGATTTTGGAATATATTTAGGTTTCCAATGGCCTAGCTTCGTTCATTCCCTCTCCAATCGAGCTAACCGCCCACCTAAGCTTCGAATCACTGGAATAGCATACCCGCAACGTGGGTTCAAACCATCCGCCATGGCTGAAGAGGCTGGAAAAAGGATAGAAGATTACTGCAGGAGATTCAACGTGCCTTTCGAATATAATGCAGTTGTGAAGATGTGTGAGGATGCAGAAAGGGTACACATAGTTGATTTTGGAATATATTTAGGTTTCCAATGGCCTAGCTTCGTTCATTCCCTCTCCAATCGAGCTAACGGCCCACCTAAGCTTCGAATCACTGGAATAGCATACCCGCAATGTGGGTTCAAACCATCCGCCATGGCTGAAGAGGCTGGAAAAAGGATAGAAGATTACTGCAGGAGATTCAACGTGCCTTTCGAATATAATGCAGTTGTGAAGATGTGTGAGGATGCAGAAAGGGTACACATAGTTGATTTTGGAATATATTTAGGTTTCCAATGGCCTAGCTTCGTTCATTCCCTCTCCAATCGAGCTAACGGCCCACCTAAGCTTCGAATCACTGGAATAGCATACCCGCAATGTGGGTTCAAACCATCCGCCATGGCTGAAGAGGCTGGAAAAAGGATAGAAGATTACTGCAGGAGATTCAACGTGCCTTTCGAATATAATGCAGTTGTGAAGATGTGTGAGGATGCAGAAAGGGTACACATAGTTGATTTTGGAATATATTTAGGTTTCCAATGGCCTAGCTTCGTTCATTCCCTCTCCAATCGAGCTAACCGCCCACCTAAGCTTCGAATCACTGGAATAGCATACCCGCAACGTGGGTTCAAACCATCCGCCATGGTTGAAGAGGCTGGAAAAAGGATAGAAGATTACCGCAGGAGATTCAACGTGCCTTTCGAATATAATGCAGTTGTGAAGATGTGTGAGGATGCAGAAAGGGTACACATAGTTGATTTTGGAATATATTTAGGTTTCCAATGGCCTAGCTTCGTTCATTCCCTCTCCAATCGAGCTAACGGCCCACCTAAGCTTCGAATCACTGGAATAGCATACCCGCAACGTGGGTTCAAACCATCCGCCATGGTTGAAGAGGCTGGAAAAAGGATAGAAGATTACTGCAGGAGATTCAACGTGCCTTTCGAATATAATGCAGTTGTGAAGATGTGTTAGGATGCAGAAAGGGTACACATAGTTGATTTTGGAATATATTTAGGTTTCCAATGGCCTAGCTTCGTTCATTCCCTCTCCAATCGAGCTAACGGCCCACCTAAGCTTCGAATCACTGGAATAGCATACCCGCAACGTGGGTTCAAACCATCCGCCATGGTTGAAGAGGCTGGAAAAAGGATAGAAGATTACTGCAGGAGATTCCACGTGCCTTTCGAATATAATGCAGTTGTGAAGAAATGGGATGATATAACGACAGAGGATATCAGAGTTGAAAGAGGTGAGCTACTTATGGTGAATTGTGTGTATGAATCTAGATTACTTGTTGAAGACACATCAGAGGAGGAGGATAGTCCAAAAGACACATTTTTAAGGCTGATCATGAATCTGAATCCTGATATATTTGTTCATGGGACCATTAATGGTAGTTTCAGCTCTCCATTCTTCATGGCACGCTTCAAGAAAGCGTTAAATCACTACTCGAGTATATTCAACATGAATGAGGCGACAGTACCTTTTGAAGAGCGGTTGTTGATAGAGAAGGAGGTAAGTGGAAAGTCGGCTATGAATGTGATAGCTTGTGAAGGGGCTGAGCGGTCAGAGAGGCCTGAAACATACAAGCAATGGCATATTCGGAAGTTGAGAGCTGGGTTTACACAAATTCCCTATGATAGGGAGCTATTGGTTGGGATGAAGGAGATGATAAGGGCCAATTATCACAGGGATTTTTTTATTGGGGACGACAGAAATTGGATGATTCAAGGCTGGAAAGGAAGGATCTTGTATGCCATGTCTTGTTGGAAATGTGCCTAGAAATAGATTGTTGTTGAATATTTAGTTATTATGTAATATTTGTTACTTTGCAATTCAAGACATCTGTTTCCTGTCTTTGGAGCAATTCCCTCTCTACTTACTCTAGAGCTTTCATGTTGTTTCTGTGTTGCGTTTTCTGCTTATTGAGTTTGGAGAACCACCATATACTTACTGAGTTTTCAGAGTGACAATACAGCTTGTTTGGAGAACCACCATATGCTTACTCAGTAAACAGAAAACTAGATAAATGTTGTGTATAGTGGGATTTGAAGGAAATTGCAATAGACCAAGGTGCTTTGATCTTTTATTTTTTGTTTTGTTGTAGTGGGATTAGAATATCTGATTTTTAAATGTTGAATTTGTTCTGTATGTCTTTGATAGCCGTAAAGGTGTGCTTTTGGATTGGTAAGCAGGGTATGAGCTTCTGGACATCATTCTCTCTAAGGTCGCTAATCCTGGAAAATCAATTCTTACAACTTCTTCAGCTGTCTGATTGAAAGTATAGTTGATTAGTGTAGTAGTTGATGAATTGTTCAGTTTTGAAATTATTTTTAATCCTAATATGTCGTCCAATACTGAAGCAACACAAAAGAAAGATAGCTATATCTGTAATACCTTAAAATTGAGTGGCTCTGAAGCAAGGAAAGTGACATTTTTTCCAAACAACAATTTCTTTAGTATCAGCTGACATTCTTACATCCAAAACATACTGAAATTATACATAATAATCAGTTGTATAATGTCATTTGAGTATCTAATCTTTCACATTCGTATCATTAGGTGATCGCCTGAATCAGTTTGTTCATCTGCACTGACTCATACAGGGTGGACTTCTAGTAAAGCAAGGAAGGGAGGTTTTCTGCTAATGTAGTAATGTTGATATGGTCATTGGTAATGAAGTTGCATAAGCAGTGTCTATTAATCGAGTAGCTGTGTTGGTTGATGAATGTTTTTGTACGCACACAAAATCTGTAGACATAAGAATAAACCTTTGAGATTTATACCCAAAATAGAACAATATCTCAAACTACTATTGGATTAATTTTGGATAAGAAGTTCATACCTTCAGCTTTGCACTGACATATTCCATTGTTCCGTTATCCTGAAAAAGACAAGCACCGCCCCACGAAAGTTGAGAAATATCAGCACTCGGCAGGCTCAAAGTGTTTCTGAGAACATAAGCAGATCAAGAAAACAAACACTTGTGTTGTGCATTCTTTTCCTTCCTCAAAGATACTTAAACCCATGTGACAGATTGTTCACAATCCTGAAATTATCAAATTTATTAGTTCTAATCATAATCTGTATCTTACACAATTTTCCAAATTTTCACTTTCTAGTTTCTTCCCACCATCTTAATTTTGATTATCTAGTTTTCGCTGTTACTTTATTTCCTATTATAAAAACAGGAGCAAGAATTTGTAAAAGGGATACTTGAATCACAAATCCTAAGGATTCCACAAATTGGTTGTATGCGAGATTCTTGCACTCAGATTCCTATCTTTCTACTTTCATGCCTTAGTTACCTGATGGATGAAATAATAAGCTTTCCATTACGATACTCTGGCTCCCTGTGGTTCATTGATATTGCTGGCATTATGATCTGTCAGCATGGGAAAAAAAAACACAGAAAGTAGGGGAATTGAGGTTACCATCTCCAATGACTGTGCTGCTCACTCATTCGATTTTTTTAGTAATCAAGCAAAACTCCAAATCTTAACATTGAAGGTTGTCTAACAACCCTTCATTTACAACATGGGAAAGATTGTAATGCCTGGAAGCATTGAAGAGAAACTAATTACTTTCCAAAATCTTGAAAGAAATCACATAAAGTTTAGGGCAGCATGAAACTGGAAGACAATTCAAGATTCACTAATGTCTAATGACTGTAATCAACTCTTGATCACCTGTATAAACAAAATTTTATAAAGTGTCAAAGGTAAAATGCTCATAAAATAAGTTGATGTGAAAACCCTCCCAAATTTTTTTTAGATTGAAACAAAAGAACTATAACAAACATAATAAATCAGATACTAATAACAGAACCAACATAGACACCTAGCTCAAGAAAAGACTAAGGGAAACAGTCAAAATCAAATTCTAAGGAAGCAGTAAGGTAGTAGCTTAGAATGAAGTTGGTAAAAAGAAGGCCGGAATGAAGTTGACAATCATCCGGAAGAAATCAGTTATTGCCTTCAAACGCCATCAACAGCAAGGGCAACATGACATAGCTCAGCGCTCACAACTGCAGCAGAACCACCATTATATATATCCATAAGCTCTTCCAAACAGTACCTAATAAAATCAAACCACCAATAGAAATTAGAGTAGCCTGAAATAATGTACAGATTTTGGTTACATCAACAGCAAGGACAATCGTGGAAACGATTTCTATTTACCCTTCTACTTTTATTTATATATATTTTTAGATTAATTAAAATAGAGAAGCTTATCTTGTTTTCGGTTTACAAAAAGGTATTTATAGCCCCATTCTTCCCTAATATTTTTGCATGTCTATATCACTTGTATTTATCATACCAATTAGTAATGTTTTAGGTTTTTATGAGTGTTTGGTGGACAAAAAAACTATAGCGTTTTGGTTTTTTGAGAGTGTTTATGAAGCCGTAAGACATTTAAGGTTTTCTTTTCCCGTGGAGTATTTTTGAAAAGAAAAAAAAAAACTCTATTGTCCTATTATTAGTTGTAATTACGCTTCCTACCAGGTATAAAAGAGTTGGAAGCTCTGGTTTCACGCTCCTTTCTTCTTTGGAAGCCGCCGTCGAAAAACTTCGCGATAGGTGTTGTCGTCGTCATTACATTCTCCCCCTGTTGATTAAAACATGTAAACTTCTCGAATAAGATTATAACCTAATTTTTTGTTGACTAAGAAACATCACCGATATCTCCATTCTTCCCTTATTCTTTTTAACCTGTTGAAAACTTATATTCCTTAACCTATTGAAAATGATTCTTAACCTATTTTGAAAACTTCCTCGACTACTGAAAAGTTTCTCGACCACTCAGACAAACATGAAGGAGGAAGGAAAATATGGCAGGGAAGGCGATTAACATCAAATGCCCATTTGTTGAATACCTCTGAACTTTCCCAATATGATGCTCTTACTTGTAGCAAGCTGAAGGACTATGGCATATCCAGTACATCAAAGTTACTTGGCTATGATTATTCGGGGAATTTGTTTGACGTGCCACTGATCTAGGAGGTAGAAATCTCTGATGGTAAATATACAAATTCCTTTCTAATTATATGCAATTGTAGGATTGAGGCCGCAAATTAATTAAAGATGGGTTTCTGTTGGAGATAATCAGTTCGCACATCGAAAGATTGAGACTTCCCAACAACCTAGTATATAAGGTTTGTGCTACTCCTCCTATTGTCAATTGGTTTGGTTATTGGTTTGGTTTTAGGATGGAAACTCATCGGGTTTATGTGTTGCGCTTGAGCCTAACGCGCTCGGATGCACACAACCCCGCTCTAACTGGTCTGTATGTATCGGGCTTTGACAGTTTCCCCCCTTTATTTAATTTTGTGTTGCTACTTATGTGTTGTAGATGCGTTAATGTGCTTATATGGCAAATGTTTGGATAAGGTAGCTTTATGTTCAAGTCTTAAAAATTGTTAATTTGGAATCACATGTCAATAGGTGCATGACCCTAATACACAACTCAGTTATTGCTTTTAATTAGAGAAGTAATCTAGGTTGGATTATAAGTTTTAGTTTTATTCAGTTTGGTCATTACGGCTTATAATATTGTGGGTTATATTATGTTCAATATGCATAGCTGCTTGCAAACTGTAAAAATGCTGTTACATTGTCAAGTTTATGTTGAACAAATAACTTGTAATCTTATAATCCATAAACTGTTTTCGCCATATGAAGCCACAAATTGCATATTTAATTTGTTGTGATCAACATCTTTATCTTCGTGTCACATTGTGGTTTATAATTGAGTTATTTTATCTTTGGAAAACAATGTAAGCTCGTAAAAGATGAGTAGGTGAGTCATGCAGTTGCATATTCGCTTAGAATTATGAACTAAAATTATATTTATATAAAGTTTGAGTATTAATAACATTTTGTAAGGTCAAATATTATGAAACATAGAGTAGGATGCACACATCTAGACCGAAAACCGGATCGGACCGGAAATTACGGTCCGGTCCTGGACCGTAATGTTCCGGTCTAGTCTGGACCGTAATTTATACTTTTTAAATATTTTGTACAAGAATTGCATACGGTCCGGTCCAAACCCGGACCGGACCGGATTTATTCCATATAAAAAAAAAAAATTAGTATTTTTTTCCCCAAAAAAATCAATACGGTTCGGACCGGACCGTATTGGACCGGACGGTGGTGGACCGGACCGTAATGGTCCGGTTCGGTCCATGGACCGTTTCAAACAAAAATGAAACTGTCCGGTCCGGTCCTTGGGTTTACGGTCCGGTCCGGACCGTTAATGTTAAATGCAAGTCTTCAAAATAATTCAAAACAGTAGTCTTTCCCGTTGTTATATTACAGACTCTGAACTGATGATTGTTGTCGTTTATAGCAGCTCTAGGATGGTTCCTTCATCCTTCCTGCTCCTTTCCTCTTAAATTTTTTTTCCCTTTCTAATTTGCTTCATTGAATACATCAACTGAAGGCTGACGTAAGCTTTGTATCCTTTAACTGAAGGATGACGTAGCTTGAAAAGGAAATACAGAATGTTTAGGCGATTTGTGATTGATCATCGAAACTTCGAGCAAAGGAGAAGTATTAGGTCGGTGTCGTAGCTGCTAAGAAGACGAAGCTGCGCCGGAAGCTTGCTGGTATGGGTTTCTTCTATTAATTGTTCGTTTCGATTTCGTTGTTTTGTATTTTGGAGTTCCTCAGAATCGTCTTGTCTTCTATTCAAGCGTTGAGCTTCGATTCAGGTGTTTTCAGTTTGGAATTGTTTGGAATTTTGATCAATTCGCATCATAGGTCACATTTGCGTTTGATTTGTACGTGTAACTGCTTGAAATTGGGGTTTGGCTTGTTGAGTTTTTTTACTAAATGGGGACATTGCTTCTTAGAACAACACCGACGAGCAAAACTCAATATCTGGGAAGAAAATGAGCCAAAACGACATGGAACTAAGCTTGAGGGCAGTTGAAGGCATCTTGAAGTACAGGTTCCGCAACCTGAAGCTTCTAGAAGATGCTCTGACCCATTCTTCTTTCCCTACATCAGCTTCTTACGAACGGCTGGAATTCATCGGCGATTCTGCACTTGGCCTTGCGTTTTCCACCTTCTTATACAGTACATACCCGACTCTCGATGAAGGCTCCCTCACACTTCTCCGGTCTGTCAATGTACGCAATGAAAAGCTTGCACGAGTGTCTGTGAACCACCACTTCCACCGCTTTATCCGTCACAATATTCCTGATTTCGAACACACGGTTACCTCATCACTCATCTTTGTTCTATACTTGTTTTTGGGATCATGCTTTTTCATTTAGAGTATTTTCAGCTAATTTTCCTATTAAATATCTAGGTCAATGAATTCAAACTCGCTGTCATGGAGGAGGATGATATTGCACTCTTTGGAGGAAAAGTTAAAGCTCCCGGAGTTTTAGCTGACATTGTGGAGTCAATTGCAGCTGCAGTGTATGTTGATTGTGGGTATGACCTCAAAGTCTTCTGGGAGGTAGTTATTTAAGAATACAAACTGTTTTTACTTACCTATTAAGTAGTGATTCTGATTTTGTTGGGAAAATTTGAAGACATATAGGAGTGTCTTAGAACCAATAATTACTTGGGAGATCTTGCAAGAACAACCACAACCTGTGACAAAGCTTTTCGAATCATGTCAGAAGCAAAGGAAACAAGTTGATATCAAGGAATGGAGAGAAAATTTAGTAAATTTTGCCGATGTCTATGTGGATGACAAACTCGTAGGATCTGGTTCTTCCACTCAAAAGGCTGTTGCGAGGCTTAATGCTGTAAAGGACGCTCTAGCGCAGATGAATATGTTTCATGTTGAGGTGACATTTGTTACGCTTGAAGTTAATGACAATAATGAGATAATATCAGCAAAACAAAAACTATTTGAGATATGTCACTCAAAGAAGTGGCCTAAACCAACTTATAGGTAATATTCTTGTTATACTGATATGCAAAATTCACTCTTCATTTTTCTTGTTTATTTCTCATTGTTTTGTTTGCTTTTATATCCTCATTTTGTATTTGTGACATGCCAGTATGCTACAAGCATAAACAGAAAGAGCCTCCTGATAATTCTAAGCAAAATTTTAATTTTTTCCTCAATGTAGAGTGGAGATAGAAGAGGGGCCATCTCATGATAAGAGATTTGTATGCTCTGTTGAAGTTGAAGTCGAAGAAGCAGTGTTGTTGATGCATGGAGGTGGACGATCAAGAGTAAAACAAGCACAAAGTTCTGCAGCTTCCTTAATGATAAACTACTTGTTAGAGTCTGGAAGCATTCAAGGACGACAAATGAAAGGTGGCAACTGCAAGTGAACACGTGATCTATAACATGTATAAGAAGCTGTAAGAAAGGATATGTTTTACTACTATAACTGTCATATGTCAATGAAATACTGCTTAATTTGCGTATAAATATTTACAATTTTTTAAAAACTTGTCACTGAAATACTGCTTAATTTGCGTATAAGTATATACTTGGAATATTTCAAATATACAATGTGGTTAATTTACTTTAGCTATCATTCATGTATGATGGGTAATTTAATGGAGTAAGTTATGGCTTTTTGAGTGTGCTTCATTCACTTGTATAGGCATATACACTTCATAAAAATGTTAACTAAATTCAATTCTAAATGTAGATAGATCTATAGTATACTTATCTTACAAGTTGGCTTACAAATTAACTGTATTTTGTGAGATGCTTCTTGTTTTGTATACAAATAATTTTTGCATTTTGAATGAAGTAAAAATGCCAGGGTTAATGGGAAGCCTTTACCGCTTGTTCTGAAATCTGAGTAACAGGGTTAATTCAATTCGAGCTACTTATTTGAATCAGCAATTTGAACTTTTGTTGATGTTTTTTGCTATATGAGTATATTTCTTTGTAAAGTTGACTGTCCAACCTATTTCATGTTCATCATAGAGGGAGGAGATTTCCAAGTATGTATGACATCTTGCCATGGAAGTATCTTTATAACCTTTGTATTTGTAAGATACTTCATGACAAGAGATCATACATACACTGATAAACTCATCTCTTCTTCCTGGTTGATGATTAATATATGTTTAAGAATCAAACTTGACAATGAAATATACCAAGATACATCATCAAATATTGAAATTGCTAATTCAAATGAGTAGTTGGAAAAAAAAAAAAGAAAAAGAAGGAAATATGGATAGAGGTTACCGCTTGCGGGATTTCGCAACTCAAAATAGCATTATGCTGACATCAGGTATTTCTTAGCTAAAGATGCTGAAAGTTATCCTCAAGCAGCTCAAGATGAAGAGGGAGGAGTCTTAAGAGAAAATTCATCTCCTTTAATCAAAGTGTTTTCTGTTAATTAGACATTATATTTATTTATTTTTCCCTTTTTCGGTTTTTCTTATAGTATTTCAATTGGTTTACACCTTAAGGTATGTCTATACTATCATGATGGTTCATTAATTTTTTTAAGGAAGCCTTTACTGTTTGTTCTGAATTCTTGGACTATCAAGGAACTAAATTTCATATGTGTAGCCATATAGTTCATGTAATTGCAACTTTCTTTGTGATGAAATTGTTTTATACTTTTCAGTATATCCACCAGAGACTTCTCTCTTTGGAGGCCTCAGTGAAAGTTCTTTGACCTGATTAGGGATTTAATCAAATGAACAATCATGATTGTATAGACAAATCTTTATATGTAAATCAGTTATATCATAAGAAAAAAACCCCAAAAGAAGCAATACAATGTACAATAAGTAACTAAAACCAGAATTCTCTCCTAAGACATCTCCCTTTGCATCTTAAGCTGCTTATAGAAGTTACTGATGAAAGTCTCAGCTTTTGTAGAGAGTTCTTCATCATCTTTGGAAACTTCATCTCCTTCCATATCTTCACTACTGGTGTCAATCTTCTCTATATTAGATTCTTTGACAATCTTAGCCGCGGGGGCAATACTGGTGTCAATGGTGGTGGTTGAATCAATTTGTACAGGATTTGTTGTAATTGTCTTCTTTTCTTGATCAGGAGGCTTAGTGAAAGCAGAAAGAAGGCCGGATTCAGCTCCGACAGCAATTATAAGGATGTTGATGATGAAATACAGATGAGTTGATTTGATTGAGCTGGAAAGGAATGGAGTTATAGAGAGAAGAATAACAATGAGAGTAAGTATCAAGATTTGAGATTTCTTGAACTTGCCCATATATTCTAACTCTTTGTTTTTCTTGACTGGTTTGAAGGATTTGATCAAATGAATGGCTTGTTGTTGTTGTTGGTGGTGTATGTATAGAATGGTTTGAGAGCTTAAATGAATTCAAGTATGGCCCACAAGACAACTATAGTAAGAAAAATGGGGATTTTTAGGATAACTTTCAGCATCTCTGACTAGGAAAGCGGTAGAGATCTTTTAGTCCAATTTGATGGTCTATTTACTTGTCCAATTTTCTATAAATATAATTTTATCTACCTTTTTATTTATTATTTTTATTTCAAAATATTTTTGTCCTCTATGCTATCTACATTCTACCATTGTTTTCATTTACATTTTTCTAAATTATAGTGCATCAATAAATATTATACCTTTTATTTATAATTTTCTTAATATTGTAATTTTTTCTCGAGTGACAATTATTGAGCCATCAGAGTTGCCCAAAAGATCACTATTTACCTCTGTTTAGATGTTCTATTTACTACTCCGCTCATCTTGTATTGAGCGGATGAAGCGGTAAATAGACGATCAAAGCGGCTAAAAGATCTTCACCGCCACCGAAACCAAAAACAGGAACCTCTATCCATATTTCCTTTTTCTATTGACTTTCCAACTACTCAAATGCATTGAATTATAAATTTGAATATTTGATGATGTAATTTATTTTATTTTTTTTGGTAAAGTTGGATTGTTTAACCAACTTCAGGTTCATCAACCAGGGATGAGTTGAATGTATGATCTCTTGTGGAAGTATGTTACAAATTTGAAGTTGGTAGTTCGATCAGGTATGTCATATTCAGCCATGACAAGTACTTTTATTTGATCATGTGGTACTAAAATGATCTGTCTTCTATTCTGATTTGAATATAAATGATGTGTAGATTTTTTCAAATGTATACAATTGACTATCAGGCCAGCATCTTGAATTTGTGTTATCTTGACAGTGCAAATGTTAAGTGTAGATTTTCCTTTTTCGATTGACTTTCCAACTACTAAAATGATCGTTTTACATTTGCACTGTCAACAATTAACCTCTATAAAATGATCGGTTGTAGTTTGTTTTACTGTTTTAGCGCTCTCGAGGCGTGAAGAGCAGTTGAGAGGGACTATCTTGATCATCATTTAAGTTGAGTATCTACATACGTATATTGTTTTAGTGATTAATCAGGTGAGATGAAGGATTTGCAATGAGGTGAAAACAAAAGTAGAGGGCCAAATTAGTACTGACAATAAGGAGGCAACAAATAACAAGTTGAATCAAAGACCCAATTTAGACATAGCCACCAACCTTCATTCTCAAGAGAATTCAACCAACAACTAAAGTTTAAAATCTTAACTAAAGATCTTTTCATCTGCATGAGATGGACTTTGAATCTTTGATAGCTTATTGTAAAAATCTTCTCTACAAGTTTAACCTTTATGTTTGAGTCTAAAATAAACATACAAGTGCAAATTAGTTGAAGAAATGAATGTTTATGGAATTTTTACGATTTTTGTTCTAGTTTAAATTTGAGGTGTTAACGAATATTTTAGTATATTCTACATTTAATTTTTTGTTATATGTTTTTTTTTTGAATATCGGTTTACGATAATGTGTAATTTTGTTTTTTTATTTTTATTATGGTTATTTGTTGTTGTACGTTCTTTTTACTATTATTCAATCTCTTGATGTACCATACTATGATCAGAGTACTTTATGAGGAAAATGCAATAAAATGTAGGAGTATCTGATTGGTGCAATGAAAGATAAATCGATAAGGGCGGTGGAGCATATTCTTCAACTTTCATAGTGGTTCAACACTGAGTATGGAGAACAGGAGAAGTGTTTTGGACCCTACAATCTTGAACCTAAAATAAGAAAAAAAGAAGGTTTGTTGAGTACTACGCTAGTCATTTTATAATGGATAAATTTCAACGGTCAATGTGACTTTGTTTGCGGCTTCTAGATAGAATTGGATAAATTACACTATTCACTAACATAAATTATTATAAAAAATATTTTGGTGGCATAATTGATGTACGCTAGTTAATTGAAAAATCAATTCTCAAGTTTTCACCTTTTCTATGTTAAATCACTTAACAAAAAAAATTATAAAAAATGTCAATTTGTTGACTGTAGATGTAAAACGAAATGTCATGTATATTTTCATAATTTTCGTTTGTCAAATGTATTGTTAACAAGTGTAAAATGAACAATCAATATTTATATGTTTTCATAGTTTTTTTTTCCGGATTGACAAAGTGTAAAATGTACGGTTAATAATTGTGTTGTCAATTTGTTGACGATCTGGAAAAAAAAAATTTAATCTTTTAATTTAAGTGATTATAAATCAAAACATAAAAGGTTATGGTTAGTCTCATAATTCAAATAAGGGTGGTGGTTAGTTTCATAATTCAAATAACCTATTGTAGAAAAAATTACCCAATTATAATATCTCACTTTTATTCTTTTTCTTTTCTTTTACTTTCTTTCTTCTTTTTTTTCCGCAGAATACCTATCATATTATATCGTTTTCACTATCAAAATTACCCATATAATTTTTTTGTATAAATATTAAACATTTAATGCATATAAGACAATAATCTTTATTAGACCAACATTTAAGATTGATATAAATAAAAAGTTATATCTTAATTGTTTCAATAAGACAATAATCTTCGTTTATTTTTCTAATTTTAAAGTGATATTATATTTAAGATATTATTTTAATAAATTTATCCAATATTTTATCTTAAAATTTTAGGATTTTACAATTTTATTTAACAAACATTTTTCTTCTCTCTTGAAGATAAAGTGATACTATATTTAAGATATTATTTAATAAATTTATCCAATATTTTATCTTAAAATTTTAGGATGTTACAATTTTATTTAACAAACATTTTTTTTGTTCTCTTGAAGATAATATGCATCTTTTGAAAGAGGTTGAGCTTACTTTGGATTTCCTGTACGAGATGTTCAAAATTGATAAATTAATGTTTGCATTTGCGCCTATTTCTTGTAGCCCCTCCCTGTTACCAAATGAATAAGTTGTAGATATAAATATACGTTAGTTATAATATTAAAAAGAATTTTCTTGTACATGTACAAGTAATCCGATTTTTTTAC
Source organism: Fagopyrum tataricum (assembly GCA_002319775.1). Lineage (NCBI taxonomy): Eukaryota > Viridiplantae > Streptophyta > Magnoliopsida > Caryophyllales > Polygonaceae > Fagopyrum > Fagopyrum tataricum. The sequence goes on from CM008285.1 coordinate 11,805,353, forward strand.
ATGATTCTTGTATAGCACACAAGTATTTCGAATTTGTACAAGTCATTTCTTGCATAAATAATTACAAAAAAAATGTGCACACAATTCATGTATTTTAACGTGTACACTAGTGATCTACCTATTTCTATTATTTGTACTTGAATCTTGTACTTAAAATTCATATACAAATACTAAATAAACAATTATATTTTAAACGTTAAAGCGTTTATTCTTAATGATCATCAAAAGAGTGAATATCCTCCATTGGCTCCATATATAATATACCGTGTTAGTTATATAATTCATCTATATATATTTATCATCAATTTGGAAATGAAAAATATACACTAATTCATGTTATTGAAGTTGTACTACCTTACTACGTAGCTCTAAACAAGATCACATAAATTACACTACTATTTATATTTAAAGAAAAAGGAAAAAAAACACCATATGATTTGTTAAAAACACCGAAAAGGTTAAGAATATCAACCTCTTATATATATATATGGAATGAGATTCTTCATAGTTTGATTTTCTGTGGTCCTGTGGAGCGAGTAAAGTTGGGAAATATACAAGATCCAAAAAGTCCGGCTCATTTCCACCAAAAAAAGCCCGGTTCATTCATTTTATAATATACCGGATCAAAACATTTCCCGATTTCAAGTTTCAATGAGGTCAACCGGGCTCAAGTTGGCCTGCATATACATTCTACGCTACGCCTGCATACATCTGCAACCAATACGCAGCATAGATTTTCGTTTTGGGTTGGTTTTGGTTGGATGCCGGATACTGAGTAATCGGGATGTCAATTGTTCGGCGGGTGGTTGTGTAACTTACATCAACCGACTCATACTACAAAATTATTCACCCGGATCATCACCCCATGTCCCTTTCACCCTAAACCATAATCGTGGTTAATCGGGTGAGTCGGTATTTTCGGGTTAACCGGCAAATTAAGTTTGTGTTTGCCGGAGGTTAAACTTACCGGCGGCTAAATGTGGAACGACTGGATAGCGGACCGGTGGAGAGCAGAGAATGAAATCTATTGTCGCCCTAAGGAGCAACTCGAGCATGGTTGTGTAACATGCGTCAGATTTAGGGTTTCACTTTGGTTGCGACTCGAGCGTGGAGTATAATGATATCACTTAACCTATGTTAACTGGTTAAGGTGTTTTTTTTAAAAGACATGTTTGAGTGTTAGACTTTTTTTGGTTAAAGTGTTAGAGTATTAGACTTAAGGAATAAAGTTTGTAAAATACAAAAATTAAAAGTATATTTTATTTTATTTTAATTATATTCGGGTGAAAGTCGGATCTAGTGGTGGCTAGGGTAATGAGTTTTAATATTTTCACCCTAAACTGTAACTGGACCGTCAACCGTTCAACCATCACCCGCATTCCAACAGCACTTTATCGAATTTTCGACCATTCGATTGTTTTGGATTTTCGAATAACCATCTATTATCCATTGTGTGTAGATTCTCAATATTTCTTGATTAATTACACCAAATATTTATATTATTTCCTTAAGTATTCAAAACTTTCCAAATATACTAATATCTTAAAATATTCAAACTTTCATTTTATTAGAACCACTCCCTATTATCTTGAATTTTTTTTTTTTTAAATAGTTAAAATACGAATATTTTAGGATAGAAATATTTGTAAGAATGAACCTAATGTCTTTTAACAACAAAAGTATTGCTATTTAAGGATTAGCCAAAATTCGAACCCATTTCGCAGTATCCTGCATACCTGCGTAGGGCTTCACCTAAGGCCTCACTGTAGCCTCTTTTTGGCGGCAAAATCCCTAAATATAGAGAAGCAAAAAGAATACATTCCTCTAGTCTCTAGTAATAGAAGAGTCCAGCAACCAGTAGCCTAGTTGTATTCTCTTTACTCTTTCTCTCATTATCCTTCAAGGGTTTTGAATTATCGTATTGCAGAGAAGGCTGTAGTTTGGCTTGTATCTCCCCCTTTCAATTGAGTGCTGAAGAATTCTTCCTGTCGTGGTTGGTTTCTCGGTAAGTTGATACAGATTGGTGGGTTTCCATGGGGTTTAGTCTTGTGCTCTTTGCTATCCTTAAACCCTAGTTATGAACAGGTTATAACTTGTGGGTGCTTGAAAGTTTTGTCTTATTTGTTTGTTTCTGGCTACTGTGTCTGGTGTGCTTGAAAGGTCCGGTAATTTGGCAATCCTCACAGTGAAAGATATCCATTTCTGCAGAATTCAGATTTTTACAGATTCTATGGGTTTCCCTTGATTGATATTACAATAGAAGAATAAAATTTAATGGTTAATTTGGGGTTTTTGATGTCAAAACTTTCATATTTTGGTTCTGTGACTTCTATCATGTTTCAGGAAATTGGTATTTTAAGTTTTCGCGTGTTTAGAGTTTTTGACTGTTTAGAATTGTATTATTGAACGATTAGGCGCACTAAAGTAGTGATTAGAGCTTTTGCTGTTGACGATGATAGAAAATTTTGCTTGAAATTGCACTAAAGATCTTCTGAATATTGTCAATTACATTGTTTAAGTTGGAATCTGTAGACCCTTAGACGATCTTATGGATGGCTTATAGAAATTCCTTATTATTGCTGCTTTAGTTTCTTGATTTTATAATTCCTAGTTGTTTAAAAGAGAGTTTTTGTTTCAGGTGTAATAGTAATTTGATTATATCAATATCCTGTCAATTGAAATGGCAACAGCATATTCACTTCCTACATACACCGCCAATGGAGCATTTTCTTCTGCCACATCCATAAGATCAAAAACATTCATGAGTAGCTCTACAAACTTGGCTGGCTTTAGTCTTTCGAGCTGTTCATCAGATGTGAAAGCAATAAGATGGACTATGAATGAGCAGCTTGGTGTTGGAGCCCATTCTCGTGCATCTGGGATTGCCAAAGCACATTCCTTTTCTAATGGTGATAAGTTCCAGCTCACTGATGTGATTGAAGCTCAACAATTTGACAGAGATACTCTGAGTGCTATATTTGAAGTTGCACGTGAAATGGAGAAGATTGAAAAGAGATCTCCAGGAAGCCAAATTTTGAAAGGCTATCTTATGGCTACTTTGTTTTATGAGCCTTCCACTAGGACAAGGCTTTCGTTTGAATCTGCTATGAAAAGGTTAGGTGGTGAAGTCTTGACAACAGAGAATGCACGAGAGTTCTCGTCTGCTGCCAAAGGAGAGACCCTTGAAGGTAGGTCTTACTTTATTAGCTACCTCAACGGTTATAGTATATATTGGATATGGATCTAATTGGAACTGTACTTTTTTGTGCAGATAGTATCAGGACAGTAGAAGGGTACTCTGACATTATTGTCATGAGGCATTTTGAAAGTGGGGCTGCTCGAAGAGCTGCTTTAACTGCTAATATTCCTATCATCAATGCAGGAGATGGACCCGGACAACACCCAACTCAGGCATGGATGGGATCTTTTCTTACATATCTAAATGATGATGGATTCAGAGATTTTTTTTTTTTTTTTAGTTTTTGTATTTCTCCCTTCTTGTTGTGTGCTCTAATTCTATTGCTTGATGCATCGAGAATTGAAGAGACTGCTATTCATATATGAGAAAAATAGCATAACTCTTAAACTTAATCTTGTGTTTGCTTGATACCCTCTATGTGAACCTTCATTATTAGAAATAAAGCAAAGCATCATGACAATGATGTTTTTCGTATGATGATGTTCTTCGTTGCACAATTTTGACAGTAGATTCTTGTTTTGAATGTTTGTCCAATGTAGGCTCTTTTAGATATGTACACAATTGAGAGGGAGATTGGAAAACTAGACGGGATTACTGTTGGACTTGTGGGTGATCTTGCTTACGGAAGGACAGTTCGTTCACTTGCATATCTGCTTGCCAAGTACAAAGATGTGAAGATTTACTTTGTTGCACCTGATGTGGTTAGAATGAAGGTAACAAGGAGTTTTCAAATTATAGCTCATATTACATGGGTGTTGCCTGTTCAGCATATTTTTGCTAATTATTCATATGACAATGCTCTCCATGATTATTAGCAAGGTAACTTTTACAAAACCACTTGGAAATTTACTTACTTATACTTAAAGGAATATGTAAGAAAGGTTATAGTATCACTCTAGAGTTGAGCATTTCAGGTAACTAAAATGAAAATATCATTATGAAGCATAAAAAGGATATGAGCGGTGGAAAGAAAACATAATTTTTGTGTAATTCAAGCTTTATTGGGATAATTCTAGATGAGATGTGCTTACTCTCTTTGTTAATATATGTTCATTTAGGATGACATAAAGGACTATTTGACATCAATGAACATCAAGTGGGAAGAAAGCTCTAATTTAATGGAGGTAGCTTCTAAATGTGACGTGGTCTATCAAACTCGTATCCAGCGAGAGAGGTTTGGGGAGAGGATTGATCTCTACGAAGCAGCTAGAGGGAAGTACATAGTTGATAAAGATGTGCTAAATGCAATGCAAAAGCATGCTGTCGTTATGCATCCTCTTCCGAGGCTTGATGAGGTGATAGAATATCCACAAACAAGTAAAGCTTCGTCAGCTGTTTCTCGTCTCTAGAAACTAACTCGTAAATGATCTTCTTGATGACAATGTAGATAACTGTTGATGTGGATGAAGATCCAAGGGCTGCTTACTTCAGACAGGCGAAGAACGGGCTCTATATCCGTATGGCTGTTTTGAAGCTTCTTCTCCTTGGATGGTAAGATGGGTCACTTAGAAATAGAATATCTTTTATAGCTAGCAAGTGATTGATACATATTTGTTATTGGAATTTGTCAGGTGATCACTTATTTGATGCTGATTTCAAAAGGATGGTCGGAGTTTTGAGTAGAGTCAAATCAAATTTTGTTTTATTAGAATCAATTGGGAAAACGTTTGGTTAGAGTTTCATCTGACCCCTCTTTTTCGAGAATAAAGAACAATGTTTCATTAGGAAATGCATTGCTGATGTGCTGCTGGTTGTGGCTTTGTTCTTCAATCTTGAATGCTGTCAGTGCAATATTTCATTTACAGATTTGGTTGGTGTATTCGTTCTTGTACGATCATTATTTTTTACAACAAAAGTGTTTTTCGGAAGCTTAGAAATTTAATGTTTATGTCTGCCAAAGAAATATTTGTTAGGGACCGGATGTATAATTATACACGGTAAAAAGTCACGTAAATTACAAAAGTAGATCTATATCGGTGGTTGGTGTGTAAACGAATTAATCACAAGCGAATTGTAAACTCACGAGCTTCTAATATGTATCACCATTTCTACCAATAATCTGCATTTCATTTTTATAAGTTGAGTTAAAAAAGTAAAATTGAGGCTTGAGAAAGTTAAAAATGTTTAGGGTCTATGTCACTAAATATACTAAAAGACGAGTAGAACTCCTCTGTATCCCTGATGTTTAATGGTCGTTCACTATTGGTCCATAACTTTTTATTTCCCCCCTACAGTAAATCAATAGGATATACAAAATGGATAGCTAATATTATGTGAAAGATGACAGGATCAGAGACCATGATGCATCTCATGGAACTGAGAAAAGAGTAGAGAAATGATAGATCCAGGTTTGGCTGGTGAAAGATACCGTATATGAAGAAACTGAAAAAAAAACAAAAAAAAAACTCAGTTTTGTCCATAAAGCGCAAACTTCAGGTCATAAACAGGAAAAATACAACCACTGAGTAGCAAATGTAGTGAATTTGTGTTGTGTAAATAATATGTAACACATAATTAAACACATCTCAACCTATAGAAACTTTCACGGAACGAAGCCAATTCAAGAGTGAGGATTTGTCATAGAAAGTACCTCCAAGAACTCCAACTAATATGCCGGGAAGTTTGGATCAACATCACGAGCCCAGGATTCGATTCCTCCAATGATATCTTTAGCAGAAGCAAAACCCTTTTTGTGAAGCAAGTCAACTGCCCTTTGTGAATCATTTCCTCTTCTACAAACAACATAAAGGTTAGCACTTGAATCGGTACTCGTCTCTTTGTTAGCTTCTTTCTCCTCTAGAGCAGAAGATATTTCAGGCAACCTTGACTCCAAGCTTGAGAATGGGATATTCATTGAGTTGGGGAGAGAGACGATGTTGAAATGATGAGATGGCCGTACATCGATAAGTACATGGGGCTCTTTGTTGGTGAGTTTCTCTTTGTAGTCCTTGCAGCTTATTCTTGACTCAGGTAATATCAATTTTAGCTTTGGTGGAGCCTGATTTGTGCATACATGTCAAGCAGAATTTTTTGGTAACAATAGATCAGATGTTCATACTGAAAATGGATAGCAAGCAGAAATTCTACCGTGGACAAGGGAGAATGTGTGAACTTTTCATAGTCAAATTCTTGGAAATCTTTTGCAGCAAATGATGCATTTTCACCACAAACCTCACACTGCAGCGACCTTCCTCTGATTTTGACCTAAGTAATAATTGACAATGAGGATAATGAACATAAAAGAGAGAACCAAAATATAAAGTAAAGGATACTAGCAGTATCTATGAAAATGACAGAAAATGTTGAACTCACTAGTCGGATTCGTCCTGACAAAGCATCAAAAAGTAGCATCCTTCCAGAGAGTGGCTCACCAACAACACTTGCAATCTTTATGGCCTCTAAAGCTTGAAGAGTTCCAATGACTCCAGGAACTAAAAAAATAGAGTATCAATGTCATCCATAGCAAAAAATAAGAGGAAGCTACATCATTAGAGTATCCACCAGAAACAGAAACACAAACACAAACAGAAGCAAGCCAAAAGTTGGTTCTGGTAAAATAATTAAAGAATTTTTTTAACAGGAAGACGATTAGCAATTTCGAGAAGAAAGGGAAAACGGAACAGGACGGCATGACAACATGTAAAATAAATATCAACTGAAAATACAACTTCCTAACCATGAAAACACTTCTAATTGTGATAAGTTAGTGTGATGGATGAGAAATCAGCAACTAACCTACTCCTAAAACTCCACTGTCTGAACATCTCTGACATGCAGTGGCAGGTGGAGGACTTGGAAATAGGCATCGATAGCATGGACCTCCGTTGTAGTTGTAGACAGTAAGCTACAAAACAAATTACAGTTATTCATAATCTGAAACAAATACTGGCAAAAGTTATGCACAGGTTACGGAAATGCAATAAGAACTTATATGTCCCGGTAATTAGTGCATAATGTACCTGTCCTTCCAATCCAACAGCAGCACCTGATACAAGAGGCTGCATAATTAAAAAAGCTTAAGATATAAGATCCAGAATAGAAGAGCAATGTTTTTAAAAAAAAGTCTCTTAAAAACAATGTAACCAACAAAGGACCGTACAGATTTACCTTTCCCAAAACCACACAACAATCATTGATCATATAACGACTAGGAGCATTGTCTGTTGCATCAATTATTACATCATATCTATCAAATAGTTTAAGGAATACTAACAAATTATCGCACTGGAAAAGGAATGGTTAATTAAAGAATAAACAACATTTCATAAAAAAAACCCATAATAAATAGGATACTTGCTGAAGATCTCCAAGGCATTTGATGTACGTAAAGCTTCCTCGTATTTTACAATCTCAATGCTTGAATTTACGCTGCAAGAGAACCAATGCCGGACATAATAAAAGGAATACAAGAAGATGGTAACAAATAGAGAGCTTGACAAAAGCTAATTATAATCTTTCTTGAGAAGACAACATTAAGAGAAAAAAAAATGACTAGCAGAAAATCAACATACGAGCGACAAGCAGCAGCAGCAGATTCCACTTTTGGTCTACCAATGAACGCCTCTGTATGGATAATCTGTCGTACAGCCAAATAGAAACATCAAAAATTCATTTTTGCTATCACAGAAAGAATCATCGGAGCGATAAGAACAAGTAGGTTAAAAAGGAATCAGAGGCATGTTAAAGTTCAAACCTGCCTATGCATATTATTAAGCTCGACTACATCATGATCAACAATGCCCACACGACCTGTATACCGTATAGATGTAATAAGCCAGCATATACCACTACAATGCAACATCCATTGATTACAGCAATATATTTTGATGAAAATAGTCTTTTGTAGGACAAAGATTTGAGCTTGCTACATGATGAGCTCATGATCAACAAGGCCCAAGTGACCTGTACATGGTAAACATGCGAGAAGACAGCATATTCCACTACAATAAACATCCATAGGTTATACCAATATATTTTGTTGAATTTGTTTTTTTGTTAAGAACATTGGTGCTCGATTACATCCTGATCAACTATTCCCGAACAGCTGTATGTGTTAAGTTAGTAACCATGTGAGAAGCCAGCATATTCCGTAAAAATTCAACATCCATAAGTTGCACCGATATATTTCATGAAAGAAGCGTTTTTTTGTTGGGATAAACATTCAATTAAAGACATTATTGTGATATTGTCAATGGAATGCAAAAGTTCTTGTACAAACTCATTCAATGTCGCAAATGAGAATGCAATTCAGAAATTTACTGCGGTACAGGCATCAAAATCCTTACCAACACCACAAGCAGCAAGGTATAAAAGAGCAGGTGAACCTAAGCCTCCAGCTCCAACAACCAACACTGAAGATTTCAGCAAGTTTGATTGCCCTGAAAATTAATCAGAAATAGATTAAATTTCAAATATCTAAAATTATAAGCACTAAGTTCAAAGTTTCAAACTCATCAAAAGGCAATCAAAATCAGTGTCGATACTCAAAAGTCATATTTGAACGATCACAATTTCAGTTCAATGATAGATCTAGGATTAAAAGTCGTGGGACATAGCAAAACCTTGAATGCCAAAAGAAGGCATCAACAAGTGGCGACTGTAACGGTAGATAGCATCAGGCGGTAATCCATGGCTGAGACCGGAAACAGCAGCCTTGGAGATGGAAGGACACGAGCCATTGGAACTTTCACGAAGCTGAGCTTCAAGAGTAGAAATTCGAGCATCAATCTCCGTCTTGGAATTCTTCAAGGCCTCGAGCTCGTCGAGTATGAGAGAAACGTCTGCCATCGGTATCAGGAAGCTGTAAGAGTGAAGATCGGAGACGAGATAAACCCTAGAATGTACTTCCGAGTCTCAACCGTCAAATAGCATGTACAAGTAAATTGTTAAAACCGGGAATATAAATACTAGTGGTCCGACTTGCAAAAAAAAAAAAAAAAAAAATCAATTTTTAAAAATATTCTTGATTTTTAAATTTATTTAATGTTTATATGTTTATTAAATTATTTTTGTTAAATAATTGATATCATTGTTACAAATTATTATCATTTATTTGTTGAAGAATATGTTTTATTTGCTCTTTAAAAAAAACACACACTTAGGACCCGTTTGGTTTAAACTCTGAAAACGGAAACGGAAACGGAATGGCCCGAGCAATCTTAGTTATTGGTGGGGTTTCAAACGAATCTAGTTCATACTTACATCGTTGTTAAGTTGTTGGGAATCATTTCTTGTGGTTTAAACTAATTGTAGTAGAATTGATTAGTTTTAATACCCTATAGGGTAACAAAACCGAAATGATTCCATGAACAAATTAAATTACATATGTGGACTAGATTCGTTTTCATTCCGTTTCCGTTTCCAGAGTTACAACCAAACGAGGTTTACTGTTTTGATGAGGACAAAAGGCAGGAACTCACGGCTAGACCCCACACAAAGACCCAATAACGCCAACCTATCAACAACAACGTTAATCTCCCTAAACATGCGATTGGTAAAGACACCCAAGAAACCAGAAAGCAAAATAACGAAATAACAAAATATAGAAACCCCGACCGACCACACCCTCTAGTTCCCTCAACGGCGGCTAACATGCAAGGTCCACAACATCGGTTTTCACCGTTAGCTGACAATCACTATATCACAATATCTATGTAGCACACACACATCAATGATAATAATCACACATCGATCATAAACCACACACAATCCAATTCTTATCTTTCATTAAGCATCTCACTTTTATTAGTTCAACTTCATTTGTGGCACGAAGGTCCCATCGACCCTCGCCTCTGTCCCCGTAAACCAACCGGAATGGTTCCAATGCATATCACCGTATACCGAATGGACTGGTCGCATAGAGTCTCCCAGTCACCTAACAGTGATGGGCAGTGATGTCACGACCCGTCCGTTATCATACACTTGGGTCTACTTAACTTATATCGTCGTTCTAGTCAATTTCCATTAAAACAATAAACACACCACCACATAGCATACACTCCTATAGCATCATCAGCTAAGCAAGTCCATAAGACTTACCTGAACAGCTCGTCGTCCAACCATCACTAAATAACGTGTGCTTGAGTAATCACTATTCACTACCTGATCAAGAAAGATCGACTTAGAATCATCATTCTAAGTCTTACAATACTTCTAGAAGGATATTATACTAGCGAGTAAGTTCTCGGATCCAAAGAATGAGAAAACCTAACTTTAATGGAAATTACCAAAACGCCCCTCACTTTTTAGAAAATTCCGAAAAGTGCCCAAACTGGTTCCAAGTCTTTTCTATAGTCCGACAACACTTTATAAGCCTCAATACTCCATAACAAGTTTGAGGGTTTGCTCAAACCTACATTTTACGTCCAAACTCACTTTTCGAAACTAAACCAAATATTCTACTTTGACCTATTGAAAGTACCTCGTACACACTCTCGGTTATACCCACTCTAGATTAGGACAAACAAAAACCATAATTAACATACTACAAGTTCTACACAAAATCCCAAAGATGTCTTCAAACACACTTAACCTCCCAAACTAGGTTTCGAGTCAACTTTAAAAGCTTATAACTCTAGATCCGACCGTTGGATCTTTCCCACATTTTTATACCGTAAACTAAATATATCCATCTATAAAATATAAATTCAATGGTAGATGTGGATTCTAAACTGTCAAAACTTGGTTATAAAGTCAGATACGTAACTGGAAATTTCTGGAATAAAACAGCATACCAAACGTCATTGGTTCGAGTCCTGCAGAGAACAAATCAGAACTAAAACACTCCTCAACTACATCCTGGGTTCGAGCCCTATGAGAAGCACAATTTCAAGCCATACATATACAAGCTTTAGAGTTCGATTCTCCCTAGTCTACCCTCTACCCTTATGCTATCAACTCTTACTCTACACTTTAACTGGACAGATCGAAGCAATCTAGAAGAACTCACCTCATCTCACGAAGGCTGAAGCAGATTGGAACCCGTCTTTTCTGCCCATACGCTCCTCCTGCTCGACTGAAACGTTCACAGTGGATACCCGTGAGTTCTTGACTTCAAGAACATAGAATTTCTGGAATGGAGAGAGAAGAGCGAAAACAACGCAATAACGAGATCAAGTAAGGACAGCAAGACGGAGGAGGGAAGGCTGCAGCCCAGGTTACTCACCAAATCAATCGAAGGAGATGGAGACGAGTTCGACTCTGCGTGGCTATGGCGGAACAAGAGAGCCGACTCACCTTGATGCTGCAGCGAGGAAGGGTGACTACGTCTGCTTGCTGGTTCACTGAGTTCTTGCGCTCGACTTCTGCTCACTGCGTGGAGAAGGATTGGACTCCCGTAACACATGCAGCAGAATGTTGACGTCGACCCTCACCTAAGGTTCCGGCTACTGGTATGAAGAAGGCGAGGTCGAGAGTCGCCAACTGTCGCGAGACGAGAAGACGAAGGGGGTAAGGGTACCGGTGCTTGCACAGAGAAACGGGCGAGGATTACGGGCAGATCTTAACCGCCTGCACATGAAGAACACGAAGGTTCAATCTGAGCCAACGAAGTGGACGAGCGCTGGTCTGATCAGAGGAAGGAACTGGGCCGGTTTGGGAAGGAAAAGAAACAAACCCGAGTGGGGCCGGACTATAAAAGAAAGTGAGGTAGTGGCCCATTCCGTGACATAGAAGGCTGAGTGACTCCACTAAAGATGGTTAAAAGACATGGGTCTGGCCCAACGTGAAGACAAAGCTAGTGGCCAATATTGCTAGGCCCGGAAAGAAGGAAAGAACTCAGATGGGCTGTTTGGCCCAAAAAGAAATAAATAAAAAGTAGGGACCAATTAACTTACTAGCCCACTAAAACCCGTAAAAAGTTATTTAGTTTGATATAAAAATCCGGTAACGTTACCGATATCAGATTAAAACTTTCCGGTTATTATACGATGGAGTTTCCATTTCATAATTGACGTAACTACACAAAAGATTTTTACATAAACTATTAACAAAAATTGGGATACTCGTGGTTTGTTTCTTGCCTAGGGCAACAAGCACTACAAGAAAAGCTGAAATAGCAACACTTAAATACTCACATTATAGTCATTGGATGGTTTTACCCACTCTTTATGTTGACGCCATATAATCTAACACTTTTAATTGTTGGCAAGCGGTGGGAATTTTCAACAACTTAATTTTAATCACACCTTATTTTGTTGGCATACAATCTAACACCTTTGTTTGTGGTAAGCCGTGAAAATTTCCAACAACTATAAGTTGTGACAACTTCATACGTTAGAAATAATATCCTGATTTTAAAGCATTAATTAAACAATATACTATAATTAACATCAATTTTAATATAATATAACATAAGTATATAAAAAGTAAAAATATTGTGAAAATCGAATCAGTCGAATATAATGTGGAGAATGATATCACATGTCTATCTGAGAACATATACGAGTTGGCCTCGTGACCAACACGTTAAGTTGGGTTCCATTTTTTGTTTAACTTTGCCAACTCTCTATTCTATTGGTATCAAATATAACATAATTTAGTGTCGTTAATTTGTGATAATTTTTCATGAGAATATTTAAGGATGTTTTTATGCGTTAGAAAGTAATATTGACACTTTTAATTTAATATTTATATAGCAACAATAGAAGTTACAATTATTATGGATGTAAGAAACATAACGAATATTATATAGCGTAAAATATAATTCTTTCTCAAAATCCTAATAAAACCAATAGTTTGCAAGAAATACTAATTATAAAACTCATATTTTAAAATACCAATCATAAATTAAAAAGGTGGATGTAGTTAAAAAAATGAGGAAAAAATAGTGAATGTAATAGTCGAATTTACATTTGAAGAAATATGTGAATATGATACATTTTTATGTTCGTATAAGATTTAATATCTTTAAGTCGGTGAGTTGTGGGAATTTCCACGATTATAATATGTAGCAGTTTGATGTATTAGAATATAATATTAATATATTTTAATTATTTTTAAATTAATAGTACGCATAAAATGAATAGTTAAAACACCATTAATATAACATCCTATTCAATGTATACTATAGTATAAAATGAAAAGGTTTTCTTATACTAATAACTAAGAGCTCGCTTTCGGTAAAACTTTTATTTTTAATGATGTGATGTATACTTATTTTATTAATTTTTTTTAAAAAGACATATATTTGTAACATAAATTTGAAATTGAATGTTAAAAGGCAATTTGAGGTATTTGATCTTTGAAAATCTCCTCCACTCTTCTCCGGGAATCACTTTAGCTAAAGCATTGACAAAACAGTTATTGTTTCTAAAGACATGCCTAACTGTAAACTCCATACAACTATTACAAAAAATTTTGCAAGGACACTAATGTTATGAAAAAAAACTCCACCGTGAGAGTGAATCGTGGAATGAGACATGAGAGTGTATGGATGACCCTAAGTATAGCTATCAAAAGTTGACCCGATCCGTGAACCTGATCCGACGGACCTGACTCCGAACTGGCCCCGAAAATTTTGTAAAAAAAAATCTCCGGAACCGGCCCGCTTTAAACCGATTTAATCCTAAGTAGTTTATGACCCGAAGTAACCCGACCTGAATGACCTGATTGCCCGATTAACCCGACCCAAACAATCCGATAGCCCGAAGTAACCCGGCCCGAATGAACCGATAGCCCGAAGTAACCCGACCCGAATGAACCCGAACTCGACCTGACCCGAAGTAACCCGATTATCCCGACCTGAACAAACCGAAGTAATTGTGATTTTTACTTATGATTTACTAATTTTCGGTTCCATATACAAGTATTGAAGTATACGTATTTCATAATACACAGTATACTTATATATGCAATAAGTATATATGATGACGTTTTTTAGTATTAACTTTTTATCGTGTTAGAGATAAGATGTGTTAAAGTCTTTTAAATAAATTTCAATAAAAAAACTTGTATCAACTATACATTTTTCACTTTCATTTGAAAAAGTTATGTAACTAAATTGCTCGGAGAAGCACTCGGAGAAAATTGATCAAACGGATCAAACCGATCCGACTAAAGTCGTTTTTAGATACCATATTTTAGAATATTATTCAAACGGATTAAATGAATATCAACATATTATTATCCAATTCGGCAAAAGATGATTAATTTCATTATACATTTATCACAAACAAAATAGGAAAAATATATATGGATCGACAAATTAGATATTTATATCAAACAATAAGTTGGATATCCAGATCCGGTTAAAAACATTCTCAATCAAACAGATCGGCCTAAAATCATTCCGATGAAATATATATCTTCGTATAAATTTTAGAGTAAATTACATAAACCCGAACATAAATTGACCCGAATCAAGATGTTAGGCAACCCGATCTGGTTTCAAGAAACGAGGCTAGCTATCCGATAAGGCGATAACCAATATTAACCCGAACAATTAATACCCTACCCAAACCGACCCGGCCCGACCCGAAACAAACCGATGAAAAGGAGAGATTGGTTTGACCCGACCCGTTTCAACCCGAGCCTGTTATGACTGACCCGATTCCGACCCGTCCCGTTATGACCTGAGAACCGAGACTACCCAATAACCCGTTTCAACCCAAACAAACGATATCCGACCCAAACCGACCCGACCCGAAACAACCCGATTAATCACCAAGCTTTTTTTTGACCCGACCCGTTTCAAACCGAGCTTTTTTGTGGGCATTACCTAAGGAGTAGTGATTATTACATAATTTTGTTCCTATATTTTATTTTGGATGTTTAGACTTGACAAGTTAATTATGTTTTTTAAACCTTGTTCGACATTCTATTTTGATGTATTTATTTTAAGGATATCAACGAATATTTGCTTTCGTAAATTGTTAATTTTGAACCGAAAAGGTAAAAACAAATTTTATATAGATTATGCGGGATTGATCCCGTCCTGTCCAATTCCGGTCTCAACCGGGATAAGGCCCAATGATTTTTAGTAAAAAAACTCAAGGCCTGTCCCGACCCCGTCCCATATATAATGGCCGGGATGGGAAGTGGAATGACCTTAATCCGTCTCTTGCCCAACCCTAAATAATAACATAAAAAACTAATTCCAAACTGAATTTGGACAAACATTCCGTCAAATGAATAATTTGCACGGAAATTATATATTTTACAAAATACTAGTATAAAATATGACTATTATATTTTTTTCCAATCTTTATAGAAATAATTGTAGATGTTATTAGAAATATTATGTTGGTAGTATTGTTATCGTAATAAGTTTTAGGAATATTATATGAATTCAAACTCAAAAATACTAATATAATTATATTATTTGTTATCATAATAAATTTTAGTTATAGGAATATTATGTCAACTTTCAATTTTATTCCTAATTGATTATCTCTAAATATAAAGTTTGTGAATTAATATAATAATTTTTTTTCCATAATTTTCATAATCTATATCATTTTGTTACTTTTTAAGATAAAAACGTAACAAAAATATATAATACCTATTTAGTCACAACACGACCTTAATTTTAGGATTAGTTACAACTAAGCCTTTAATTTAGGAAGTTTTAAAATTTGTAACTTCCTCCCTTGTAAATTTGGTGGTTATCTTCAAAAAAAAAAAGGAGTTAAAGATATAGATCGTGGCATTAGGGAGGCGTTACAAGAGTGAGAGGAGCAAGCCATTAGCTTCAGATGAACAATCATCATCTTCACCAAATAAAAAAACGATCTCTAAGCTCAGGAGAAATTTCAGCCCTCCATGATAACACTCACACGGTTCCGTTTCGGACCTCCGCAAGGGAGGAAGATGCGGGACGAGGAAGGGAAGGTGCGACCGTGCGAGTATGAGGAAGTTGAGGATGGCGGAGGATTTGCGAGTGTGTATAAAGGGCATATAAAAGATGGATCTGTTGTTGCAATTAAGCGTTCCAAAATTGTAAGAACACCGGCTACAACCCAATTTTCTCCCTAATTTTTTCAATGAACATTTTGTTACAGCCTTGGAGTTTTCACATACACATCAGAGTATATCCGGAGAGGAAGACTGCACTTTGCTACCTCATATTTTATCTTTTTCCCATCAACTTAATATTTATCAAATTTATCAAATGAGATTAAGTGTAAGCATTCTTATGGCATTTTGGTTGTCTTTTTATTGTTTTTGTGTGCAGAAATCTCAGCAAAAATAGAAAGCACCTCGGTTACAATTCGGTCGAGATTGGATGGTTGTCGTGATCATGGTTCCGCGGAGTTGTGTAATTCAATCAATGTGTATTTGAATTAGAAAAGGTTCAAATGAAATGAATCTACATCTATTGTAATCTTTTATATATTAAGTTGCTACATTTTTATTTTTTATAATTGTAGTAAAATATAATTAGATAATTTATGTTTTTTCTTGGCTTTAATTTGAGAAATATAAAAGTTGTTATAAATTTATGATTGATTGTTCTTTTTCTTTTCCTTTCAATTTATTGCATTATTTGGTTATTTTATTTCTAGTATTCGTAAAAAAACAATTGCATTTATTTGAAACATGACTTTGATCTTATAAATTTAATTAATTTATTTAAATCTAAAATTATTAAACCCTAATTAATAAAAAAATTCACATATTGGATTATCAACACATGTTTTCTCACACCTTTTGTTTTGTTGGAACAATTTTTTCACGCTAAAAGTTGTTGGTAATACTTACACTTTTATTTTTGTTGGAAATAGTATTTGATAATAGGGACATTTTTCTCACGCTAAAAGTCGTTGATAACACTTACACCTCTTGTTTATTTTGTTGGAAATAGTATTGATAATAGGGACATTTTTTCTCACGCTAAAAGTCGTTGATAACACTCACACCTTTTGTTTTGTTGAAAATAGTAATAGCTTTTCTAGTGAGAAAAAATTTGTCACACCCTCTTTAGTAACACACACATGCACACTTTTTAATGTTGAAATAACCCACATTTATCCATTTATTGTTACTAATTGTTACAATATATGGTGTTACTAAATCAATTTTTTCTTGTAGTGAAGGCCTATTTTATGACATCCGACATTGCCGTCAACTTTGAGCCTTGTTTTATAAACTCACTTGCACCCGATCGGTTTTTTGTCTTGTGGGTATATGAATGATTCATGTGTAGTTAAGTTGAAGTGTCTTGATTTGTGTTTTTGGTGGTTAAGGATCGTAGTTCGTTTAATACCACGTGAGAATAGAGTATAAGATATATATATGAAAACGGATGGTTATTACTATTGATCCAAAATATTGAACTATTATTTAGCCTAATACAACGCATAGTTTAAAAGTTTGTAGGAAAGGAAATATACGGTCAAGAATATCTTAGTGTATGCATATATAAAAAATATCAAATATGAATAGTAATTCCTAAATTGCAGTAACCCCAATAGAGAATATCATATATAATATCTTAGTGTATGCATGTGCGGTCAAGAATAATTTGGATATGGTATGAATTGAATTTAAGTTCTTACGTGTAATGTCCATGCCAACCTTGTGAAAGATAAATATGAGAATATTATAATAATTCTTATTTAATTTTATTTTTATGTGTTTTTATTATTTTCCTCTAAAACTGTCTACAATAAATAAAGTGTAACAAAATTCATATAATTGTAATTATGCTGTACCAACTTATCATTTGTAATTAGGTATAATATATATATATATATATATATATATATATATATATATATATATATATATATATATATTATCTCTTTTGTGGTTGAATTGAGTTTTTCCTCTATATGTGATCACTACTTTTCCATTATCTATAATATCTGTGTACAAATAAAGCCTATGATGTGTCAACCAAGAGTAATTAAGGCCACATAACAAGTAGAGAAAAAACAATTGCATGAAACCAAAGACCAAGTCAAATTCAAAGTCTCCTCCTGTGAGCAAGACTTAGAAAATGGTCTTTAGGTATCAAGTGACTTACAATCGATCTCTATAAAAAAAACACAAGGTCATTAGAGTCCTCATCCATCATACTTATTTTGGGCAGAGTTTCAACCAATGGGTTATTCTTTGGTTTTCAAATGGTTATTTTGGATACTAATTGTCCAAACTTATAGATCCAAATGTTGTATCCAAAAGGAGAAGTTTGCTTTACTACACATTAAAGAATTTTTTAGCCCAGCATCTTCTCATTCAAATGTCCACAACCTCTTACCTTCATGGAATGAGAAGAGTAGGGAAAATTGTTGCTCGTGGGAGAGAGTTAAATGTGATAATTTCTCGGGTCACATAATAGAGTTGTCACTAGGCTCCTTACTGAATCCCAATTTCGAGTGCAGCACTTTAAGCATGCAAGCAACCGACTTTCACCCCTTGAACATGAGTATTTTTCGTGATCTTGAAAAATACAAAGCCTTGACCTCTCAGACAACTGCATCACAATTTTTGTTCAAGATGAAGGTATATTCATATATATTTTATATGCTTTGAGGTCTTATTACTTCACTTAACTAGTAATTTGAATATTCATTGATATTTATTTATTTTTCTTTTTTCTTGCAACTATGTGTAAATTAAAAAAGCTTAAAGTTTTAAACCTTGTAGATAATACAATCAATGGAAAATTGTCAATTGTATTAGCAACTTAAGGTCTCTATTCAGAAAATTATTTAGTGGAAATACTTTTATAAATTTGCAATATGGTATATAAGTGAATTATATCTTGAACTCGGGTCTCTAATACATGTGTGCTTAGACGTTGAATGAGTTGCCAGAATTTCACATCCACAATTATATTATATACTCATTCATGAGTGCATGCATTTGATTTTTTAATTATATATATTTTTTTTCCAGAAATATGCAAGATGAAGAAACTTCGAGAGTTGAGACTACTGGATAATAAATTAAGTGGATATTTCCCAACATGTATCGGCAACCTGAGCTCTCTCAAATACCTATCTCTTTCACCTAATGAATTTAGTGGGGGTATAGATTCAGGTAACAATAAATTTACTACTCCGTCTGTTTTTCAATACTTGTCATTTAAACTCTAAAATTTTATTTTATAATATTTGACCTTATAAGTATTATTAATACTCAAACTTTCTATAAATATAACTTTAACTACCTTTTCATTTATTATTTGTATTTTCAAAGCAATATTTCATCTCTTCTCATACAACTCTCTATATTCTTCCATCGTTTTTATACATTTTTTAAAAATTATTATACATCATTAAATATTAAAATTTCTACTTTTAGATTTCTTAATATGTGTGTTTTTTACCCTAACGATATCTATTGAGAAACGGAGGGGGTATGTTATATTTATAGTTATTGTTCTTTAAGTATGACAAATAACATTGATAATAAATGAAATACTTTAATGTTGTATTCAAGTTTTGATCGATTCACTTATTTTTGCAACAGTATGTAAATTGACAAATCTTGAAGAATTATACATACCTCAACATTCTTTAGAAAAACAGAGATTTCCAATATGTGTTGGAAATTTGACCTGTCTTCGTTTCCTTATTCTCGAGGGTTATAAATTCACTGACTCAATATCAGGTACGTATAAATTATTAACCCTGTATCTTGTTAAGTTAGAATTTGCTTACCTCTGGATTCATATCATTACAAATGTAAATAAAAGTTCAATTCCTCCATATATATAAGTTCAAAAGAAGTGGTTCAATTAGTTACGGCTAAAAAATCCAATTTAATTAAAGATTGGAAAATTTAAAGAAAGGCTTAACTAATCATTAGAGATTTATTAGATAAATACTTTCAGTCGGTAAAAATAAAATTTTATGTTTTGAATACAAATAAATAAATTTCTTTATTAGGACTTCCTAACCAATTTCAAGATGCAGAAAAAAGCTAAATTAGTTTGCTAAGCTTTTTTTTCCGCTTTCTTTTGACAGGCATATGTAAATTGGTGAAACTTGAATTTTTAGTTATCGATAGTAGCTACTTTAATGAAAGCCTTCCCAATTGTATTGGAAACTTGATCAATCTTAAACGGCTTAGTCTCTATTATAATCAGTTGGTTGGCCCCGTACCATCTACGATATCAAATCTCACCGGCTTGGAAATGTTGGATCTGGTTGATAACTCCGTTGAAGGAAAATTCTCCTTGAGCCTATTATCTAAGCATGCCAATCTTACATCTCTTGCACTTGATAACTTGGAAGTTGAAACCGAAGACTCACCTTGGATACCGTCTTTCCAACTTCAATATCTCTCCTTGGCGAATAGTAACCTAAACAAGGAAACTAAAACCTTCCCCACATTCCTCTCACATCAATACCACCTTGAAAATGTAGACCTCTCTTACAACAACCTAGTTGGATCATTTCCAACCTCTTTTCTTGAAGGTAGTATGAAGCAATTAAGGTTTTTGGACTTGTCTCACAATTGTTTTGAAGGAGAGGTACCAGAGAAGTTGTTTAGTAGTTTCCACAATTTAAACTACTTAATTTTGTCAAACAACAATTTTCATGGAAATATAATTTCCAAATCTATGAACCTACCTCAGCTGCATAACTTACTTTTGGATAACAATATGTTCAGTGGGGTTATTGAAGATTCACTCTTAAAGAGCACCAATTTAGAGTCTTTGGATATATCCTCCAATCAAATATCAGGTGAATTGCCTAGCTGGCTTGGTAACTTCAAGCAGTTGAAGCTTTTCTCTATTCGAAGGAATCTATTGCATGGTGAAATATCAAGTACAATATGCAATCTTTCGTTGCTTACCTATTTAGACCTTTCAAGCAATGAGTTTAGTGGAAGAATACCCTCATGCATTGGTACATTGTTCGTCCTCAAGTATTTGTATATGAGCAACAACAACCTTAGTGGACACATACCACACGAGCTTTCAACGGCATCAAGTTTAGTGCTTCTCGATTTAAGGGATAACCAATTTACGGGAGACATTTTGTTGTGGATTGATCAAATTTCAAGCCTTATAATCCTTCAATTGGGTAATAACAAGCTGCGAGGAAAACTTCCTGATCAATTATGTCATTTTCAGGGGTTGAACATTTTGGATATTGCCAACAATGAAATTTCAGGTACGATACCACCATGTTTAAAATCCTTGTCATTTGGTTTAACCACTATACAATTTAGTGGTATACGAGAATATCATCTGGATTTTATAACAAAGGGAAGATATAGCTCTTATGTTGGTGAAAGCATCTCTCAGATGTCAGGATTGGATTTATCGTGTAATCAACTAAGTGGTCAAATTCCTAGAGAATTGGGATATTTGAACAACCTTCATTCTTTGAACTTGTCACACAACAAGTTAAATGGTTTACTCCCGGAAACATTCTCCTTGTTGAGTAGTGTCGAGAGTTTGGACCTTTCTTCCAACAATTTGAGTGGACCTATCCCTCCGCAACTCGTTAAACTCAACTTTTTGGAAGTCCTCAATGTCTCGTTCAACAATTTCAGTGGAAGGGTTCCTACAAGCGGACAATTTGGCACCTTTGATGCATCTCACTATGAAGGCAATCCTTTCCTCTACGGATTTGTAGGAAATACAAGTTTTATTGCTCGTAAAACTCATAATGGCAAAGACACAAGCGATGAGGATAGAGAGACCCTCGAATTTGATTGGACAATATTCTTTTGGAGCTTTGGTCCTACTTGCTTGATATTTCTAATAGGATCCATAATGGTGGCTTTTAACAATACTCGGTGGTTGAATTCTTGTCTCATCTGCATCAACTCATACACATATTGGTATATTCCATTGTATTAAAAGTTCTTTTTTTTTCGGTGAGTTTCTTTAGTAAAGTTACTTTACAAATAAATTGGTTAACTTTATATTTGTTATGTATACGATCAATATGTAATGGACAACTTTTATTATTGTGTCTTACTAGTGTTCAACTAATTACAGTAGTTGAGGAAGACATATTTCATAACTTAACCTGCCTATATTTTGTATTAATTATAGTTATGATCATACGACACACATTAAGCAACAATACCCGGACTGCATGTCAGGTGATGTATAACGTATGTTTTATCCACACTTTCCATCAGTAATAACGGGAAAATTCTAATAAATTTTCCTGGCTATTTTAATACGTGTTTTGTTAATACCTTTAAATAAATAAAATAAAATAAAAATTAATCCGTACTCGTATCGATATTGAATAATTAGTATAAACGAGTTCCAAACCCAAGCTTAGCTTTGAACCAAACCAAATTAGTTCCCTACTTGAACCGGTACGTGATTTTCTTCTTGGAAGACAGAATTGGTTTCCCTTGCTTGTGCCAAACCTTACGTGAACATTTATGGCCCAATTAACTCTTGTGACGGCCCAATTGATTTAGCCGAACCCTTCTCTGTTTTGGGCCCACACACCTCCACGCTGGAATAGCCCTGCCTTGGACCATCAAACAGCCACGTTCCGCCGGCTGGTCTTCTTCTTAGCCCGTTTACGAAACGAGTCAACCGCCATTGAAGGCAGTAAAAACACCCCATTGAATGCTATCGACGTTGAAGACCGAGAGTTGTCAACTCGTATCCACATGCTTACCGTTGTTGCATCCTTCCGTACCATCCCTTCTTCTCTTCAACCTCGTGCTATCGCTCGACTCAGACGTGCTAAAACCTTGACCCCCTCCTTCTGCAGTTTACCAACTCACTTCATCCCCACTGCTGTCACCAACACTCATTCTCCCGTAAACCTCTCTGCGCTCCGATAAATTCGAACCACCTTGAACCAGTCGCCTCGCTTCTCCGCTTTCCGCTACCGAACCGACGACCGACCGAACTCCCTAGGGCACTCTCCCTCTCCACGTACGCCGGAGGACGCTGCCGACTACCTCGCCACGACCCCTCATTGCAAACCGCCGCATCTCGACGTTAACCTGCTGCGCCTTCCTCGGTGTTGCTCTGCCGTCTGGACCAATCGCCGCGGGTTGACAAGGCTGTATTTTGTTTCCCTTTTCTGCCCACGAGCCGAACGGAGAAACAGAGGGTAAGCAAACTCAATGACCCTCCTTCGCTGTGCACAAATTCTGGTTTTAATAGAACTGAAAGGTTTCAGTGTGAAGTGCAGGGAAGAAGCTGCAATCAGAACCATCGGTTCGACCGTCGCTAGTGCCTTCGATACATTCCGACCTGTTTACGCATTTCCGGTTAGATTCCGACCCAAGTCCAATCCGTTAATTTAAGTTTCTTCGAGTAATTTAAAAGAACCCCTTATTCCAAATTTTTGTTATCCTAAAGAAGTACATATATATATCGAATTAATTATGTACTGGTGAGGATATGATCTAGTGTGGTAGTAGTGGAGTGATATGCTCGGTAATCTCTTATATATTATTTATATAGTATAGAAGTAGCGCTTCTTGTCTTGTCACGTGTCGTACCAGAAAATCACTAATTATCACGTGTCACAACAATATTTTATTTCAGCCTTTTTCTAAATTACGTAATTTATAAAAAGAATTTACAATTAAAATTATTAATAAAAAAATCCGTACCATCTAACTAAATCTAGATATTTTTTTATAAATAATTAAATTTGGTAAATTTATTTAACTAAGCATTTTTATTATTTTGGGTTTAAATGTTTTATCCTAAAATATGTACAATTCGGTTATCAATCCTCATATTCAACCAAAATATTTTTAAATTTGGAATAAATTTATTCTAAAATCCCAATAATTTATAATTTATTTTGAAAACCAATAATTAAAAAAAGTATTGTTTAATTACGTAATTAAAAATCAAGATTTATATTCAGGAATTATTATAATCGAATTGAATACGGAATAATATTGCACAATTAACTATATTAACCATATATATATATATGAAAGTATAATTTTTTCAATTATTTACAAAAGAAAAAAGAATTTAAAATCAAATTATATTATTGTTTAAATTTTTTTTCTTCACACAAAAATAAAATATGTTTATGAAAATTAAAAATACTATACAATATAATTTTTTTTTTATAATTGTAATTATTGTAACGAACTCTTTATAGAAAATCCCGTGCAAGGTACGGGTATTACACTAGTGTGGATTTAAGTAAGAAAGCAGGAAGTGAAGTTTAGAGAAAGTGAATAGGTATTGATTAAATCGGAAAGAAAAACAAATGCGGCTTAGTGCAGGGGTTGATGATGTAGACTAGGGGTGTATTCAATCCACACTTTTAAAGATTTTGACTGAATTTTAATAATCCAGATTTTGTGAAATATTTTAATTCTATATAGAGTTAATACAGATTTTGTGGGATACTTTAATCATCTAGTTATATATATATATATTGAGACTACATAAAAAAAAAAAGAGTACATATGGTACATTGTTTTCTCCGAAACCGCAGAAAGTCGCAAAATGAAAAGAGAAAATTGAGAGGAACGCTCACACGTTTCATATGACAGATCAATAAGACGAACCCAAGCACTCGAAGTCCATACAATCAATATTATGGAAAACACGAGAAAGAACTAACCTCCGACGATGCACCGAGTCCAAGTAGGGTTGTGCATTCTGGTCCGGTCCAGATCGGACGGACCAGAATTGCCAGTCCCGGACCGGAATTGCCAGTCCCGGTCCGGACCGGTGAACCGGAATTTTTAAAACTTGGACCGGGGACCGAACCGTAACGGTCCATTCCAGTCCGGACCGGGAAAAATCGGTCCGGTTTTCCGGTCCCGGTCAATTTTGCACAACCCTAAGTCCAAGTACTCGAAAACGCTCAAAAACGTTGATTTGGCCGTTAGGGTTCTTCAGCGCTGTAGTTTGGCGTGGAAATCTGATGTATTGGGAGAAGACTTCTATAGGGTTTATAAGTAATATAAAATCCTACAAAATCAATGAAACAATAGATTCTTTTTAAATCAAGAAACTTTTAAATACCATTGGAATTTTATGGAAAATTTAAAATCCTAATTGAATACCAAAATATTTATATGGACTTTTAAAAATCTATATTGAATACCCATAGACTTTTAAACTCCAAAAAATTCCCGTAAAATCTTAATTGAATACAGTTACTCTAAGATAATGACACTATAAGAATGACTTTGCTTTGATACAAAGACGTGGAATGAAGTGTTAGATATAGTGATATATCTAGCCGAGCACTGGAATCCTAAGTTAAGGAATTCGAAGAAATGTACTAGTGACCGGAGCGTTAGAGTTTGAACGAATTGAAAAATGTTAGATTAGTGAATTCGACCAGAGAACTAGAAGTATTTTCAAGGGGTTGAATAATAATAGAGCAGTTATGAGATTTCGAGATACCAAGTTTAGGAAATGACTGGAGAAGGTACGAGAACGTAAATTTATCGGTTTGAGAGAATTGAAATACGAGGATAAGAATGAGTTAAGAGATGCTTTACTACACATTAAAGAATTTTTTTATCTTAACATCTTCTCGTTCAAATGTAGACAACCTCTTACTGTCATTGTATCAGCAACTAAAGGTCCCTATTCTATAAAATCTGTTTACCTGAAAATATTTCCCCAAGTAATAAAATTAATTAAAAACAATAGCCTTACTCTATTATATAATTTTATTTATGTACTTCTTATTTGTTTCATGTTTATTTCTGCAGGATCATATAGCTTGAAAAATCTTCAAGTGCAAGATCTTTCTTCTAATACATTTCGTGGAAGTCTTCCTATATGCATTTGCAAATTGTGTACTCTCAAATACCTTAATCTTTAAACTACTTAGAGGGAAGTTCACCATTAGGTAACAAAAGGAAAAAAATGATTGAACTTATATATCTAAAAAATAGGGTCTTATTTGTTTATTTATTTTTGTCTAATTATTTTGTCTTTTGTTATACATACAGGAGTAGGCAACTTGAAGAAACTTCCCTATATGTATAGGCAATTTGAGCTCTCTCCAACAATTGTTGCTTTCAGTGAATCAACTTAGCGGGAGTATAAAAGGTAATAAATTATATAGAGGTAATATTAGATATGATAATATAAGGATGATAATTGTTTTTTTATATTAAGATATAAAACAATTCTAACCCAAGTGTTATTGCATGATTCATATACGTCTAAGAATTGAATACGGCTCGTTGGGTTATACTATTAAAACAAAAGTGACATGTAATTTAGGAAGATATATGACTAAGACATGCATGTGTTGTATAGAAAACCAATAGACATGTGGCTACCCTTGTAAATTACACAATTAACCCTAAATTACGAGTTTGGTAGATGGGGAGAGCGGATAAAAGGAGTAAGAAGAAGAACGCGCCCTGACAATCGAATTCGTTTCACCTTATAAAAAGAAGAAAAAAATTCCGGTAAAACGGAATATGATACATAATGTTTTGCTAGCTCATCTGGTAGACGGAGGGAGGTTCCTGGAGTACTGAGTTTGAGTTCCAGTAGTAAACAAGGTCAATTTTGGTTTAGATGGAGAGATTAAGTGGACATTTTATTGCATTAACTCTTAATTAATAAAATCAATTTAATATAATTTCTAATACAATAGGTTATAAACCATCGATTAATTTTATTTGACGATATATTTATAAAATAAACTTTTAAATTAATATACAAAATAAAACTTCTTGTTGTATGTTTTTCTTTTAAAAAATATACATATATTTAGATGGAGATTAAGAGAATTTTATTAATGTATTAACTCTTAGTTAATCTAACCAATACAATATAATTTCAAGTACAATAATTCATCAACCACCATCTAATTTATTTAAAAATTTATTTATAAAACAAACATTATATATATATATATAATTTAACTATATATCAATTAAATGAAAAAAAATAAATTAAGTAAAATTGTAGTGAAAAAAAATAAATTAAGTAAAATTTTAGTGAAAAAACTTTTTAATTAATTAATTAACACTCGGTCCGGTCCGCAATAGACTTAGTGCGAAAAAAATGAAAAATAATAATAATAAATAATTAATAGTTTAATATATTTTTCGATCATGGACCGAAAATTTCGGTTCATTTTCGATTCTTTATGTTCAGGTCTGATCCGGTCCAGATCCGGACCTGTGAACAACCCCATCCACAATAGAACACAAATAAAAGTAGACTCGTGTTAGCAAATTATGCTTTTGTGTAAAGCTTGACCTTTCAAGAAGTCTATTTACCCAGTTATTAAATTATAAGCAAAATATTTTCTAAATTATAATATTTTATTAATGTTTATCTTATTTGTTTCGTTTTATTAATGTTTATCTTATTGAATTGAGTGCTCTCACATGCCTCGATCTTTCATTTAACATCCTAGAGGGGAATTTACCATCAGGTATTTGAAAACAAGGAAGATCAAATTTATACATCTCGTACCCTTATTACGTCTATCATATGACACGTTGATAAAAAGAGATAAAGTTGTTGATAATATACAAACCTATAATCTAGTCTATAAACGAAGTAAGTCATTTATATTTAGGGGTGTTCAAACGGTCCGAATCAAGAAGAATTCCCATCGATTGACCACGAGTCGGACCAGACCGTAACCCAAAGATCAGACCGGACCGTAACGGTCCGGCCCACCACGGTTTTCCTGTTCGATCCAGATGTGTGCAACCTTATATATATTATCAAATAAATTTTAGAATAAAACTCAACTAACATAAATGTGTTGAACTTGATTCTAAGTGTGCTCGGATGTTCAATGATGACTTGCCGGAATTTCATGCCCACGAATATGCAAGATGCATAAACTGCAATGGTTGAGCCTAAGATATAATGAATTAAGTGGAAATTTCTCAATGTGTATGGCAAATGTGAGCTCTCTCAAACGCCTATATCTTTCATTTGATGAATTTAGTGGGGGTATTGAACTAGGTAACAATAAATTTACAATATCACATTTATAGTTATTTTTCTTTAAATATGACAAATAATATAATAATACTCCGTAATGCTGTATTCAAGTTTTGATCGATTCACTTATTTTTGCAACAGTTGTATGCAAATTGACCAATCTTGAAGAATTAGCCATAGGTCAACATTATTTGGTAAAAAGCATATTTCCAATTTGTGTTAGGAATTTGACCTCCCTCTCTGAGCTTATAATTTATTGGCCCAGTATCATGTGCGTATAAATTCTCAACCCTCCTATTAAATAAAGCATTAGCTTACCTCTTTGGTCAACTTTCTTCTGATATGGTTTTATATGGACTTCCTAACCAACTTCAAGATGGGGAAAAAGAAGATCAAATAGTTTCCTAAGTTATTGTATGATAACTCCTTTGAAGAAAAATTCTCTTTGAGCCTATTATCTAAGCTTGTCAATCTTATATCTCTTCAACTTATTGACAATAAGTTTGAAGTTGAAACTGAAGACTCACATTGGATACCATCCTTCCAACTTCAATCACTCACCTTGCTAAATTCTAACCTAAACAAGAAAACTAAAACCTTCCCAACATTCCTCTCATATCAATACCACCTTGTAAATATAGACCTCTCTTACAACAACCTAGTTGGATCATTTCCAACCTCATCTTTTCAAGGTAGTATGAAACAAATTACATACTTGAACTTGTCTCACAATTATTTTGATGGAGAGGTACCAAACAAATTGTTTAGTAGTTTTCACAATTTAAAATACTTAATTTTGTCAAACAACAGTTTTCACAGGAAAGTAATTTCCAAATCTATGAACCTACCTCTCATATCAGTATCGCCTTCATCCTTTGAATTTGTCACACAACAAGTTGAATGGTTTACTCCCGGAAACATTCTCCTTGTTGAGTAGTGTTGAGAGTTTGGACCTTTCTTCCAACAGTTTGAGTGAACCTATCTCTTCGCAACTCGTTAAACTCAACTTTTTGAAAGTCTTCGATGTCTCGTTCAACAATTTCAGTGGAAGGGTTCCTACAAGCGGACAATTTGTTACCTTTGATGCATCACACTATGAAGGCAACCCTTTCCTCTACGGATTTGTAGAAAATACAAGTTCTACGTAAGACTCCTAATAGTGAAGACACAAGCGAGGAAGATAGAGAGACCCTCAAATTCGATTGGACAATATTCTTTTGGAGCTTTGGTCCTACTTGCTTGATCTTTCTAAGGGGATCCATAATGGTGGCTTTTAACAATCCTCGGTGGTTGAATTCTTGTCTCATCATCATCAACTCATACACGTGTTGGTATATTCCATTGTATTAGAAGTTTTTCTTTTTAGGTGAGTTTCTTCAGTAAAGTTACTTTACAAATTAATAAATTGGTTAACTTTATAATTTGTTATGTATACGATCAATGTGTAATGGACAACTTTTTTTTATTGTGTCTTTCTGGTCTTCAACTAATTACAGAAGTTGAAGAATACGAATTTCATAACTTATCCTACCCATATTCTATATTAATTATAGTTATGATCATACGACACACATTAAGGAACAGTAACCCGGACTACGTGTCAAGTGTTGCATATCGTATATTATATCCACACTTTCCATCTTTAACTACATAGTATTTAATTGGGATAAAAATGCTATAAAATTGTACTGTTTTTATCACAAAGTACCATTCATAATTTTTTTAAAACAATGTTATCATATACAGTAATGAAATTTAACCATTATTACTAACATACCATTTTCTTCATTATAATATGTGGTGCAACTTCTTGCGTGATAGAGGTGGGTTTAACCAATCTGGTCCAAAAAAATCCGATAATCCAGCAAAATTCGTAAATAGTTTTATATATCACCCCAAATTCTAAGAACTTGGGTGTCACGGGCTAGGACCTCATAGTGAGTCCCGACCCTAGATTGACGACAATCTCACCGGATTTTTTTACACTACAGAATATTAAGAAAACCAAATAAAGTCTTAAAACATGCATTATGAACATAAAAGTGTGCAAGAGAAAGTCAGCCGTCCTACAAGTACACTTCTAGACAACATGGACAAAGTCGACGCTTGTTTAAGCCTTTGTCGACGCCTTAAAAACGTCGAGGAAAGAAAACTCGACGCTCAATCAAAACGTCGAGATTTCTAACACCGAGTGTGGTCGACGCTTTTTGCCTTTGACAATCTCGACGCAGTTTTATGTTGTTGATAGGAATGTCGTCGCTTTTTATTACTTTTTCCGTCGACAAAATGACACCTTTAAGTGACGAGTATGGTGAATGTTGCAAGAAATTTCGACGCCAAAAAGCTTCGAGATTTATGAGGAACCTCAACATGCCAAGATCTCGACATCTAGAAGCGTTGATTTTGAGTACTTTTTTTTAAATCTCAATTTTATTTAGTATAAATGCTATTTTAAAACTCAATAAAGATCGGAGATTAATTATATAAAGAGGATAAAGAAAGCCACACGTAAGAAATTCAACAAAACTGCTTATCCAAATTAGTTAATTGATCTGAGTAAAAATACTTCTTTCCTTATACAAACTATAGAACAAAGCAGGGATCTCAAAGCGAAGAATGTCACCTAATTGGCTAATTGTTAACAATGACTAACGACCTTGACGCTGCATTCCTTGTACACACTATTTGTCCCGAAATTTTCAAAAAAATTTATTATTTAGAAAATAATAAATAAAATAAATAATCATTTGATCGATTAAAAAAATAAAAAATAAATTAAATAAGGGTTTTATATACATAAAATTGTACAAAATGTACAAATTATGCTTTAGGTGTGAGACATTAGAGTCTGATTTTCACAGACCATCAGAATCTGAAGATCTGGAGATCTGGAGACATTAAAAAAGGATTTCATGCACTGAAGATCTGGAGACATTACCTGTATGGTGTTACATGTCAGATCTTCACAGACCATCAGAGTCTGAAGTACATTTTCACGCAACGGGAATTGAATAACCGCCAACGTAGGTGGCTTGAGCTGATCAATGATTTTGATCTGGAGATTCTGTATCATCCGTGGAAGGCGAACGTTGTCACCGACGCCCTGAGTAGGAAGACGCCTCGAGAGCAGGCGATTGCTAGGCTGACAATTCAGTAGCAGTTACAGAGGAATTTGATCTGGCTAGAGTTGGACATCCAGTTTCCTGATGAGGATGCCCGGCTGAGTACTTTAGAGGTTCTACCTGATCTGTGGGGTGAGATCCAACAGAAGCAGGAGATCTGCCCGACCTTGATGAGGATCAGAGAACGGATGTCTCGGGATGAGGCACCACAGTTCCTGCTGGGAGGAGATGGAGTTTTGAGACGCCGTGGTCGCGTCTGTGTACTTGCTGATACAAAGCTGAGACAGAGGATATTACAGGAGGCTCACTGTACACCTTACTCGTTACATCCCGGTACGAGTAAGATGTATCAGGATCTGAGACGTTTATATTGGTGGGGAGGGCTGAAGCCCGATGTGGCCAGATTTGTGGCACAGTGTGCGACCTGCCAGCAGGTCAAGATCGAGCATTTCAGACCTGGAGGTGAGCTCCATCCACTTCCTGTTCCACTGAGGAAGTGGGAGGACGTCACCATGGACTTTGTGACTAGACTGAGGCTGAGCCGGAGTTTTGATGCCATCTGGGTCATAGTTGATAGATTGACGAAAACAACACGTTTCATTCCTATTCGAGAGACGTGGCCGGTGATGTAAGAGCCGTAGTCTTTCGGGCCGAGACCGGACCTTGGCCGAGATTAGCTTTGGCCGAGGTTGGTCTTGCCGCCCCCGCGGTGAGTGGCGCCGCCCCTGCGGTTTCCGGCGGCTGCAGCCGTTTTTGTTGACCTTTGTTGACCCGTGCTTTACCCTTTACTTGGCTCCTTCTTACCTTTGGCTGATCAAGGGTTTCTTCATCTTCTTCTCCAGCTTCTCTCCACATTCCTTGCTTCCCTTGCTCCCTTGGTTCTTGTTCTTGAGTTGTGGAAGAGTTTTGTGAGAGTTTTGTGTCTGTGGTACCTTGTGTGAGTGTGGCTTTGGATATGTTGGGCTTGGAAGCCAGCCTTGGTAGCAGTTGAGCTCTCTTGCAGCCTTAGACCACAAGTGTGGTAAGGTTTCTTCTCCTCTCTTCTTTCTTTCTTGCCTTCCTTCATAGCTTAGGATTAGATGATTGCCTAGGCACGTTTTGATGCTAGTATGTGTATGTATGTGTTTGGGATTGACTTTGGATGAGAGAAGACGGGAATTGATCACGTGAAGGACCGAGGAGAAACGCAGAATCACGCTCTGCGCAGTCGCCGCCCCGCGGCCGTGAGTCACCGCCCCCGCGGCGACTCCACTACGGGATGAAAGGTAAGTTGTCACAACCACTACAATGGGCGGTCAATATAACATAGGTCGGTAATGAACCATATCGCATGCTACAAAGCATATAACAAACACCACTCAAGCATACATCCAATATAAGGATATTAGATAAGTAAGTCCTATGGACTTACCTCAACCTCAGGAGTAAACTCAACCACGATCAACTCTCAGATACGTCTGCTCCAATCCGGAGTACAATACTGCCTAATATCAAGGCATACAACATATATCAGACTCATATCCATCAAAGGGTCACACCTAGACCCAAGGGATCCATAAAGGATCGTATCCTAAATCATAAACCTCAAAGTCATAATCGGCATACAGATATATCATATCCTCATCATTCTATTCTCATACACGTACCTAGCATGCTACTAACCCGCTCATACTAGGAAAGGAAAGGATCTACCTAACTCTAGGTAGACCCGGGACAAGACGCACCTGCGTGACACGAGAGACGCATGGGCGGAACAGGCAACCGCAGGTGCGACAGGGCTCAGCCGCAGGTGCGGTGACAAAGGCCGCATGCAACGTAGGCACGGCGCAGACACGACGTTGTGGCACGGCTTCCGCAGGGGCGGCGGCTTCCAGGCGCGGGGGCGGCGACGGTGCAGAACGTGATCCCGCGACTCTTCTTCAGCTCTTCACATGATCAAATCACGTCTTCTCTCATCCAAAATCATACACATGCATATACATACATATACTAACATTAATCTATGATCAAACATCTAATCCTAAGCTAAGGGGAAAGAATCAAAGGAAGAAAGAAGAGAAGAAGAAGGATGGAGCTTACCACAGCTGTGGCCTAACCAAGAACTGATCACCACTAATACCTCAGCTAGCTTCCAAGCTCAGCAAACATGCACACCATCATCAACATCAACAACAACACACCAACCCACTTCCAAACTCAAGGAAGATCAAGATCAAGATCAAGATCAAGGAGAGAAGAAGAAGAAGCAAGAAGGACGTAGGGCTGGAAAGGGAGAGGAGATGAAAGTGAAACCTTACTCAGCAAGGTAAGAAGTAAGGAAAAGAGTAAAGCACGAGTCAACCGGTCAACAAAACCGGCTATAGCCGCAGGAAACCGCGGGAGCTGGAACCCGCTGGGGCGGCACACATGCCCGTTGGGACGGCTAAGATCGATCTCGGCCAAAGCTAAATCTCGGCTAAGATAATCTCGATCCAAAAGACTAAGGCTCTTACAAAAAATCTCATACATACTAATTTCAAAATAATAAAAACAAAAAAAAAGTCATTGATGTTGTATTAAAATTAGCGACGAAATAATTATGAATTTTTAGGTCTATTATCTTTATAATTCCACAAATATAATCATTGCTTGAAATCTATCAATCAAAAATGAAACTAAGCCCAAACATTGTAGTTAACACTAAAAAAATAAAAACTTTAAAAGGTTTAAGTTGGTTAACTCGAAAATGGGCGAGTCGAGTTTCTCGAAGTGAAATTTTTTTGGATATTACAATATATATATATATATATATATATATATATATATATATATATATATATATATATATTATTGAAGTATAAATATGTTTTTAGGGATAATAACTGAAGTGTAAATAATTATCTTTTTCTTAAAATGTTGAAAATCCTAAGTGGTTTCTGAGTGTGTATTTAAAATTAAAAAAGATTTCTATTCATATTTATAATAATAGTTTTGTAAGACTGGGATTAACATGTCATCTTTTTAAAATTACTTGTAAAATATTTTTGATAGTAAACATTGTTGTAAATTCAAATTATTTTGATAGCTAATTTTAGTACAAGATTTGATTTACTTTTAAATTATATTTAATTTTAGTTTCGTACTTATTTTATGAAGAAGAAACTAAATGTATATAATGTAGTTTTTTTTTCTTTCTCATATAATAAGTACAAAATTTTGGGTCATAACTTTTCGTTTTTGGGTTTGCGTAGATCATTATCAAAAGACTTTTCTTTTGTTGTATAGCATATGGAACTTAATGTAATGAGTAATTTTTTCTAACCCCCATCTCACTCTTGGAATTTATGACAAATAATTTCACACTACCAAACATGTATAAAAATAACAAGTTGTGAAAATGAGAGTTGCTTGTATATATCTCTAAGTCAAGGTCTCCTATGAGGTTGACTACATGATATCATTGTCTTCTAATGGCAAGAAGACCAACTTGCTTAATTAGTTACAGGAAAATTCTCTATAAAAACAGGAATAGCACAAGAGTATTAAATTATTGTGTAGAACGGAAGCCTTTGAGAGAGAATTGTGATTTCCAAAATATTCAATGGGGTGTTCTTTGATCTCTAAATGGTTGTTTTGGGTCATAACTATTTTGGTTTCACATAGTTATGAATCTAATGGTTGCATTGAAAAGGAGAAGTTTGCTTTACTGCAAATTAAAAATCATTTTAGTTCACTTTTACCATCTTCAACTAATCATTCCATTTTATCTTCATGGATTGAAGGTGAAATGGTAAATTGTTGTTTGTGGGAAGGTGTAAAATGTGATCCTTCCTCGGGTCACATATTTCAGTTGTCACTAGGTTCTTTACTCGATCCGAATCACGATTGTTGGGATAAAGGCAAAGGTAAAACTTTGAATATGAGTGGACTTCAAGATCTTGAAGAAATACGAAACCTTGACTTATCACGTAATTGTATCGCAAATTTTTCTAAAGATGAAGGTATGTTTATAATTGCTTGTATATCATGAGGTCTTCTTCGTATATTTGACAACTACTTTAAGTTCTAATTGATAGCTTGTATATCATGAGGTCTCTTTATTTTAATGAACTTGGTGGAAGTATAGCAGGTAATGTATACGTATGATAACAGAGATATGAATGATCAACTAATGTATAAAAAAGTTATATGATTGCTTCCTTATTTATATTTATTTATTTCTAATTTTTAGGAATATGCAATTTAAAGGGAGTTCGTGTGTTGGACCTCTCCTACAATGCCCTCGACGGAAATATTCCTAAATGTATAAGAAACATGAGCTATCTCCAATCATTAGACCTTTCCTATAATGGATTTAGTCGAAGCAGATCAGGTAATATATTGAGATACATAAGTAGAGATATGAGTTATAACTAGACCTGGGCAAACGGGCAAGCCCGCCCGCCCGTGAAAACCCGCGGGTATGGCGCATAAGGCAGGCCCGGTTGGTAAGCCCGGTCCGCCAAGCCCGCCGGGCGGGTACGGGCAAGGGTGCAGGTCTGTCCGGGCCGCTAAGTCCGGCCCGGAAGCCCGTTTTATTTATTTTTTGATTTAAATATGTAAAATATATATATACGAATAGTAAAAATCAAACCCGATATCTCAAGATAAGGTTCAGATGTTCACGACTATTGAGCTACTTTGAATTATGTGTTATAATTTTATTTATTTTATATTTAATACATATAATTTTTATTTTAAAAAATATATATATAAAAAACGGGTTAGGCCCGCCCGACCCGAAGCCCGCTCCAGGCGGGTACGGACAAGACCTTAGGTCCGAAGTCCGGCCCGTAAAAACGGGTAAAAATTTTATGCGAGTCCGGTCCGGGTCCGGGATGTCCAGGTCTAGTTATAACTAATATATTTATATAAAGTTATACGTGAATGCTTGTTTACGTGCCTTTGTTTTTCTTATTATTTATTTAATATTTTTTTTATTCAGAAACCAACTTTTAAAAATATATTTAAGTGAAACAACTTTATAGAATATTTTTCGTTAAACCAACTATATTATTTCTTCAAACTTTTTGGTGATATTTATATTATTTTGAATGAATTACCTAACTATAACTAATTATTTAATTAAAATATGGTAAAAATAATTTAATAAATAAATTGCACTTCTACTTAATTGATGAATAGAAACATAATTAATTTAAATTTTATTATATAATTAAGTACAATAAATTAATTTGGATTAATGATGAAATATAGAAGGTGAACGGAAAATAACATCGGTGGTTGAATTAAATAGATATCATAAGATAAATTTATTTATAACTTATTTAGCAGACATTTTTCTGAAAAATATTATGAAAAATCCAAAACATATAAAAGCAATATAACGATCAAGGTTTATAAAGTTGGTTATAACTATTTTTATTTTATTATTATTTATATTTACAATTAAATAGTATAAAGTAGAACAGATGACATATATAATACTTTTTCTTACTAAATTACAATTGAATTTTTTATTAGATTTCATAAAAAATAATTATTACAATATTCTGTTATAATACACTATTAATATTTTAGTGTTTGTTCAATTTGAGTCATTTGGCTATAATATTAATTTCAAGATGCGTCAACAATTTAACCTCCCTTCAATTGCTTCCTTTTATCACATAAAGTACATATTAGAATGTGGTATCAAAATAATAACAATTATCAACATTAAACCGAAAATAATATTAAATTTAAAAATTTTAGCTCTAACGATAATATGGTAGCCGAAAATATATGGATGAGGTGCACGACATGGATTTATTTTTTTAAAAGATAACTCATTATTATTTAATATGCTAAAATTATATTAAAAAAATTATAATTATAAATATTGATTTTTTCAAAAAAGGATTTGGAAATTTTTTTAATCTGTTTATTTTCATAAATTTATATAAAATGATTTTTTTTAAATAAAATATTCAATTTTTGAAAAAAAAATTATCTTTTAACTTCATCCCTAAAGATTTTTTTCCGTACTTTTTTCAAGAAAATGATTTAAATTTTATAAAAAATATTTTTTAGAAATAAAAAAATTTAAAAACAATTTAAATACTCAATATCAAAATAAATTTTTTAAAAAAATTTCTTTATAGTTTTTAAAGAAAATATTTTTTACAAAATGTTTTTTATAAAATTTTTTTTAATAGTTTTTACTAAAAAAAATTTGGAAATTTTTTTACAAATTTTTTTTTCGAAAATAGTTTTAAAAATTATTGTTTAAAAAAATTATTTATTTTTAAAATTTTTTTAACATATTAATATTATTAACTTCATTTAAAATTAAATCTACATTACAAAAATAATCTAATTTGATGACATGTAATATACCCATTGTCACATCGTCGTCGGAGTTAAGATTTTTGCCGGGAAAATAAGATATATTATTTTTGGTAAATATGTTGATAATTTGTATTGCTCATAGTAATTTTTAAAATTGGTATTATTTTTGCTTAAATGTTGATAGTTGGTATTATTTTGGGTTATTTTTTCAAAATATAAAGTATGGATTTCTTAAAAATTTTTTTTTACTGAAAGTGTATATTAAGAACGTGTTAATAAAAACTGAATAACTTGGTATATTTATCTTGAATAGTTACTGAGAATTTGACGTAAATCGAGTGTAAAATCATCTTGAATATTTTAGTCGGCTAGTACCTTAATCAGCTTGATTAATTGTTATTATAAAAAAATATATAAATTAAAACTTGAAATATTAAAGAACCAAATAACAAGGTTCAGAAAGGTAAAATTTGAAAGAATTAGGTTTGGGAAGAAGAAAATGAAAGAAAGAAATTTTATTTTACAGTAATTAGTTTAAAAACTTATATGTATGGTGTCAACAAAAAAATATAATGTAGTGTATTTAAACTAATAGAACACCCTAATTAATTTGATGATTTAGTACGTAAAGCTGAAAAATATCAAACCTTTTATATTTTCTTAATTTTGTATTCGTAGGTTTGTGTAAATTGGTGAATCTTCGGCATTTGAATCTTTGTGGAAACTATATTCAAGGAAGGCTTCCCACATGTATAGGAAGGTTGAGCTCTCTTCAAACACTTGATTTATCACATAATCAATTTAGTGGGACCATACCATCCACAATATCAAACCTCACACTCTTAGAACTGTTGGATATGTCATCTAACTCATTTGAAGGAAACATCTCCTTAAGCTTATTATCTAATCATGCCAACCTTCTGATTTTGAACCTCGCTTACAATCGTCTAGCTGGATCATTTCAAACATCTCTTCTCCGTGATAATTCAAAACTCGATTCTCAACCTGGATACGTTTCTTCTTCAAGGGTACATGTGCTTGAGCTTAATGGGAATAAGTTTAGTGGCAAGCTTCCAGAAAATATTGGATTGATCTTATCAAATATTAGGGAATTAGATTTGGGAAACAACTCTTTTGAAGGAAAACTTCCCAATTCAATAGGTGAGATGAAATTGATAGAACTTTTGGACGTGTCTCATAATTACTTTGAAGGGGAGGTCCCAACACAACTGAACCTAACCAATTTGGAGTCTTTAAGTTTGGATCATAATCATTTTAACGGGAGTGTTGAAAATTCACTTTTGAAGAGCCCCTTGTTAAGTAAGTTGGATATATCCTACAATCAATTATCGGGTAAACTACCTAGTTGGATTGCTGATTTGGAAGATTTATATTTTTTAAACATACGAGGGAACGTATTGCATGGTCAAATCTCAAGTGCATTATGTAATTTTACATCAATGTGTTATTTAGACCTATCACAAAATATGTTTAGTGGAAGAATACCGTCATGTAACGGTACTTTGTCACAGGTGGAATTGTATCTAAATGGCAATCACCTTAGTGGGAACATACCGCATGAGCTATCAACAAGTTCACCTTTACGTGTACTTGATTTAAGAGGTAACCAACTTGTGGGTGGCATCCCATCGTGGATTAATCAATTTTCAAATTTAAAGATTCTTCAGTTGGGCGACAACAAGTTACAAGGGAGACTTCCGATTCAACTGTGTCTTCTCCAAGGTCTACATGTTTTGGACATGTCAAACAATGGAATTTCAGGTACACTACCACCTTGTTTGAAAAACTTGTCATTTGAACCGAGTTGGATGCCATTACCCATTTCAAGGGGTAGTTCCGTGGATTTCGTAACAAAGGGGAAATATAACTCCTACGTTGGTGATATATTCAGTGAAATGTCGGGATTGGATTTATCGTGCAATCAGCTAAGTGGTCAAATTCCTCCAGAATTGGGATATTTGAGCGGAACTCATTCTTTAAACTTGTCGCACAACAAGTTAAGTGGATTAATCCCGAAAACATTTTATATGATGAGTAATGTTGAGAGTTTGGATCTTTCTTACAACCAATTGAGTGGACCTATCCCTTCGGAACTTGTTAAACTCAACTTTTTAGAAGTCTTCAACGTCTCATACAACAATTTGAGTGGAAGAGTCCCGACAACAGAACAATTTGCTACGTTTGACTCATCTAGCTACGAAGGTAACCCTTTCCTTTATGGGTTTATAAATGGAACAAGTTCTAGTATCGGTAATTCTCCCAATGCAACAACCGATGAAGTTGTTAGAGAGGACGACGAATTTGATTGGAGAATCTTCTTTTGGAGCTTTGGACCTTCGTGCTTGATCTTTCTACTTGGTTCTATTTTGGTGGCTTTCAACAATCCTCGTTGGCTAAATCTTTCTACTTGGTTCTATTTTGGTGGCTTTCAACAATCCTCGTTGGCTAAATACTTGTGTATTCTTCATCAATACATATGTATGATCTTCTAAATGTTATTTTGTCTCATTGAGTTCCTTTCAAAAACTATGTACTTTTGATAATAAAATGGCATGATTTGTAATATTCTATGTATTGTAATTTTCTATATTGCAAATTGAGATTGTTTTGCTTAATAATTCGGTGTGAGTTATCCGGATGTATGGTCAATAGAAAATGTTTCGTTAATCAGCCAAAATTAATTGGGCTTTTTTTATAATTTATGTTGTGGGCTAAAAAGGAAAATCTAGTTTTGGACGGCCCAATTCACTTTATTTATAAAACCTTTGTACGAAATAAGATTGAAATGCTGAAAATAAGAAAATAACATGAGCTACAATTGATGTATGATATATTATGAATCTATAATTAAACCCAAAAACATATCACAATTGCAAATAACACAAGCTGTCAAAATTTGACCCGACCAGTGAACCCGACCCGGCGAAAAAATTTTTGAAAAAAAGAATTCCCGGAACAGACCCACTTGGAACCGATTTAACCCGAAGTAACCCGATAAACTCGACTCAAACAACCTGAAGTAATTTTGATTTTTACTTATTGTTTACTAATTTTTGATTTCATATACAAGTATTGAAGTATACATATTGCATAATACATTGTATACTTATATAAGTAATCAGTATATATGATGACGTTTTTTAGTATTAACTTTTTATCTTCGCCGGAGTTGGTTAGCCATAGAGGAAAGAAGAAAGGGAAGAAGAAAGGGAAACAACAAAGAAGAGAAGGGAGGGAGAGGAAGAAGCTTAACAAACCAGATCTGAATCCTCTCCATTGCAGTCCACAATCCAAGAGCTTTAAAAAAAATGGAAGAAGAGCAAAGAGAGAGAAGAGAGGAAGAGAGGAAAAGTCTAATGTGAAAGAGAAGAGAGGAGAGAGAGATAGAGAGGGGACAAGAGCTGAAAAAGGTGGAGAGGGGATCAAGGGGTCAGCTGACCTCTTGTCACCTCACCTCGGAACGAGGGGTCGGAAATGTCCTCTTGTCACCTCAGCTCGGAACGAAGGGTTGGAAAGAGGAAAAGGGAAAAACGACGAGTCGGCTCGGGATTTTAGGAATAAATCCCGGCACTCGGCACCTCGTGCCTACGGGAAGATCTACAAAACGCTCTAAGTCCAAAATAAAAATTCCGGATGTTACAGGTTACTTTAGGCTACCGGGTCATTCGGGTCAGGTTACTTTGGACTATCGGGTTATACGGGTCGGGTTACTTTGGGTCGGGTTACTTCGGGCTATCGGGTCATTCGGGTCGGGTTACATCGGGCTAACGGGTTGTTCGGGTCGGGTTACTTCGGGTTCAAGTGGGTCGGTTCTGGGAATTTTCTTTTTCAAAATTTTCTTGACCAGGTCGGATTCGGGTTCGTCGGGTCGGGTTCACGGGTCGGGCCAACTTTTGACATCTCTAGATATTGGTGATGGCTGGTAGACGTGTTGTTCAGGTAAGTATTATGGACTTGCTTAGCTAATGATAGAGATGAGTTGCAAACCTAAACCGCCGGTTTAGCACGGTTTATTAAAATTTTTTTTAATATTATATAAAAATAAAAATATTACTATAAAAAAAACTTAGTATATAAAAACTAGTAATTAAAATTTATACCAATTAAATAAAACAAACATAAATTCAATTTAACAAAAAAAACTCGGAAAAAAGAAAGGGCTTGAACCGATTTCCCGGTTGCCTACGTATCCTCTCGGGATTAAGAGGAATCAAAGCCCACGTAGTTCTCTTACCTTGACTTACCTTTTTTCGGACTTCCGAGTTTTTTTAATCCCGCTTACCTTTCGATGTCGGACTCGGAAGTAGTGCCGGCGTCTTCGGAGTTGGAATCC
Organism: Fagopyrum tataricum; assembly: GCA_002319775.1. Lineage (NCBI taxonomy): Eukaryota > Viridiplantae > Streptophyta > Magnoliopsida > Caryophyllales > Polygonaceae > Fagopyrum > Fagopyrum tataricum. The sequence goes on from CM008285.1 coordinate 11,847,142, forward strand.
GATTTGGAGTCGTACACCGGTGCATTCCATTGTTTCCGCTTAGCCGCCCTGATTCAATCTTGAATACAAACTTGCATCTTCAACTTCTCGGGCTTCAATTGAGTTCTCTTGTGACCGAGAATGTTCCCGCCTTGGCTAAATGCTTGCTCCACCGCAACCATTGATGCAGGCACGACCATGATTTGTTGTACAATTTTAACTAAGGTTGGATATTTGGAGCTAATCTCTTCCACCAATCCAAATATCAAAATCACCATTGCCATCAAAATTAAAACAAGTGTTAAGATAATCTTGATATTCCGCATTTGAAGATGAATGTCTAGGTATTTTTGTTCTTCTAGAAAAAAAGTTGTTGTGCAAGTGAAAGAGAAGAAGATGAGCTAGTAGAAGAGGGATATGGACTAGGTGTGGTAGAAGAAGAGCTAGCACTAGATTCAAATGTACTAAGTAATTTCCAATTTCGGTATTAACTTGTTGCACAATGTTAGGAACATTAATGTTTTCTTGTGTTAAGTTTACACACAAACAATCATAATAAGCGGTCAATAAATCGGAAAGACCATCTAGTTTAAGTCTAGGATCAAAAACGGCGGTTACAAGATAAATCATGGGAATGTCTTGATAATATTTAAGCCATTTATCTTTCATGTCAAACATGCAATCCATGAGGCAAAGTATGTTAAAACATTTTACAAAAGCTTCGGAAACATTAACGGCAATTTCTAAAAATCTATGAGATGTTGGAGTGTAAACACAACTCATGGTATTAGTTGCATCATTAAAAGTTTTAAAACATTACAAATATGGGCACAAGTTTCCCAAACATTTTCATCATCTAAAATTGACCAAGGTACGTGAATTGAAGCAAATTCTTGTAACAAAATTTTATAACGTACGGCTTCACAAAGTAGTTTGTAAGTCGAGTTCCAACGAGTTCCAACATCTTTTGAAAAAGCAATAGGATGAACGTTTTTGTTTAAACATAAATTTCTCCATTTTCTTCTTAAATCGGAGTCATGCCAAATATGATAAATAACAAGTTTGATTGGGGTTAGCATATTTTCTAAAACCTTAAGTTCATCTTGAACACATAAGTTTAAAATATGACATGCACATCTTTGATGAGTATAAGGAGTTTTTATATATTGTCCCGCATCCTCAACCAAATGGTTTACGGCGGAGGTATTTGCGGATGCATTATCAAAAGAATATGAAAAAATTCGATGTTGTAAATTATGTTCTTGTAAAACCGTTTTAATCATGCTTGCAATGCCTAGTGCATTATGTCTTTGATTGAAATGCCGAAATCCAATAACATATTTATGCAAAAACATAGCGTTATCAATAAAATGTAAAGTAATGCCCATGTAAAAATGTTGTTGTGATTGTGTACTTCAAATATCACTACAAATTGAAACTTGATTTTCAAAACTAGCCAAATTCGATAAAAAAGTTTCTTTCTTTTTTAAGTAAGATTTAGTTACTAATTTTGAAACGGTTTTCCTAGAAGTTGGTTTAAAAGAAGGTTGAAGATATGTAGTGTTATATTCCCTAACTTCTTCATATTCGGCATAAGAAAACGGTAATGAATGTGAACAAATAATGTCGGTCAATCCTAAACTTTCTTCACTATGATTATATGTAAATAAAGGAGAATGAGAGGTAAAAGATGCAAACCCGTGGGACAATTGTGTTTGTCCCCGTGAAATCCCGAGCTTCTCCGGATGGACGTTTGCCATGTGAGTTTGCAATGTCCCGTAGCCGCCCTTGACCTTCCACTTGTACACCTACGGGCAATAGTTGCATGCCACTTGACAATAATCGTTCACCGGCTCCCCCTTGGTGTAATGCTTCGTAAATATTTCGGATGTAAGCATTTTCGGAGGTGAGAGACTTCTTCGTGGAACTTCGGTAACTTCGGGATTGTCGGGCATTTGTGTTTCGCTCTCTTGGGTGTTAGGAAAGTATTGAGAAGAGGGAATTTGATCACTTGGGTTTGCCATTACGAGAAATCGAGAATACGAGAATACGAGGAATCGAGAATAAGAGAATAAGAGATTAGGAGAGTAGAGAAGATGAGTTGTAGATTGTGTGATTTTTAAAGGAAGAAAGATTGGGTATTTATAGGAAATTAGGATAAGTTGTGGGTGGGGGGTATTAAATTATTATTATTATTATTATTATTATTATTATTATTATTATTATTTTAATATATATGCCCCAACGGCTCTAAAAGAGCCGTTGTTTTTTTTAAAAATAAATAAAAATAAACGGTGGAACGCCCAAACCGCTAGTTTAGGTTTTCGGAAACCCCAAACCGTAACCTAAACCGCCAAACCGGCCAAACCTAAAACGCCGGTTTGGCAAACCGGCGGTTTGGGCCGATTTGAAAACCGTCGGTTCGGCGGTTAGGTTTGAACCGGGCCCATGTCTAGCTAATGATGCTATATGAGTGTATGTTATGTGGTGGTGTGTGTTTATCGTTTTAATGGAAATTGATTAGAACGACGATATAATTTAATTAGACCCAAGTGTATGATAACGGGTCGTGGCATCGTTGCCCAACATTGGAAGATGCTGGAAGGTTCTCTACAACCAGTCCATACGGTATACGGTAGATATGCATTGGAACCATTCCGGTTGGTTTACGGGGACAGAGGCGAGGGTCGATGGGATCCTCGTGCCACAAATGAAGTTGAATTAATAAATGTGAATCACTTAATGAAAAGATAAGAATTGGTTGTGTGTGATTTATGATGTGTGTTATTATGTGTGTGTGATAAGTAGATATTCTTATATAGTGTTTGTTAGCTAACGGTGAGAACCGATGTTGTAGACTTTGCAGGTTAGCCGCCGTTGAAGGAGCCGGAGAGTGTGATCAGCCGGGTTTCTATATTTGTTATTTCATTATTTTGAGTGCATTTGGGTTTTGTTGAGGATTTCTCCTTTCTCTTTCGGTTGGTTATTTGTCCCTTTTGACGGCTGATGTCATTCACCTTTCTGAGTCATGCATTAATAAAATATCTTTTCAGTTGTTGTTCAGCTAAGGTTAGGACCTATTGTGAGGTCCTGACCAGTAGCATTCCGGGTTGTCAAAATTCGGGGTGTTACACAAATAACATAAGTAGTCAAATACGCAAGTTTGAATGGATGGATAATGCATAAACCGTCACATGACTATGTAAATTTGAGTCGAGTTGAATATGAGATTCAATCGAGGTTTTTTTTTATTATTGTTTTATGACGGTGAATCCATCATCCCTTAGTATTAACAATGATATCATACCAATACTCAGTTGGTCTAGTGGGATGTGGTGCTAGGCTCCTTAAGTGTTTAGCTTGGAGATTCGAGTTCGAATGCTCCTGGCGGCATGTATGGAAAAATTGATATTGGGAGGGTATCCCCCAGCAATGGGCCACGACTTTCTACCCTCTCCGGACGTAGAGCGGCTAAGCCGATCGAACCGGATGGTCTTCGAATTTACCATTACCAAAAAAAAAAACAATAATATCATGAAATAAATGGACATAGGAGATTGGTTTATCACTATGTATTAATACAAGTCTAATAGACTTGTATCAAAATTCTTTTTCTGTTTGGGTTTAAACGGGTTAATAAAGATCCAGTATAAACCTATTGAATAAGGTTCCGATAATTTTGTATTGGACTTTTTGGGATCCAATTTCCAAGTTTTGTTGATTTTATATCGGTTCAGATTGAACATAATCCAAGTCTTAATTATCGACAAAGGTCAAATAAAAGTGAATTTTTCGGTCCAGCCCAAATGGAAATAAACACCCTGCTATAAGCATTTTTTAAGTTCCGCATCTTAAATAAGGCGATTATTGTATATTAATATATTATTAAAAGTAATATAAGTATTTATTGCTTACATCATATATCATATAGCCTGGATTGATTCAGGTTTTAGATTTCTAAAATCGTAATAAAATAATTTTAAAAAAAGACAGGTTATTTTGTTGGAACACATCATTTTCTATTATAGCTATTATTTGGTAACTATATTTGCACTTTATCTTTGATGAGTAATAGTAAAGTTGGTAAATGTTTTTATTTTTTTGGGTAATAGATCTAGTATTCAATAAATTATTATAAGTATAAGATGCTACGTTAACTTTGAGCCCGTACGGAACCGATTTTTCAAATAATTTATAAATAAAAATATAGTTATTTTAAATTTTCTCAAATTTTTTCATAATGTTATATTTAATATAAATACTAACTATCATATTATGAAGAGAAAAAAAAAATCAAATCCACAAATAAAAATTGAATCATTGATATAAACTGTAAATGTCGTTGGTTCATGTTCATGTTCATGTTCATGTTTGTAATAGGATGTATGATTGTTAAGCTTTCAAGCTCTTCTCATGTGATAGCTCTAAGATTAGGAGGTTAGATTATATGTTCAAATATGTGTTATAGACTTATAGGTGGCTATTGGATAATACGTTGCTAATTAGTGGAGAAATCTTCTAATTATGGTAGGATGGATCTAAGAGATGCTATAATCATATTATATGTGGATTATCTAACACTTAGTATTTGTTTTTGTGGTATGTTTGTTTTTGTAGGCCGTGTACAGTACATTGAGTAGATCTTGCTTAAAGGGCCTGTTATTTTTTAAGGGTTGATCCGTTACAAGACAAATCGTGTTTGTTGTTTAGTCTGGTTCAATAACACGCTAAACTAGTCGGTTCATTAATTAAAACGGCGAGTTTGAGCTCTTACCTTGAATTATATATACAATCTATGAGCTACATCCAAAAACCCTAAGGAGATCTAATAATTCACCAAAATCGGCTAGAGTTTTCAAAGAGAGTTTGAGAGAGAAGAGAAGAGTAGGTTGTCGGGACGATTACAAGACGTTCAAACTTGGATTTGGGCTTCTCCGGCGAGAGTCTTCAACACGGCGATAAAAAAGCTTTGATCGAAGCTTGTTTAGCCATACAAGGGTTATTTCGTTACCTATCTTTATCAACTTGTCACTCTTGTACTTTGTAATCCTAGTTTAGATCCGGCGAGAGTCTTCAACACGAAGATAACAAAGCTTTGATCGAATCTTTGTTTAGCCATACAAGGGCTATTTCGTTACCTATCTTTATCAACTTGTCACTCTTGTACTTTGTAATCCTAGTTTAGAGTTATTTGTTTGAGTAGTCTTGCATGCTACTACGATATACTCATATTGTAACATGTCTTGAATGTTTAGTGAAATATGGAACCGGATCTCCCCTCTTGAGGTTCTGCAGAAGTCGGGTTTTAACACCTGAACTGTGTAAACAATTCTTGTGTCGATCTCGCTTTACAATTTTTCATGATTAACAACTAGATTAAGATTTACAAAGTGGTATCAGAGGATATTTGTGAATCTTCCATCTGTAGAACATGTTAAAAGACTTTTGATACTACCTTGATAGCTAAATCTAGAGTTTTATTGTCCTTTTTTGATTTCCTGAGTACTTAGGTTGTTTAGTTTGCCCTCGTATATCTGACCATATTGCATAGAAACTAATATGTTTTTGTTTTTTGATATGGCAGAAGCTTCAATGAGGATGAAACCCTTTGATGGGTCCAGTGATTTCACCATGTGGCATGTGAAAATGAGAGCCGTCTTGACAAAGAAAAATGTCTTAATACCATCACTAGAGGATATCTTACTATAACTTCAGAGGAAATAAAGCAGTAAGTGGATGAGTAGGCCCATGCTGAAATAATGATTAGGTTAATAGACGACGTGGCTCGTTAGGTTGTAAGTTTCACTACTGCCAAATCTTTATAGGATACTCTTGAAAAACACTATTTGAAAAAAATGTCTAACTTCTAGAATATCTCTTTTACATTAGTTGTTTACCTTTAAAATGCATGTTAATCTGACTCTAAACGAGAATTTGTATAAATTCCTTAAAATGAATTAGGATTTAGCTAGATGTGATGATGAGATTAAGGAAATTCACCTTGTTGTCTTGTTGTTAGGCTCTTTACATGCTCAGTTTGACACTCTTAGGGATGTTATTCAATTTAGCTTAGAAAATTTGACTCAAGAAAAGATCATAGAAGCTATAACTGGAAAAAAAAAAAAATTAAAACCCTAAAAGTGTTTTAAAAAAAGATGATAAGAAATCTGAAGTTAAAGCTGAAGTTCTTATGGCTAAGGATAATAATAAAAAGAACAAGAACAAGAAGAATAATAAAAATAACAAAGAAAAATCTGGAAATTCTGATCTTGATAAAGATAATAAGAAATGTTAATATTGTGAGAAACTTGGACATTATGCTAATAAATGTAAAAAGAAGAAAAAGGATGAAACTAACAATAGTAAAAATTATGATGGAAAGGTGTCTCTGTTTGAATAAACTTATGTGTGCCAATTCTGATATTGATGATTCTGATATTTGGATTTTAAACTTTAGTCGTACTATGCATGCTAGCTACCTATAACAAATCTTTGTTTAGTTCTATACATGAATTTGATGGAGGTGAAGTTATGTTAGGTAATAACACTACCTTAGCTATTAGGGGAGTCGGAAATGTACCTATTTGCATGTTTGACGGTAAAATTAGGGTTCTCCAAAATGTCATAAGGGTCCCAAAGCTTAGAAGGAACCTTATGAGTGAATCTGCTTTAGATGACCTAAATTGTCATATTAATACTAGTAATTGAATAAGAGAAGTCATAATGAATGGAACTACTCTTATAAAGAGTATCTAAAGGGTAGGTTATATTATGGTATCAGTTCACCTAATTTGATTCTCACCACTTCTAATAAAAATATGTTAGAGAAAAATACTAAAATATGGCATGATAGACTAGGAAACATATGTAATATAGGTCTTAGAAACTTGTAAAAAAAGGGCTTATTGAAAAAGAACTTGTTGATATAAAATTTTGTGAAAACTAAGTGTTAGGAAAGAAACACAAGCACATTTTTAACAAATAATCCTATAAAGTTGGAAAACCTCTATAATATATACACTCTGACCTATAAGGTCGTGCTCAAGTAGATACCATAGGTGAAAAGAGATATTTCATCTTTTTATAGATCATTACTCTAGAAAAGTCTGGATCTATCTCCTTAGAGCCAAAAATAAAGCTTTTGAAATCTTCAAAGATTGAAAACAATCTATTGAAAATCAATCAGGATATAAAATAAAGTGCCTTAAAACAGATAATGTTCTAGAATTCTGTAATGTTGAATTCAATACTTTCTGTAAAATCAAGAGATTAAAAGACATCTCATTGTTCTTGGAAAACCACAACAAAATGGCATTGTTGAAAGAATGAGTAGAACTCTTCTAGAAAAGGCTAGGTATATGTTAATTAATTCAAGGATGAGGAGCTATGTGGGGTGAAGTAGTTACCACTTTTTCCTATCTCATAAATAGATCTCCATCTTCTGTTATTGACTTTAAAACACCTCAAGAAATGTGGACTTGTAAAAAACCTGACATAAAACACTTTAAAACCTTTTGGATGTATTGCTTACTCTCAGATCTCTAAGGGTCAGTTGCAACCTAGGGCTCTTAAACCTGCTATTGAGGGAGTTAAAGGCTATAAATTGTTGCTTATACAACCTCATGGCTACAAATTCATAACTTCTAGAAGTGTTACTTTCAATGAAAATGATTTTCATTTTAAAAATAAGCATGTCGAAACTGTGGAAACTAATACATATAACAATAAAGTTAATATACCTGTCACTAGAGTTCCTCTTTACAATCATGATGACAAACCTTACATAAATCAGGATGAAGAAGAATTTGACATAGGTTATAATCAACCTTATGCAACCAATGAAAATGACAATGTCGATACCTCTTAGTCCATGAACACTAAGAATGATACGGACATTGTAGATCTTATGGATCAAAACAATGATAATGTGACTCAACAATTAAGGAAGAAACATAACGGAGATATTTCTAGTATTGAAAATGTTAATAATCATGAAACTATCAATGACAGTGACCGAAATGAATCCAGTTCAACTAGTCTAAGGGAGGAAACTAAGACTATAAACCATTATGACCCTCATGTTCATTATCAACTTACTAGGGATGGAGTTCCTAGGCGAAAAATTCCCAACAAGAAATATGCTAATAATGTTGATTACATTATGTTCACTGTTGAACTGAACATAGTTGAATATACCTTCATAGTTGGTGATGATATTGACAACTTTTATACTCCTGATACTTATGCACAAGTTGTTAGGTGCTCTAATGCTAAGAATTGAAAACAGGCTTTGAGTGCAGAAATAAATTCTATGATCACAAATAAAACATGGACTCTTGTTCCCAAACCTGACAACTCTAAGCTAGTTAAATGTAGATGGATATATAAGCTAAAAGAAGGTATTAAAAATAGTGAAGCTCCTAGATATAAAGTTGGGCTAGTGGCCAAAGGCGTTACACAAAGAGAAGGAAAAGACTATACTGATATCTTTGCACTTGTTATCAAATATAAAACTTTGAGATTGTTGCTTGCTATGGCTATTGTGTATGACTGGGATATTGAACAAATGATGTTAAAACGGCTTACGTGCATAGTGATTTAAATGAAACCATTTATATGAGTCAACCCAAAGGGTTCATAGATGAAGATAAACCTGAGCATGTATGTTTGCTAAAGAAATCCTGTATGGTTTAAAACAGTCACCTAGACAATGGAACATTAAGCTTGACATATGTATGAAAAACATAGGTTTTATGAGAAGCAAGTATGATTATTGTTTGTACTTCAAAAATGCTTTTGTTTTTGATGTTTTGTATGTTCTCTTATATGTAGATGACATTCTGATTATCTGTAAATATAAGACTATCATTGTTGGTGTTAAAAGAAATTTGAAAATGTACTTTGACATGAAAGACGTAGGCCCGACTAAGAAACTTCTTGATATGTTTAACATGGATAACTCTAAACTTATCTCTATGCCCTTAGAAGGGCACCTAGAACTCACAAAGAAACAATTCTCTAACTCTCCCAGTGAGATCAATAAGATTTCAAATATTCCTTATGATGTTGTTGTTGGATATGTTATTGTAATGCTTTGTCCTAGACCCGATATGGAATTTGTCATTAGTGTGCTAAGTAGATTCATGTCTAACCCTGTACTTGGACATGGAATGCTATGAAATATTGTATGAGATACATTTCTAGAACTAAGAAACTATGTCTTGTTTTTGGCGAACATTTTGTGAAGCATAATGTGTTTGGTTATGTCGATTCTAATTATGCTAGCAATAAAGACACTAGAAAATCTACCACTTCATACTTTTATACATGGACTGGTAATTGTATATCTTGAAAATCTCAACAAACATTCCATATTAGCTTTGTCATCTACTGAAGCTGAGTATATAACAATTGTAGAAGCTTCTAAAGAAGTTATATGGCTAGGTTTTCATTTTAAGATCCAACATAAAAATTGTGTGCTTACTCTGCTTATAGATAGTCAAAGTGCTCTATATCTTTATAATGATCATGTATACCATGAGAGATCTAAGCATATAGATGTTAGATTTCACTTTGTCAAGGATGAGATAGAAAAGAAACACTTTGAGGTTAAAAAGATTAGGGGTTAACCCAACTGACTTTGGAACAAAAATTGTCCCTGTTAACAAATTTATATTTTGCAGCAATTCCATACACCTATGGGATGTTCTATAACCTGCTTACCATTGAATTGATGATAGACATGAAAGCTTCTCAATTTTTGCTACTAGTGATCAAGAAAAAAATCAGGTACATGAATCAAGAGGGCATTTGTAAATGTTGTTGGTTCATGTTCATGTTTGTAATAGGGTGTATGATTGTTAAGCATGAAAGCTCTTCTCATGTAATAACTCTAAGATTATGAGTTTAGAAGATATGCTCAAATATGCATTATAGGTTGCTCTTAGATCATATGGTGCTGATTAGATGAGAAATCTTCTAATTATGGTAGCATGGATCTAAGAGATGTTATAATCATATTAGAGGTGGATTATCTAACACTTAGTACTTGTTTTATGGTTTGTTTGTTTTTGTGGGTCGTGTACATTTTATTAAGCAAATCTTGCTTAATGGGCAAGTGATTCCTCAAGGGTTGATCCGTTACAAGATGAACCGGGTTTGTTGTTTAGTCCGGTTCAACAACACACTAAACTAGTCGGTTCATTAATTGCAACGACGAGTTTCAACACTTACCTTGAGATATATACACAAGTATACAACCTATGAGATGCAGCTAAAAAGCCTAAGGAGACCTCACATTTCACCAAAATCGGCTAGGATTTTCAAAGAGAGTTTGAGAGAGAAGAGAAGAGAAGAGAAGGTTTCCACGACGATTGCAAGACGTTCAACTTTAGATATGGGCTTCTCCGGTGAGAGTCTTCAACACGAAGATAACAAAGCTTTGATTGAAGCTTTGTTTAGCCACACATGGGCTATTTTGTTACCTATCTCTATTTGCTTGTCACTCTTGTACTTTGTAATCCTAGTTTAGAGTTGTTTATTTGAGTAGTCTTGCATGCTACTACGATCTACTCCTATTGTAACCTGTCTTGAATGCATAGTGAAATCTGGGACCAAACCTTCCCTCTTGAGATTCCGCAAACGTAGGGTTTTAACACCAGAATTGCGTAAACAATTCTTGTATCGATCTTGCTTTACAATTTATCATGATTAACAACTGGATTAAGAATTACATTAATTTTAAAATACGTAACTCTACAATCATCTCAAGTTTACTCTCAAACTTCAAACCATAAAATCACCACCAAACTCCTCTTTATCGACTTAGAGATGGACGGAAGTTAAGCTACAACCATGAATAAGTTGATGGTGATAAAAAAAAATTAACTAGAAAATATAATGTAATTCATTGATTTATAATTTTATATGAGACAATTGATGTGTCAAAGTTTGAGAATATAATATAGTAAGATTTTTTTTTTGGCTCAGAAGTAAGATATTTTTTGTTTAGAAGATAATGTCATTTATTTTTAAAATTTTGAATTTTTTTAATATGAGTTAATTAGTGCTTTCAAAATTTTAAAATATTAGAGTAAAATCAATGTAGCATCAAAGTTACCCACAAACCAAATGAATATTAATGAATAATGATTAAAACTTAAAAGTTAAAACAACATCCAAAGTTGACGATACTAATCAAGTATGCCTATTCTTTTTTGTCAATATTTACACAAACTATGCATCAATGTAGAATTTTAGCTCAAATATATTAAATAAAAATTTGTAAAAGTTCATTAGAAATAAAGTTGTGTTCACAAGGAGAGTTACTGATCTTCTATATGTATATTAAAGTAGTTCTGTAACTAACCCTTGACGCACTTTTATACGGTCATCTTATTAATCTTACATGTGTTGCTCATTCGCTAAATCACATCTCTCTTATTGTCACATATAAATTTGAGAGTTTATAATTTTGGTCAAATAACACATCCGTATTTTAAAAATTCTACTTTGTTAAAAATGTAAGAGACACTTAACTTCAGATTTTTTGTCCTCACTCGACCACTGAAAAAGAAAAATTATTATTAATATGAGTGGGGCTGATTATGTTGTCATAACCAGGTTCAGGAGCTTAGAGGTCGGGCGACCTAGTCAACTAGTATGATGGTATGCTTTGGATTGGGGTTTTCAGTTTGCTTCTATGCGTTGTTCTTAGTTGTATCTTTTCTTTATAAAGCCTAAAGGAATTCTTGCGCAGATTCTTGGCGATGTAGCGATCCCATATTGGGGTGTTACAAAAGATGGTATCAGATGTTGGTTTGGGTTGAGTCGGAAATATATAGAGTTGGTGTTGCCGTTATAGCCTAAGATCTCCATTGCTCCTTCCTATGCTTGGTTTAATGAATTGTATATTGAGATGTGTGGATTGTTGTGTCCCACATCGACTATAATAAGTAATGTGAACCTAACATATAATCCCAAGGGATACTCCTCCTATTGCCAATTGGTTTTAGGATGGAACCCCGAAGGCTTGTGTGTAAAGGTTCACTTGTGGCGTGCATCCCGTCCACGTCTTAGACCCGACGGATATAAAAGATAATTTAACATGGTATTAGAGTTAAGGTTCGTGCGGGTCTCGTTATCTTGTGTTTGGGTTGTGATTAGCGAATATGTTATCCGCCCGTTTGGCTAAGCCGGCCTTAAGGCTTTGTGTCAAGTGTCAACTAGTCAAGGATAGTTGCACTTGAGGGGGGAGTAATTAGATGTGTGGATTATTGTGTCCCACATCGACTATAATAAGTAATGAGAATATAGCATATAAGCTCAAGGGTTACTCCCCCTATTGCCAATTGGTTTTAGGATGGAACCCCGAAGGCTTGTGTGTAAAGGTTTACTTTTGGCGTGCATCCCTTCCACGTCTTAGACCCGACGGATATAAAAGATAATTTAACATTGTATAGTACTACTTTGACTAAGGTATAACTACATGTGACAAGAGTAAGAAGCACAAGTAGGGGAGATCAAAGTAGTGAAGTTGGCATGAGACATGCAAGAAGTATACGAAAGGTTAACGATAAACCTTCGGTTGTTGGATTGGTGCTTCTGAAAGACTTGTTGATGAGTTTTAGACATCTTATAACAATGATTGGTCAGTTTTAAAGAATGCAGTAGACATAGTTGTACAAGTGACATTAGAAACAAAGTGAATCGCCGCCAATCCCAACCAATACCTTTGCTACTTGACCCTTAACTTTCTTTGGTAGAAAGAAGTGATGTTAGAACTATTGCAACTACACTTATGAAATTGATGTCACCTACATATAATGGTTTTGGAGAACCAACTGAAGTATGTCATTGACTTAAGAAAAAGAAAAAGTATTTTATAAGAGTAAGATTTCCTAAAGATTAGAGATTGTCAAATATCAAATTTTATCTGACTAAGTGTGTTGACAACCGATGGAAAATAGTAACGCTTGTGAATGGTGATATGAGTTGAGAGCAAGATAACAACTTGTGTATACCATGTGACATTGCAAAAAGGAAATAAATATGAATATGTACACCTACGTAAAGAGGGTATGCTAGTGTTGTAGACTGATGTTGTAACACCCCAAATCCGTAGGACCCGAGGTGCTACTGGGCTAGGATCTCACAATGGATCCTGACCCTAGCCTGACAACAAGTTTACTGAATCTTACAACAAGACACTGATAGATTAAAACAAAACATAAAACTGATGTATATATATACATATCAAAAGGTAATACAGAGTACTGCTGAGTACAAAGTCAAAACATAAATCCGTACAACATAAATAACCCATCCCATGATATCGCCCAGTGTACGGAACCCTCAGCAGATCACCCAACTGGATCACTCTGCAGCTCTCCTAACCTGCAAAGGATCTACAACACGGTATAAAACCGTTAGCTAACCATGCACATATATAAGAATATGCTAGAGCACACACACACGTCAGGAATCATAACACCACATCATGCTTTCACACATTTACCCGGTTATTATCTTTATAACGTTAATCATTCAAATAATATATCTGCATATGAAGATATGTGACACGAGGAATGTATATAACCCTCACCTCTACGTGCAATAGCTAGTTGGAGTGGTATCAGCGCACCTTCCCGTATACCATGAGGAGTGGTCAGTGCCCTTCCCGTATACCAGGTCTAACTAGCTTACAGAGACTTCCCAGACTCCACTACGGGATGAAAGGTAAGTTGTCACAGCCACTACAATGGGCGGTCAATATAATATAGGTCGGTAATGAACTATAACACATGCTATAAAGCATATAACAATCACCACTCAAGCATACATCCAATATAAGGATGGTAGCTAAGTAAGTCCTATGGACTTACCTCAACCTTAAGAGTAAACTCAACCACGATCAACTCTCAGATACGTCCACTCCAATCCGGAGGACAACACTGCCTAATATCAAGGCATACAACATATATCAGACTCATATCCATCAAAGGGTCACACCTAGACCCAAGGGATCCATAAGGATCATACCCTAACTCATAAACCTCAAAGCCATAACCGGCATAAATGATAACGTACTCATCATCGTTCTAACCTCATACATAAACCTAGCATGCTACTAACCCGCTCATACTAGGAAAAAGGATCTACCTAACTCTAGGTAGACCCGGGACAAGACGCACCTTCGTGACGCAAGAGACGCAGGGGCGGAACAGGCAACCCGCAGGGGCGGCAGGTCTCAGCCGCAGGCGCGGTGACCAAGGCCGCAGGCACGGCGCTGAGGCACGGCTTCCGCAGGGGCGGTAACTTCAAGCCGCGGGGGGCGGCGACAGTGCAGAGTTCGCTCCCGCGATTCCTCTTTGGCTCCTCACGTGATCAAATCACGCCTTCTTCATTCCAAAGTCACACATATACATATACATACACATACCAACCTCAGTATACCCTATCATGCATCTAATCCTAAGCTAAAAGGAAGAACAAGGAAGAAGAAAGGAAGGAGAAGCAAGAAGCTTACCACACTTGTGGTTCTAGGCTGCACAGAAGATCAACACCCAACCTCACTGGTTTCCAAGCTCAACAACAACATCTAACATCATCCTCAAGCATCAAAACCACACAAACTCTTCCAAGTTCAAAGGAACACCAAGATCAAGAACAAAGGGAAAGAAGAAGAAGCAAGAAGGACGTAGGGTCTGGAATGGGAAGATGAAGGTGATACCCTTTCTCAGCAAGGTAAGAGATAAGTAAGGAAAAGAGGGTAAAGCACGGTCAAGAGGACAACAAAATCGGCTGCAGCCACCAGAAACCGCGGGGGCGGTTCCCTGGGCCACGGGAGCGGGAACCCGCTGGGGCGGCACACATGCCCGTGGGGGCGGCTAAGGTCGATCTCGGCCAAAGTTAAGTCTCGGCTAAGATAATCTCGGTCCAAAAGACTAAGGCTCTTACAGATGTCAAATACAATAAACTTCTCCTTTTACTAAAAATATAGTGAGTAGCAAAGAAGACAAGATTGATTATTCCAAGTCAAGATTGAGTCCTTTAGTTAGAACCCTTCTAGTTGGAAACATGTGTAAGACATTAGGGAATATTATATACATGCACATGAGAGAAAAAAAATACTTTCCCGTCTCATACTTTTGTACCTGTGGAGATGCATTAATTGAATAAACAAGTAAACGACTTGTCGATAAACAAGTAAACGACTTGTCGATAAGACATATATTTTAGGATATTGTCTTACCACGGGGAGCGCAAATATTGTTTATGAAAAAGGAAGATGATGATCTTTGTGTAGATTATATAGAATTAAACAAGATGACTAGGGGTGATCATAGGTCCAAAACCGAACCGAACCGCAAAAAACCGAACCGAACCTAAAACCGATTTTCTCAAAACTTTGGACTGAAAACCGAACCTATAAAATTAGGTTCGGTTTCTAAAATATTAGAACCTAAAACCGAACCTATTAGCGCGGTTTCGGTTCGGTTTAGGTTTTAGACCTAAACGGACCTAAAAATACAAATAAAAATATCGATAAATATAAAAAATATGACATATCCAAATCCAATAACATAAAATTCGTGAAAACAATAAAACAATAAAGTTTAAATCTTTAACAATGTTAGTATAAAGAGTTAAAAGCCTAGAAAATAACAATCTCATCTAAGCATCAAGTTAAAATCTTGTTTTTTCAAATTAATATTCGGTTTTTCGGTTTGACCGTCGGTTTTACGGTTTTTAACCGAAACCGAACCGAAACCTATTTTTCAAAAAACAAGGACTTAAGACCGAACCTAAATTGTCGGTTTCGGTTTCGGTCTAGACCGAAATTGTCGGTTTCGGTTCGGTTTGGTAAACCGAACCTAACTTGCTCAGCCCTAAAGATGACCATGCATAGTAAGTATTTATTGCCTATGATATATGATTTGCTAGACTAGTTACAAGGTCGGTAGTATTTTCAAAGAATGATTTGAGGCGTGATTACCATCAGTCGAGGATTTGGGATGAAGACTTTGCAAAAGTAACGTTCAAGACAAGGTATGCTCATTATGAGTTTGTGGTGATGCCTTTGGGCTCACTAATGATCTAGATGTTTTCATTGACTTGATAAATTGACTCTTAAAAGAATACTTATACCACTTTGTTGTAGTGATAATTGATATGATCTATTCTCAACCATCTTTGAATTGTTTTTGAAGCTTTGAGAAATAATAAGTTATGCTAGATTGTCTAAATGTGAGTTTTTATTGTCAAAAGTAGCATTCTTTGAGCATGTGTTCTCAAACTGAAGGTGTGAGTGTTGGACCCTAGAAAATTGTAATTGTCACATAATGACATTCGCCTAGGAATGTGAAAGATGTTAGATGTTTCCTTAGTATTGTGGGATATTGACGGAGATATATGGGAGGATTCCCAAAAATATCCTAACCAATGACTAATCTACTTCAAAAGACAGAGAAGTGTGGGTTAGATAAAAAAAAGTGTCATTTGTAACGAACTTCGGAGAAGATAGGCTAGCGCAATCGCGTTGACCAGACCTCAAGGTACAAATGAATTTGTAAATTACATTGATTCTTCAAGACAAGGTCTTGGTTGTATGTTGATGCAAAATGACAAAGTAATCACATATGTCTTGCCATTTGAAGTAGTATGAGGTAAATTTACCCCACTCATGACTTGGAACTTGTAACGGTGGTTTTGTCCTCAAGATTTGGTAACACCGCCTATACGGTTAAGTTATTAAATTTTCACAAATCATAAGAGTTTAAAGTACATTTTCAACCGAAAAGAATTAAATAGGAGATAGATAATACGCCTAGAGTTGTTGAAGGATTATGATATTGAGACAATATCAAAGTTTTCATGATCAACGACAAGAACTTAGACATGAACAAATCCGGGTCGGTCCGTCTAGGCCACCCACCCATCCGCCCCAAAACATGGGCATGGGTAAGCAATTTGGCTCGTTCGGTCCGGGTCAAGCCCAACCTAGATGTCTGATATCATAATTTATCGACTTGTTACACTCATGCATTTAGTTAGATTTCCCCTTTCCGCATTCATGTTTTGGCCTTAGTTTGTGCCATTTATGCTTGTTTAGTTCTACTTTGCAAGAATAGATGTCTACACACGCTATTTGTGGCTTTGTAGGTGATTTGGCGCATTTTGGAGCTAAAACGACGTAATTGAGGATCAAGCCTCGAAGTGGATGCATTGGAGCAAGCATACGTGCACGGGAAAGGCCAGAAATCGAGCTAAAGACGCGAGGAATCGAGCTAGAGGCGCGAAGGAACGAAGAAGACCGCGTCTCGGACCAAGATGGACCGATCTCGGTCAAACCAGACCGAGATGGTCCAAATCTCGGCCGAGATTTGGTCTAGCTCGGCTGAGATTTCCCATGGCTCGGCCGAGATGGACATGGCTCGGAGGAGATTTCCGATGTCCTGACGCGTTGAAGTTTCTGTTACTGAATCTCGGTCCCGACTGGCCCGATCTCGGCCGAGATTTCTGCCCAAGATTTCCTGTTCGGCGATTTTATCTTATTTTTAGATCGGTTTTGGCCCAGCCCATCCTTTGTAAGGTTGTTGCCTATAAAAGGGAAGCTCTAGGTTATTTCTAAGGGTCCGATTTAGTCCGAATTTTAGGGTTAGGTTACCCCATAGGGAGGAGCCGCCTCCCTTCCTTTCCCTTCTTCTTCTCCACCATTGTTCTTCTTTAGTTTAGCTTCAAGATTTATATTTTTGCTTTGAGGTTTGTTTGGTTGACCTTGTTGATTCGAGATTTGAGAAGATTGGAAGTTTTAATTCAAGTTAAGTTCTTTTTATTCCATTTGTCATTTATTTATTTGTCTTTCTTTGATATGATTGTTATTGGCTAGAACCTTATGGTTCCAAGGTTGACAGGGATTTGTTTATGCCTTTGATTATGATGGAATGTTGTGCTTTATGTTTTGGCTTTGAATTGCTTGAAATCCTAATGGTTGGCTTGGACTTGAACCTAGTTAGAATCCTTCTAGCTAGTAACCTAAGTTGGAATTGAGACTTACCCGGTGATATTCCTTCATAGATACATGAGAGACTGATCATAGGTAATAAAGGTTTATCTTTTATTGGTTGAATGTGCTTAGATTCCTTTCTAAGTAGGGTAATACCTGAGACTTAACCGGTAATGGTTTACCTTTCCCTTAGTTTGTAATCTGGTTTGTTTAGAATTTTCTACCTCTCTACCTTGAGACTTACCCGGTAATAGAATGTCAGCCTAGAAACGTTCATCCCTGTGGCTTTTCTACCATATATCTTTATGAGTCTTCCTGAATCTATATGCATAAATAATGATCTTGAACCCTTGGAATCCATTTTCTTTCCTTTAACTTGATTATCTTTGTTTTCCCTTTTTGTTTGTTTGTTTTGACTTTCAATCAATAGTGACAATTGATTACGAATCCTTAAAACCCTTTTAAAAACTTTTTTTTGATTTCTTTCCCTTATCTTTTCCAACCCCCTATCTTTAATTGAGATCTATTTTATATTTAATTATTGTTGCATATTAATCCCCTCAATCCCTGATATCGACCCTGGAATACTTACCTTTACTCTGATTGACCCATACACTGTGGGTTCGTTGCTATTTAGGGAATTATTTTCAGGTTATAAATTTAAAACTATCTCTTCCTTGTTTTACTAACTTATAGTTCTTTATCATTATTGATAAAGGTTTATAGGGGTGTAAAAACAGCGAACAAGTTTTTGGCGCCGTTGCCGGGGACTGAGAATGTTTAATTTGTTGTTTTTGATTATTTATAGTTTAGGTCTTTCTGGTTACTTTTGATCTCGTTTTCTTTCTGTCTTTGTATTCTGCAGGTACAATATGGCTTGGAATAACGGATTTGGCTCTTGGAGGTATTGTGAGGGTTATGTTTATAATCCTTTTGGAGAAACACTCAAACCCCCACAACCTCAGATACAACCTCTGCAGCAATCTCCCGAAGATCATATAAAGTTGATGTATGAAAATTTATTGAGGATGTATGACGAGATAGAGAGGAGTTTGTCTCGCAGGGATGAACCTCGAACGCTAAACGAATTGCAGAGATCAAGGGAGAAATCTGAGAGCATTTTAACTCCCAAGGAAGAGGTTCATCCAAATGAAGAGCGCATCGAGGATGAAGAGCTGACGAAGGAGGACGAAGACTCGGAAATTCCCGTCCCCATCTCGGCCGAGATCGAAGTTATCTCGACCGAGATTTCACAACAAAAGGTGATCTCGGTCGAGATCTCGGTCAACCCGACCGAGTTCTTACCAATCTCGGCCGAGATCCCTATACAGAAGAAAAATCTCTGCTGAGATTTCTGCCAAAGCTGCCCGAGATTTGCTGAAATTCGTCCCTGTGGCTTCCATCTTATTCGAGCTGCGCCTAAAAGTTGGAGGGCAGTGCCAAAGGAACCTCCCAAGGCTAGATTGAAGCTTCTCCCTCATCGAGAGAAGTTTTTAAATAAGTATGGGGTAACCCACAAGACTACCCCATACCATCCTCCAATGCTGGGAAGAGTGAGAATCTTCCAACAGGACATGAAGAGAGTTCTCAAGAAGAAAATATATGGGTCCTGTGAAGAGTGGTTGAAAGGACTAGATGAATAGTCCAAGGTTTTTGCTGTGAGCTGACGCAACCACGGAATTGGGTCTGGCTAGAGACCTTAAATCAAGCGCTTCTCAGGAGGCAACCCGAGGTATGAGTTTTTCCGTTTCTTGCTTTTGTTTTTCTTTTTGCTTTTTGCTTTTGCGTTTCTGCGTTTTTTGTTTCTTTTGTCTTTTCAGGTTTTTAGGTAATGAAGAATAGTTGCTTGAAGAAGAATTGCATAGCCGCTTGTTTCCACTACCACTTCCATTTACATGTGCCATATCACTGATTTTTACATTTTGAGTATTTTTTTTCACTTCTATTTATTCTTCACATTGGGGACAATGTGAGTTTTAAGTATGGGGTGGGATACCCGTAATCTTTTAGCATGTTTCTTTTCTTGTCACACGTTTCCTTTTAGCATGCATAAAAAAAATGGTGCTTCTAGGAATGACATGACCCCTATGATAATTTTGTGCTTGTGAATTAGCCTTCGATTATTACTTTTGAGCTCAATTTGATTTATGGCATATTTGGGATTTGAATACATTGCTTGAATTTTGTGTGAATTATGAAAATTGTCTTGTCTAGTTAGATTGAGTTTGGATAGTTGAAGCTTCATGATAAGTTCTTATACATTGCATAGGGATGATTTAGTCAATTCGACTTCATTCTTCTTCTATCTTTATCATGCTTAGCTCCTCAAACATGGAATCTCTTGTCTCCTATCCGGGAATTAGGAATGTTTAGTTTGAAGGTGTGTGCTGAAATTTTTGTGTTGTGAATTGTTTGAAGAAGTTTGAAGATTGTGAAATGTGATGTGATGAAGGAAAGAAAAGCTTATAAGGGATTGTTGGCTATGAAAGATGAGTAACTCGGTACCATTCACATAGCCGGGTGTTTGTGCCTTGCCAAAGTCTGATTAGTTTTAAAAACATTCCCTTAGAGTTGATTTGGTATGTGCATTTTGGTGTGAGGTACGTGAAGGAAACTGAACATCAAGGTTTCGGCTACTGCGCATCAATGCCTTTCACTCAGGAAAAAGAAAGAAAAGGAAGAAAATCTGCAGATTATGCAAGGGAGGTGAATGTTGAGTTGAAAAGATGAAGTGTGTTGTTTCTTCTTCCCGGATTAGCACCACGTGACCTAAATAACATCCTACCCTTATCATGTTTCTTGGCCTTTATTTGCTAAGTCCTTTTGATCTATGTTTACATGTATTTTGACTTGGCAGGCTTAGACTTGACTTTCTCATGAATATTAGATATTAGTAATTTTGATGATGAATATGAAATTCTTGTAAAGTATGATTATCCTTTTTATGCCTATTTCATTTGATCTTGATTGAAATATATCTTTAGCTATGAAACTAGCACTATAGAGGGTGATCATAATTAGAAGCACTTCGCGTTTTTGTTTTTGTTTTGCATAGATAATTCATGTTATCTTATCTTAGATTTACTACTTGCTTGAGGACAAGCAAGGATAAGTATGGGGTATTTTGATAACATGATTTATCGACCCGTTACACTCATGCATTTAGTTAGATTTCCCCTTTCCGCATTCATGTTTTGGCCTTAGTTTGTGCCATTTATGCTTGTTTAGTTCTACTTTGCAAGAATAGATGTCTACACAGGCTATTTGTGGCTTTGTAGGTGATTTGGCGCATTTTAGAGCTAAAACGACGTATTTGAGGATCAAGCCTCGAAGTGGATGCATTGGAGCAAGCATACGTGCACGGGAAAGGCCAGGAATCGAGCTAAAGACGCGAGGAATCGAGCTAAAGGCGCGAAGGAACGAAGAAGACCGCGTCTCGGACCAAGATGGACCGATCTCGGTCAAACCAGACCGAGATGGTCCAAATCTCGGCCGAGATTTGGTCTAGCTCGGCCGAGATTTCCCATGGCTCGGCCGAGATGGACATGACTCGACCAAGATTTGTCATGGCTCGGCCGAGATGGTCCGAGCTCGGCCGAGATCGAGAAATCTAGGCCGAGATTTCCGATGTCCTGACGCGCTGAAGTTTCTGTTGCTGAATCTCGGTCCCGATTAGCCCGATCTCGGCCGAGATTTCTGCCCAAGATTTCCTGTTCGGCGATTTTAACTTATTTTTGGATCGGTTTTGGCCCAGCCCATCCTTTGTAAGGTTGTTGCCTATAAAAGGGAAGCTCTAGGTTATTTCTAAGGGTCCGATTTAGTCTGAATTTTAGGGTTAGTTTACCCCATGGGGGGAGCCGCCTCCCTTCCTTTCCCTTCTTCTTCTCCACCATTGTTCTTCTTTAGTTTAGCTTCAAGATTTATACTTTTGCTTTGAGGTTTGTTTGGTAGACCTTGTTGATTCGAGATTTGAGAAGATTGGAAGTTTTAATTCAAGTTAAGTTCTTTTTATTCCCTTTGTCATTTATTTATTTGTCTTTCTTTGATATGATTGTTATTGGCTAGAACCTTGTGGTTCCAAGGTTGATAGAAATTTGTTTATGCCTTTGATTATGATGGAATGTTGTGCTTTATGTTTTGGCTTTGAATTGCTTGAAATCCTAATGGTTGGCTTTGACTTGAACCTAGTTAGAATCCTTCTAGCTAGTAACCTAAGTTGAAATTGAGACTTACCCGGTGATATTTCTTCATAGATACATGAGAGACTGATCATAGGTAATAAAGGTTTATCCTTTATTGGTTGAATGTGCTTAGATTCCTTTCTAAGTAGGGTAATACCTGAGACTTACCCGGTAATGGTTTACCTTTCCCTTAGTTTATAATCTGGTTTGTTGAGAATTTCCTACCTCTCTACCTTGAGACTTACCCGGTAATAGGTAGTTGGTTTGGAACTAGATAGTCTTGAGACTTACCCGGTAATAGACTGTCAGCCTTGAAACGTTCATCCTTGTGGCTTTTCTATCATATATCTTTATGAGTCTTCCTGAATCTATATGCATAAATAATGATCTTGAACCCTTGGAATCCATTTTCTTTCCTTTAACTTGATTATCTTTGTTTTCCCTTTTTTTGTTTTGTTTTGACTTTCAATCAATAGTGACAATTGATTGCGAGTCCTTAAAACCCTGTTAAAAACTTTTTTTGATTTCTTTCCCTTATCTTTTCCAACCCCCTGTCTTTAATTGAGATCTATTTTATATTTAATCATTGCTGCATATTAATCCCCTCAGTCCCTGAGATCGACCTTGGAATACTTACATTTACTGTGATTGACCCATACACTGTGGGTTCGTTGCTATTTAGGGAATTATTTTCGGGTTATAAATTTAAAATTATCCCTTCCTTGTTTTACTAACTTATAGGTCTTCATCATTATTGATAAAGGTTTATAGGGGTGTAAAAACAGCGAACAATGTCCGTCTTGTCTTTCCATATTATTTCATATCTAAGAAATATCCGATGTCCTGATCATTTATCTCAACTACAACTTTATTTATTGGAGATCTCAAATGCCCCAAATAACAACATGGTAAAAATTTATTCCCCGAAGAAAAAAGTGAAAATTTTTCCACAAGGCTAATTTCATTCTAGAAACATAGCAGTGGAACCCATGCTCATCAAATTCATCTCGTTTGCGAGTTAACTCAATATTACCATAAATGATTAAGTTTAATCCGTCTTAATCATCATTAATTAGGATTCGAAAATCCTAGATTTTACAGAGTTCCTAGAATTTGGGGTGTTACAACCATAGTGAAATTAACTATCTAATTTAAATTCTAAATATGCTATTCTATTATGTGAAATTTTTACATAGCTGAAATTTTAGAGTTGAACCGACGTTATTTAGTTTTATATAATTTATATGTAAAAGTTTTCCCACATAAAATATATTATTTCTTCACTATATATATATATATATATATATATATATATATATATATATATATATATATATATATATATCAATTTCCATGCTTTAATAAAATCATTTTTTTTAGAAACTACAAGGTAAGAAATTAGGGTACATCATCTTCTCGAGACTCTCCACCCTATAGCATCCTTTTGGATGAGTTCATCAACTGATCTCTTGACGAACTAGACACCAACTAGCCTTCATGACCTAACTCAGCCAACAGATCCTCCACACAATTGACCTCTCTAAAGACGTGTCTAATCCTAACCTGACAGAAGCCAGCTAAAATATTAGTAATATCTGACAGAATAAGATCAAGATCCCAAGGCGGTTTCCAAATCTGTTTAACTGAGTTAATTAACGTAAGACAATCTCCTTCGATTTCAATGTTTTTAATCCCTAGATCATAAGCCATGACAAGACCTTCCCTCAGCGCACATGCTTCAGCATACATGACCGATATGTTACCACATCGCCCCAAGCCAAGAGAAACTTTCATAACATCATGATTTCGAAGAATAAATCCATAAGTTGAGTCTCCTGATTCTTTTTTAGATCCATTAAAATTTAGTTTAATGAAGTCCTTATCTGGTTTATCCCAATGGATGTTTTTAGATTTCCTTTTGTTAGTCTTTTTGTTCTCTTTACCCTTTTTAGTTCTTATATTTAATTGGTTCCAATCATTAATTTGATTTCGAACTACTAGATCAATATTCAGAGGTTCTTTATTATTAAAAATTCTTTGGTTCCTAGCGGACCAAATGTTCCACCACACATGGACCAGGAAAATGAGATCAAACTTAGGTAGATTTAACCATAACCAGACAATCCTATCTGAAATTTTATCATTACTCTCATTACTGCATCTAAGAGAATTATTTATCTTGTCAACAGATAAAGAATCCATCAGGAATTGGCATTTGAAAAACAAATGATCAGCAGATTCAAACGGATGATTGCAGAGACAACAAGTCATCGGGACCGATATTTTTGTTTTTCTAGGTTCTATTTAGTTGGAAGTCCGTTAAAAGATAGTTTCCAAAGAAAGTTTTTAACTTTAGGCATAATATTCAAGCCTCAGATCCAATCATTCTCGCTTAAAGGGAGACCACTTCTAGCGTAAATAGCATTCATAGCTGACTTGGTCGAATAATTCTTATCATCTGCCGGATCCCAATACAGACGATCCTGAATAAATGTTTTTGGGAGTTGATATGAAATAATTTCTTCCGATAGACAGCCACCAATTTCCTCTTTAATCTTATTTTCATCCCATTTTTTTCTTTAATGAAATGTTTAACTACCAATTCTTTATTAATGAATACATTATTTTTACAGAATTTGATCAGTGGATCCCTCAGGATCCAACTATCTTTCCAAAAATTAACTGTACTATCATCTCCTACATTCCATCTGAAACTTGATTCAAACTCTGATCTCAACTTCATAAGTTTCTTCCATTGCCAAGAAGAATTTTGTTTAAAATTGTACTTCCACAGAACATATCCCTTAAGATAATTTTGATTAACAATTTTACCAAATATTATCTGGTTCATTTAGAATTTTCCAAAGTAATTTCATTTGGAGTACTTTATTCATTACCTCCGCTTTCCTAATGTCGGTACCTCCAAATTTCCTAGGTCTACAAATTCTATCTCAGCTAATAAGAGGGTGAAAATTAGGACCTTTATTCCAGAAAAAATTCCTATTAATTTGGTCTAATTCCTTGTGAATGCTAGTCGGCAGCATAAAACTTTGCATGATAAAGTTTGGTTTAACGTTTAAATTAGCTTTAATGAGTGTAGTTCTACCTTCTTTTGACAAGGTCGAGGACTTCCATTTAGTGAGTTGTTATTTGGATTTGGTGATAACCTCAACAAACACGCTTTTATTTACTTTACCATTAATAAACGGACATCCAAGGTATTTTTTTCAAACAGTTGGATCTCTCAATGCCCAAGTAGAGTTTGATTCCCTTTTGATTGAATTATCTACATAATTTGAAGTTTGGAAAGCCAATTTTCTGGCCCGAAATTCTACAGTATCCATTCAATATTTCTAAAATCCTAGAATTGGCACCCAGAGAGACTTTAGTGAAAATGATAATATTGTCCGCAAATGCTAGGAAAGGAATGCAACTTCCTTGTTTAGTAATAGGAAACTCATGGCTTTCTTATTCAGATTACTTTCTTTTTGAATATTCCGCTCAAGGACCTCAACTCCTAAAGTAAAGATCATGGACGAAATAGGATCACCTTGTCTCAATCCTCTCTTGGGATAGATCAAATCAGACGGTCTATCATTGATCAATATTGAGTAAGAAATTGTTGATATACATTCCATTATCCAGTTAGTGAATATATTCTTGAAACCAAATTTTTCAAGAACCGCTCAGATAAAATTCCATTTCACTCTATCATAAGTTTTCTCCATATCCAGTTTGATTGTCATATAACCTTCCTTACCTTTCTTTGTTCTAAATCCATGAAACACTTCGTGAGCTATCAGAATATTATCATGAATAGCTCTATTTTGAACGAAGGCAATTTGGAGTGGATATATTAATTTTGGTAAAATAATTTTGAGTCTAGCCGCTAAGATTTTTGCTATTATTTTATATACCGTAGAACAGAGACTTATAGGTCTGAAGTCATTAGTCGATGTTGGATTATCATTTTTTTGGAATAAGGGTAATGAAGGTATGATTTAACTTGTTTTAATAATTTTCTAGAGTGGTATAAACTTTTGACAGCCCTACATACAGACGGGTCAACAATGTCCCAATGTTTCTGGAAAAAACCCGTTGACATACCATCAGGGCCCGAAGATTTATCACTTCCAATATCAAAAGCTGCCTTTTTAATATCACTATTTAAAAAAGGTTTGGTAAGAAATTCATTGTCCTCATCAGTGACTTCATTTGGAATTGTTCGCATACATTTTTATAACCCACAGTGACCTTAAATCGTTTCTTATATTCGATTAAAAATTCCTGGAAGATGTCTTCTTCCGTATACACCCACTGACCATCACTACATTTAATATTATTAATCATCTTTCTATTTCTTCTACCCGTGGCTTTTCGGTGGAAATATTTTGTATTTTTATCTCATTTTTCAAAGGCAGTAGTTTTAGCTCTTTGCATCCAATATTTTTGCTGGAATTCAATTAGGCACTCTCTTTTTTACTCAATCTTGTTATTTTATCAATAACTATTTGATTATAATTTTTGTAGTTCAGATTTTGCAATTTCTCAATATCATTATCTATATTTTTAACTTGTTTATTAATGTTCTCAAAACTATCTTTACTCCAAATTTTTAGTTTTGCTTTTCCTAGACTTATTTTCTTATGTAATTTGAACATATTAGTACCTGGCACATGAGTACGCCATGCTTGTTTAATAATGTTTCCACAATCTTTCCTATCATTCCACGTCAACTCATAACGAAATGGTTTATTTCTAAATTTTTGTTTTGAATAACTAAGATTAATAGATATCATACGATGATAAGATGTAGTGAAGGCATGATTCCAAACATGAATCTGATTGTACTTATTCATAATTTCACAATGAGCCAAAACTCTATCGAGTTTTTCGAAAGTATTATTATCACCTTCCTTTCTTCTTCTCCAAGTAAACTCGTTTCCTCTCGAAATTAGGTTCATAAGGTTAACTTCTTGCATTAAATAATTAATTCTCTTAAATCTACTATTATTTCGGAAAGCTCCTCTAGCTTTATCTGCCGGACTTAAAATATCAATAAATCACCCATAATCAAGGAAGGAGGATTAAGGTTTTTATACAAATTAATAATACTTCTCCAAAACTCATCTTTAAAATTTTCCATTGGTGGTGCATAAAATAAAAAAGATATTGCAAGTAAAATCAATTTCACTATTATGATGTTCAAGAGCAATAAATCTCTCTCCCGATTGAATAATTTTGATTTTTTCATTTATTAATTTATAACTGGAAAACTTATTGTATTGCCGACTATACACTTAACAATTTTTCCAAAAATGTTTCATATAATTTGTAATATTTTTTATCACAATTGTAAGAGCCTTAGTCTTTTAGGACCGAGTTTTGGCTTTGGCCGAGTTTTGGCCTAGCCGCACCCACGGGCTGGTGTGCTGCCCCTGTGGGTTCCCGCCCCTGCGGTTTTCAGCGGCTGCAGCCGGTTTTGTTGACCCTTTGACCCATGCTTTACTCTTTCCTTTGCCTTCTCCCTTAAGTACTCCCCTTAGCTTCTGAGCAAGGGTTTCCACTTCCTTTTCCAGCCCCTTACGTCCTCCTTGTTTCCTCATACCTTACCTTGATCTTGCTTGAGTTCTCTTTGGAGTTTGAGAGAGTTGGTGTTGTGACTTTGATGTTGTTGATGCTAGTGTGTGTTGCTGTGCTTGGAAGCCATTAGAGTTGGGTGTGATCTTCTGTGCAGCCTAGAACCACATGGGTGGTAAGCTTCTTGCTTCTCCTTCCTTTCTTCTTCCTTGTTCTTCTTGTTAGCTTAGGATTAAATGCATGTTATAGGGTACTGATGTTGGTACGTGTATGTATATGTATGTGTATGATTTTGGATGAGAGAAGACGTGATTTGATCACGTGAAGAGTCGAAGAAGAATCGCGGGAGCGAACTCTGCACTGCCGCCGCCCCGCGGATTGAAGTTCCCGCCCTGCGGAAGCTACGCCTCAGCGCCCGCGCCGTGCCTGCGCCGTGCCTGCGTTGCTTGCGGCCGTTGTCACCGCGCCCGCGGTTGAGTTCTGCCGCGCCTACGGTTCACTTGTTCCGCCCCAACGCCCCTTTGTCATGCAGGTGCGTCTTGTCTCGGGTCTACCTAGAGTTGGGTAGATCCTTTCCTAGTATGAGTAGTTTAGTACCATGCTAGGTATGCGGTTGGAAATAGAATGTCGAGGATCATGTTAGCGTTTATGCCAGTTATGGCTTTGAGGTTTACGAGTTGGAATACGATCCTTATGGATCCCTTGGGTCTAGGTGTGACCTTATGATGGATATGAGTATGATATATGTGTTATGTCTTGTATAGGCTGTGTTGTCCTCCAGATTGGAGTGGACGTATCTGAGAGTTGATCGTGGTTGAGTT
The DNA here is from genome assembly GCA_002319775.1 of Fagopyrum tataricum. NCBI lineage: Eukaryota > Viridiplantae > Streptophyta > Magnoliopsida > Caryophyllales > Polygonaceae > Fagopyrum > Fagopyrum tataricum. Next base: position 11,875,710 of record CM008285.1, read on the forward strand.
TACTCCTGAGGTTGAGGTAAGTCCATAGGACTTACTTAGCTGTTATCCTTATATTGGATGTATGCATGAGTGGTGTATGTTATGCATGTTAGAACGTGATATTGTTATTACCGACCTATGGTCTATTGACTGCCCATTGTAGGGTTGTGACAGCTTTGCCCTGTCATCCCGCGAGGAACAGGGAGGTTCTCTTCGGCCAGACCAGTATGGTTCAGTGGGCCGGCCACCTGCTCCACTCCCACAGGGTAAACGGGAGGTGGGACCGATCCCCACTCCAGTTGGTACCATCTCCGAGAGACGAGGATTATATTCCTCGTGTCACATATATTCATATTGAGATATTTATTTATATGATGAGTGATGGATTAGTTATACAAGGATAATGAACCTGGTAAATGTGTGATATCATGATGAAGTGTTTATGTTTCTTGGTGTGTGGTTGTGCTCTAGCATCTTCTTATATATGTGTATGGTTAGCTAACGGTTTTATACCGTGTTGTATATCCTTTGCAGGTTAGGAGAGTTGCAGAGTGATCCGGAGGGGTGATCTGCTGAGGGTTCCGTACACTGGGCGATATCGTGGGATGGGTATTTTTGTTGTACGGATTTATGTTTTGACTTTGTGCTCAACAGTACTCTGTATTACCTTTTGATATGTATATATTTATACATCAGTTTCATGTCTTGTTTTAATCTATCAGTGCCTTGTTGTAAGATTCGGTGAACTTGTTGTCAGGCTAGGGTCAGGATCCATTGTGAGATCCTAGCCCAGTAGCACCTCGAGTCCTACGGATTTGAGGTGTTACAATGTTGGTATCAAAGCCCAGGTTGACAACAATGGCACTAGTAATCTGCGATAAAGGTCGAATAGATAAATAAACAGAACCCGAAAGGGGTCTGACTTTTTAAAAGGTTTTGGTTTTGAAATGAGTACAAAAGTGTTTTGGGATACCGTGTACGTGAGCTATCGCCCCTCTGAAGACCTCGACAGTATCGATATATATAGATACTCTGTTGTGGTTGATGTGATATATCTCTATACATACGGCATATATATAGCCTTCTAAGTTAGGTTTATGTCCTCTGCAGATGGTTCAGACTAGAGCATTACCTGCAGCGGGACGTGGTAGAGGTAGACCCCCTCTAGGTAGAGGACGAGGTAGGATTCCTGCCGCTGATCCACGCGCAACAAAGGAGATACACGAGGATGTTGCTGAGAGCATCGTTCCTGAGATTGGGAACGGGGCAGCTGGGAGACATGGCCCACAGAGAGTCCAGTCAGCAGACTCAGGCCGTGTTTCCATGGGGAAACAGAGTTTCGTGATTACATCAGACAGGTAGAGGAGGCCGCCAGAGCAGGTAGGCGTGCTCCTGATCTGGCAGCACGGGATGGATCATCTGAGAGACCCCACGGAGTGACTCAGGTGCCAGCTGTATAGGCACATGCTGCTGAGATTCCTCAGGTTCAGGAGGAGCATAGAGGGCCTAGACTAGACACCTGGTTGAAGGCTTTTCATCAGTTGGGTGTACCCCCTTTCACTGGGAAGGTGGGGTTAGAGGTGGAGCTCTGGATTGGGCATGTGGACTCAGCTTTGAAGTCCATTAGATGTCCAGTGGATAGACAGATCGAGTTAGTACAGACCTTATTCCGGGACTTGGCACAACACTGGTGGAGATCAGTACGGGGTCAGGTTACCAGTTACGAGCATATGAGGACCATGATCAGAGAGCGTTTCTGCCCTGCCTCATTGAGGAGGGAGAAACTGCGGGATTTTGTAGAGGCTGGGTTTGAGGATGTACCCGTCTCCGAGGCTATCAGGAGGTTCCAAGAGGAGCTGGCATTGCTGGGTCCAGCTGCACCTTCTACAGATCAGCATGTATACTTGTTCTCCCGACGTCTGAGGGATGCCACCCGGGCCTATATGGCGGGGTTTCATTGTGAGTCCTTGATGGACTACCAGGATAGAGTTGCCGACTATGAGCGAGAGAGAGCTAGTCAGAGGAGAGCTTCTCAGACCGGAGGGTCTGAGAAGAGGCAGCGTACAATGCAGTCCAGTGGTATTGTTGGAGTTGTGGGTGCAGGGTGATGCCAGAGTCGCCAGAGTCAGCCCCCATCGGCACCGGCTACTGACAGGGTACGACAGTGTTATAACTGTGGTAGATATGGACACATTCGACCAGAGTGTACGAGGCAGACAGTGACTTGTTACACTTGCGGTGGACAAGGGCACGGAGCTGTTTTTTGTAGACGAGGTGGAGCTTCATCACATCAGGGTTCTTCACCTGCTAGTGTAGCTGGGGTGGACAAAGGCCACCTCAGCAGCAATAGCAGACTCAGGGACAGCAGAGAGTCCCAGATCGCCCTACTGCTCAGGGATCTGTTCCTGGGCCGAGTAGGGGTAGAGGCCGTGGTGGCAGTACCACCGACACCAAAGGACCACAGGGTCGAGTGTTTGAGCTGAGGAGTGCAGAGGAGCCACCTGCACCTACTGCTACAGGTACCATTCTGATTCATGGTTTACCTGTTAGAGTATTATTTGATACTGGTGCTACGCATTCCTTTATTTCTGATGCATGTGTTGAGCGTCTTAGTTTAGATACAGTTGAAGGGATGCCCTTTAGTATAGGGTTACCTGATGGTGGTAGGGTCAGAGGTACCCGTGAGATTCATAGTTGTCCCATTTCTGTAGGGACTCGTGTTTTACTTGTTGACTTCTTTGTCATGTCATTAGAGCATGAAGAAGTCATTTTGGGTATGGATTGGATGGATAGACATTCTGCAGTCTTAGATGTAGGTAGGAGGAATGTTACCCTCTCTACCGAGTTAGGTCAGATAGAGGTTTTCCGTGGTTGGGACCTTGGAAAGACAGGTACAGTTATCAGTGCGATACGGGCAGCTAGACTGATTGCACAGGGTTGTGAGGCCTTCTGGTGTTATGCCATGAAGGAGGGGGAGAGTCCAGCATTAGAGGATATCCCAGTTGTCCGTGATTTTGTAGATGTATTTGCTGAGCCGTCCAGTTTGCCGCCCCAGAGGAGTGTGGACTTCAGTATTGAGTTAGAGCCTGGTACGAGACCGATCTCGAAGGCCCCATACCGGATGGCGCCTGTCGAGATGCTGGAGTTGAAGAAGCAACTTGAGGAGCTGGCTGAGAAGGGCTTCATTCGCCCTAGCGTATCTCCATGGGGAGCACCTGTCCTCTTCGTTCGGAAGAAGGAAGGATCGTTGAGATTGTGCATTGATTACAGAGAGCTGAACAAGGTGACCATTAAGAACAAGTATCCTTTTCCACGTATTGATGATTTGTTAGATCAGCTTCAGGGAGCGACTGTGTTTTCCAGGATTGACCTGCGCTCAGGATCACCAGCTGAGGGTGAGAGAGCAGGACGTACATAGGACAACATTCCGGACCAGATATGGACACTACGAGTTTGTAGTGATGCCATTTGGGCTTACGAATGCCCCATCAGTCTTCATGGAGTTGATGAACAGTATCTTCATCGACTTCTTGGATCAATTCGTGGTGGTATTCATAGATGATATTCTAGTGTACTCTCGCAACAGAGAGGAGCATGCAGGACATCTGACGACTGTATTGCAGGTTTTACGGGATAGAGAACATTATGCTAAGTTATCTAAGTGCGAGTTCTGGATGCCAGAGGTAGCATTCCTGGGTCACATTGTTTCCGCCGAGGGGATCAAGGTTGATCCGACGAAGATTGAGGCCGTAGCAGCATGGACTACACCGACGAACGTCAAGGAAGTACGTAGCTTTCTTGGCCTAGCCGGTTATTACAGACGCTTTGTGGAGGGGTTTTCTGTGATTGCCCGTCCACTGACGAGTTTGCTGAGGAAGACTACCAGATTTGTTTGGTCGGATCAGTGTATGCAGAGTTTTGAGGAGCTGAAGAGGTGTTTGACTTTTGCTCCTATTTTGACACAGTCAGAGGGTACAGGGGATTTTGTGGTACACAGTGATGCGTTCAAGCTAGGCTTGGGATGTGTGTTGATGCAGAGAGGCAGAGTTATTGCATATGAGTCTCGACAGTTGAAGACGTATGAGGAGAACTACCCCACTCATGATCTGGAGTTGGCAGTGGTAGTTCATGCATTGAAGATCTGGAGACATTACATGTATGGTGTTACATGTCAGATCTTCACAAACCATCAGAGTCTGAAGTATATTTTCACGCAGCGGGAATTGAATAACCGCCAGCGTAGGTGGCTTAAGCTGATCAAGGACTTTAATTTAGAGATTTTGTATCATCCAGGGAAGGCGAACGTTGTCACCGATGCCCTGAGCAGGAAGACGCCTAGAGAGCATGCGATTGCGAGGCTGACAGTTCAGCATCAGTTTCAAAGGGATCTGATATGGTTAGAGTTGGACATCCAGTTTCCTAATGAGGATGCCCGGCTGAGTACTTTAGAGGTTCTACCTGATCTGTTGAGTGAGATCCAACAGAAGCAGGAGACCTGCCCGACGCTGACGAGGATCAGAGAGAGGATGTCTCGGGATGAGGCACCACGGTTTCTTCTGGGAGCAGATGGAGTTTTGAGGCGCCGCGGTCGCTTTTGTGTACCCGCTGATGCGGACCTACGTCAGAGGATTTTACAGGAGGCTCACTGTACACCTTACTCTGTACATCTAGGTACGAGTAAGATGTATCAGGATTTGAGACGGTTATATTGGTGGGGAGGACAGAAGCCCGATGTGGCCAGATTTGTGGCACAGAGTGCGACCTGCCAGCAGGTCAAGATCGAGCACTTCAGACCTGGAGGTGAGCTTCATCCACTTCCTGTGCCACAGAGGAAGTGGGAGGACGTCACCATGGATTTTGTAACTAGACTGAGGTTGAGCCGGAGTTTTGATGCCATCTGGGTCATAGTGGACAGATTGACGAAGACAGCACGTTTCATTCTTATTAGGGAGACGTGGCCGGTGAGCAGATTAGCTAAGGAGTACACTAGGCTGATAGTGAGACTCCATGGTGTACCGAGGACGATCGTCTCAGATAGAGATGGGCGATTTACCTCGAGATTCTAGCAGCAGATTCAGACTGCCCTGGGGACGAGTTTGCACTTCACGACTGCGTTTCATCCTCAGATAGATGGTCAGTCAAAGAGGACCATTCAGACTCTGGAGGACATGTTGCGAGCTTGTGTGTTGGATTGGGGACAAGTGTGGACGGATCATCTCCCACTAGTTGAGTTCTCATACAACAACAGCTGGCATGCATCTATTGGGATGGCCCCATATGAGGCACTGTATGGACAGAGATGTCGTACCCCGTTATGTTTGGATGAGCATAGCAGTGCTAGTGGTTTAGCACCTGATCAGATTCGGGATGATATGGCTCGAGTAACATTGATTAGAGAGCGGATGCTGACTGCCCAGAGTCGTCAGAAGTCATATGTTGATAGGAGGCGTTGACCTCTAGAGTTCAAAGTTGGAGCCCATGTGTGGCTGAGAGTGTCCCCGACACGAGGTGTGAGGCGTTTTGGCATTAAGGGGAAGTTGAGTCCCCGATATGTCGGGTCGTTCGAGATTCTGAATCGGGTTGGGAGTGCAGCTTACAGATTAGCCTTGCCTCCGAGGTTAGAGGGTGTTCACCCTGTGTTTCACGTGTCTCAGCTGAGGGAGTACATACCAGATCCGAGACATATCGTGAGTTATGATGATTTGGTGGTTGAGCCGGACCACACCTTTATTGAGCATCCTATTGCAGTTCTAGAGCGAGGTATGAGACGCCTACGTTCGAAGGACATTCCGATGTTGAGGATACAGTGGTCGAGACGTGGACCTGGTGAGGCTACATGGGAGACTGAGGATAGTATCTAGAGGAACTATCCAGAGTTCTATGCCGAGATAGGTGTACCAGTAGGATCACCGGGTAGATCTTAGTACTATCTTGGTGAGTATTATGTGCTTATGTGCTTATATGTCATGTTGTGTTTATTTTCATACTAGCTTGATGTGATATATGATCTGATTAGATCCTGTGTGCTAGTATGAGTACTGTTTATAGCTGGAGATGGTTCTTACCTCCATGCCATTGTGATACGATAGGTTTAGCTGGAGGTGGTTACCCCTCCGTGCTGTTTTGATGGACATAGTTGTGGCTGGAGACGCTTTTTCTCCACGCCCTAGTGTTGTGACGTGATGACGTGTTTATAGATGGCTAGAGATGGGTTTCCTCTATGCCCCGGATAGTATCGTGTTTTATAGCTGGAGATGATGAGTTCCTCCATGCCCGTGCTTGAGGTTTAGAGTGACATAGGTTGATACCTTATGTGCAGAGATGATACCCCGTTAGAGGGAGTTGTACCTCGTCTTTTGAGTCCGAGAGGTTTCTGGGTTTATACAAGTTTCGGGACGAAACTTGTTTTTAGGGGGGAGAGATGTAAGAGCCTTAGTCTTTTTGGACCGAGTTTTGGCTTTGGCCGAGTTTGGCCTAGCCGCACCCGCAGGCTGGTGTGTCGCCCCTGCGGCTCAGGGAACCGCCCCTGCGGTTTTCGGCGGTTGCAGCCGGTTTTGTTGACCCTTTGACCCGTGCTTTACTCTTTCCTTTGCCTTCTCCCTTAAGTACTCCCCTTAGCTTCTGAGCAAGGGTTTCCACTTCCTTTTTCAGCCCCTTACGTCCTCCTTGTTTCCTCATACCTTACCTTGATCTTGCTTGAGTTCTCTTTGGAGTTTGAGAGAGTTGGTGTTGTGACTTTGATGTTGTTGATGCTAGTGTGTGTTGCTGTGCTTGGAAGCCAGTAGAGTTGGGTGTGATCTTCTGTGCAGCCTAGAACCACAAGGGTGGTAAGATTCTTGCTTCTCCTTCATTTCTTCTTCCTTGTTCTTCCTCTTAGCTTAGGATTAAATGCATGTTATAGGGTACTGATGTTGGTACGTGTATGTATATGTATGTGTATGATTTTGGATGAGAGAAGACGTGATTTGATCACGTGAAGAGCCGAAGAAGAATCGCGGGAGCGAACTCTGCACTGCCGCCGCCCCTGCGGATTGAAGTTCCCGCCCCTGCGGAAGCTACGCCTCAACGCCCGCACCGTGCCTGCGTTGCTTGCGGCTGTTGTCACCGCGCCCGCGGTTGAGTTCTGCCGCGCCTGCGGTTCACTTGTTCCGCCCCAGCGCCCCTTTGTCATGCAGGTGCGTCTTGTCTCGGGTCTACCTAGAGTTGGGTAGATCCTTTCCTTCCTAGTATGAGTAGTTTAGTACCATGCTAGGTATGCGGTTGGAAATAGAATGTCGAGGATCATGTTAGCGTTTATGCCAGTTATGGCTTTGAGGTTTACGAGTTGGAATACGATCCTTATGGATCCCTTGGGTCTAGGTGTGACCTTATGATGGATATGAGTATGATATATGTGTTATGTCTGTATAGGCTGTGTTGTCCTCCAGATTGGAGTGGACGTATCTGAGAGTTGATCGTGGTTGAGTTTACTCCTGAGGTTGAGGTAAGTCCATAGGACTTACTTAGCTGTTATCCTTATATTGGATGTATGCATGAGTGGTGTATGTTATGCATGTTAGCACGTGATACTATTATTACCGACCTATGGTCTATTGACTGCCCATTCTAGGGTTGTGACAGCTTTGCCCTGTCATCCCGCGAGGAACAGGGAGGTTCTCTTTGGCCAGACCAATATGGTTCAGTGGGCCGGCCACCTGCTCCACTCCCACAGGGTAAACGGGAGGTGGGACCGGATCCCCACTCTAGCTGGTACCATCTCCGAGAGGCGAGGATTATATTCCTCGTGTCACATATATTCATATTGAGATATTTATTTATATGATGAGTGATGGATTAGTTATACAAGGATAATGAACCTGGTAAATGTGTGATATCATGATGAAGTGTTTATGTTTCTTGGTGTGTGGTTGTGCTCTAGCATCTTCTTATATATGTGTATGGTTAGCTAACGGTTTTATACCGTGTTGTATATCCTTTGCAGGTTAGGAGAGCTGCAGAGTGATCCGGAGGGGTGATCCGCTGAGGGTTCCGTACACTGGGCGATATCGTGGGATGGGTATTTATGTTGTACGGATTTATGTTTTGACTTTGTACTCAGCAGTACTCTGTATTACCTTTTGATAAGTATATATTTCAGTTTCATGTCTTGTTGTAAGATTCGGTGAACTTGTTGTCAGGATAGGGTCATGATCCATTGTGAGATCCTAGTCAATAGCACTTCGAGTCCTACAGATTTGGGGTGTTACAAAAATATCCTAATTTTCTTTGAGATCAAAAAATCAAATGGGGATATATTTAACAAGATGTTATTAGAAAAAAGCTATAAGGATATGAACGGCATAATAACTATGGTGTTTTACAATGAATGAAAGAATAAAATTAGCATTTATATTATTTTATATATTTTTTAGTATTAAAGTAGGATATTCTAAAATGATTGGTAATTAATATATATTTTTTTATAATATGTGACTCATAATCTTTCATTTTTAAAAGATGAACATATGTAATACAAAATATGTATTTCAAACAATATGTATAAAACGTTTTTATTGAAGTTCAACCACACACACAAGATACAAATATCAAAACTAGTAAAAATACTAAAGTTTAAGTAATTTATTATGGGTGTCATTTGAGTAGTAATTTAAGACTGAATATTAATGCACATAATCTTTTAAAACCATTATTAATCAAAATGAAATATTTTATTTATAACTATTATTTTCTCACAATCTTCTTTTTAAATGAAATATTTTTATTTTCTTATTTGGCCAACGTAAAATGTGTGGCGGCTGTTTTTTTTACAAATTATATTTCAACAAGTAATATTATACAAAATTAATTTGAAATGGTGTTTTTCTGTAAATTAACATAGTTAAGGGATGGTTAATTAATAAACGAGTCATCCTCTTCCACCACAAACAAACTAACAAAGCGCGTCTATTGAAGAGAATAGTTGGGAGCATATTCCTCGCTTTACTCTTGCAATGGAGTCTTCGGGAACACCAACCTCAATTTAGGCAATTCATATATTTATTTATAATAATAAATGAATTTAATAAGTCTTACTTTATAAAACGAGAACAAAGTATATGTATTAGATGTAGAATGTATTTGTGAATAGTTACGTTTAGGTGGCAAAATACAATATTTATGTCCGAACTAGATTAACTGTTTTTTATATAATTGCCGATGATTTTTTTTTAATAATATTAACTTATATTTCAATTGTTTATCAACCACTACTTATTTATTGGTATCAAAGTTGTTAGTTTATCGTGAAATCAAACGACAATAAGAGATAACTAAGGTTATTAAGATGTGATATTAGATGGATCCGATATGAAATATGATCATCCAAATACGATTTAACAGTTAAATCTCGATTCAGGTCCAATAATTTTAGCCGAATTGGATATGTATGTGTGGATATCCGTTTGATCCATGCCCTAAAACTAATATCCGAATGTAAATTTAGCTATATTTGATAGTTATAGTTGATGATCCGAATCCTGAAATTTGGTATCCGTATATTATTTTTCTGCTTTGTTTATTAAAACTAATTTAAGTATATGGATATTTTCCTTTATTTTTTTATGTAATTGAAATAATCTATATCTAAAAATAATTGGATATCCGAATATACATGGATATATGTTTATGCGGAAATCTATTTTACAATTTTTTTTAGAAGATCCGCGATAATCTCTTTAATCGGAGTAAAACAAATGCCATGATTTATAGATTTTTCCGGATTAATTTATCGGATTTTTCATATTTGATCATTGAATCGGATTAACTTTGTCCATCCTTAGACGTTATATGCTACACTGGAGATTTATTATTACCGATTGTGTCATTCCCATATTCACGATGAAAATGGACATCATATTTAAACACGAAAAGAACAACAATATATCGCACCATAAATACTAGGTACTCGGACGAGGACACGCGAATAATAAAAAAATGACAAAAAACGAAACAACACTAATCGTTTAACACACATTGTTTAATCATTCTAAAACCTAAAATTGTATAACTTAAATCATAACAATAGCTAACTTTCAAAAACATGAAAATTACATTTGAGTTCATGTATTGTAATTTAGTGGCCATAAATTCATAACGTAAGAACATAATGCACAATGGAGTCCGGCGTGACATGGGCGGTGTTCGTGCTTTCCAAGGCACTGATCTTATCCTCACGCCAAATTTGCAAAAGTACCCTTCAAAATGCCGTTTTCACTTTTGCTTTGCGTTCTGATTTGTAACCACGCCGTTTAGCACTATTCATGGGCCAAACGGTGCGTTTTATATCGGCCCCTTGTTTCATAGCTCCGGTTTTCTAACGGAATGTACAGTGTGGGACTGTGGGTGTATGACTTAAATTGAGTTTTTATTTACCCCTGTTACCATTTTATTTTTTTTTGAAAGAAAACAACTTCATTCACTAGGCTCATGTCAACAAGTGTATCACAAAACACATATGGAAGAAAACCATTAACATGAAAAAAATGAAGAGGGCTTCCTAGGCAAAGCCTAGATAACTAGTTTGCGCTTTTATTTCCTTCACGGTGCACAAAGGACCATTGACACCGTTCATTCCGTGCAAAATAACCAGCATGTCTATGTAACACCATGACCGTGTTCCCGACTGCCCCACGCAACTCGACATCACTTTGAAGCTTCGAAACAATGGAGACGGAATCGGTTTCACAAATAACTGTTCTCATGCACCTACTTTAAAGCCCATAGTATGACTTCTCCCTCTACAATCTCAACATCCATATTCCATTGTAAGCTACGTGATGAAGCAAGAAGAACCGTACCCATATTATTTTTTGGCCACCACTCCTACCACACAATGTCCTCCATCATTAATCGATGTATCACAATTCAGCTTAATAATTCCACTAGCGGGCCTTCTCCATTTCCGCCTCACTGCATTCCTCTCCCTACTATTCATTTTACCCGTATAAATATCCAAGTTGAACTTGTTTACTAGATCCTTTGCAGTCGTCAACACCGCCTTAGAGTCCTCAGTGAAACTCTAAAAAACACGACGTTATGAGCCGTCCAAATACTCCTAGAAGGGGCATCCATAGTTGTAATTCCCCAGCCGAAGCTCCGATAGAGGCCACCAAAAACACCTAGTAAATAGAGATAATTGATGAGTAACACCTCTCAAAGGCCATGACGGCTTTCCAAAGACTTCTTACCCCAATACGCCAAGCTAGAGCGTGCATTTGGGTTTCAAGCATCCCACATAAAGCACACCACGGCTCACTCTCCATACCTTTCAAATTGAGTTTCTCCTTACATGGGATCGAGTCCCGGCACACCCTCCAAGCAAAATTCCTAGCTTGTGGGGTCATTCGAATCCTCTAAAGAGACTTCCATAAAATATGCCCTATATTTGAAGTAGAAGGAACCTCCTCCTCGACCCTTCGTCCCCTATTCTTGATTGTTAGATTGTAAGCATATTTTTACGGTGAAAACTCCAAAGGAAGAGTAGAACCAAAAGAGTTCATCCTGAACATCGATACTCACCAGAGGAAGCCTTAGAACCATGTCCAAATCAACTCACCCCGCATCTGTTGGACGTTATCCTCTCGCCACATTCCTCTATCCTAATCGATAAGATCACAAACCTGAAGATCCCTAAAGGAAAGAATGGACATCCTGATTGGTTTAAAACTTGTCGGCCTTAGGATCCAAGGATTATTCCAAAATGAGATAGAAGTCCCATTACCAACGTCCCAACATAAGCCCTCCTTAAGTAAATCTCTCCCTTTAAGATACTACGCCATGTGTAACTTGGCCTGGAACCAATCTGAGCCGTGAGAAACAAACCAGAAGGATAGTACTTTACTTTAAAAATCCAAGCAGTAAGCTAGGGAATCCAGAATGGTCACTAACCTCCACACCTGTTTTTCCAACAAAACAAGGTTGAAAGCGCGCATATCACGTAAACCAAGTCCACCCACATCCTTAGACTTACACAATTTACTCCAAGTGATCCACCTAATCTTAAGTTTTCCATCCACATCCCCCACCAAAACTGACTTATCATCCTTTCAATGTCATCACAAACACCTCCAGGCATCTCAAAACAAGTCATTGTATATGTTGGATGTCTTGAACCACCGCTTTTAATAAAACCTCATTGCCGGCCTTACTCAAAGAAGACTCTTTCCATCCTTTCAACTTCATCCATATCCTCTCTCAAACATTTGCAAAGATAGTTTTCTTAGACCGACCCACCATAGTTGGAAAGCCAAGGTACTTGTCATGAAGGCTAACCTCCCGGACACCCAACACATCTTGTATTTCCCCTCTCCTTGCCAGACTTACATTGTTGTTAAAAGACAACTTTGATTTTGAGAAATTCACGTTTCTCCGTACTCACGGAGGATGTTGACAATTACATTTCTAGTTGACAAGTCGTATTTGCAAAAATAATATTGCCATCTGCAAAGAAATGATTTGAAATACGATGTGCGGATGGCGCAACTCTTATTCCTTGTAAAGACCCATTATCCTCATTCTTTCTAATAAGAGAAGAAAATCCCTCTACACATATAAGAAATAAGAAAGGGGACAAATGATCTCCTTGACGTAGTCCTCAAGATGGGAAGAAAATATTAAGTAGTATTCCTTCAAAAAACACCGCAAAGGACACCGAGGACACACATTTTCATTATGAGACTAATCCAACGCTGCTCAAAGCCCATGAAGCACATACACTGCTTTAGATAATTCCATTCCACTCTATCGTAGGCCTTAGCCATGCTAAGCTTCAATGCCATGTAACCCTATTTTCCTTCTTCTTTTTTTCTTCATATAATGAAATAAATTATCAAAAGCGGCAATTACATTATGGTAATAAGGTGTCTACGGACAAAGCACTCTGATTGGATAAAATAATCTTTCCTAAATACACTTTTAGTTTATTAGCCAAGACTTTTGAGAAAAACTTATAAACCACGTTACAAAGATTGATGGGACGTAACTCCTTCATTCGACAAGGGTTACTTACTTTAAAAATTAAGGAAATAAAAGTATGATTTAAAGAACTCGGAAAAGGATAACCTTCAATGAATCTGACAATCAATCTCGTAATCTCATCACCGAGGATACTCCAATGCCTTTGATAGAAGAGTGTCGGTAGCCCATCAGGACCCGGGGACTTTGTTGGATACATATCAAACAGTGTTAACTTCACCTTATCCACCGAGCATGGATGTAAAAGCTCAATATTATCCTCCCTATAATCATTCCTCATTGGCGGCAATTCACCTCCTTGATCCATGCTCCGTAGCAAATATGTCAATAAAATACTTCACCGCCACATGTGATTTTCCTTCCGGCGATCTCCATACCATCCCCCTCTCATTCTTAAGCTTCACAATGCGATTACACTTTCAACATCCACTAACCTTTTGGTGGAAAAAGATGTATTTTGATCACCCCATTTTAAAATCATTTGATTTTGCTCTTTGGTACCAATGCATCTCCTCTTTTTTCATTAGATCATTATTTTGGTCCTCCGGAATTTTCCTTCTCTAAACAACATCAGCACTCACCCCCTTAGTCTGTAGGACCTTAATCTCCATGTGCAATTTTTCCGGCTCAACCCCAATGTTACTAAGTTCTGTCTACTCCACTCGATCAGATCCTCACAACATCTCGACATCTTACCATCGATCTCGTTCTTTACACCCCGAATCCCCAGATTCATCCATGCATTTCTAATCACTTCCTCACATCCCTCATCCCGTGTTCATGGAGCTTTGAAACGAAAAGGTTTCCTTCCAACACGGACACCAAAATCATCGTCAAGCACATTAACATCGATCAAGATCGGAGCATGGTCATACATAACTATGGGTAAGTGATAGTTTTGCCCTAGGATAGCTCGCAAGCCACTCTGAGGACGCAAAAGCAAGGTCCATCCGTTCCTGGATAAACGAGGGCCAACTTGCCCATTATCCCAACTCCCAAGTGAAACGATATCCCTCGAAAGGGGTATCTCGGAGAGAACAATATTGCAACATCTTTTTAAACAACCTCATCGTAGTACAATCCAGCGCTTGACCTCCATCTTTATCCTATGATGCCATCACCGCTTTAAAATCCCCCATTATAAGCCAATGTTCCATGACATCCTCCTTTATACATTTCATTAGTTCAAATGTCTGAAATTTCTCGTGACTCCATAAAAACCAGTGAATCGATATCCATCCACTTTAGCATCAATATGGTGCATCGTATATTCGCCTGAGAACTCCACATAAGACATAATCCACCCGCCGAATGGATACTTTCAACCACAAACACCCCTTAAAATCTAATCGCCATCTGGTACTTTCCATTCTCTTTCTATCGCTTTTCGTCTCACTAAGGAAAAGCAAATTAGGCTCCTTTTCTCGAACCAACTTAGCTAGTTTAGCAACTGTCGGGCCCTTGCCTAATCCTCAACAATTGAGGCTAAGGGTATTCATTGATCCCGGTAAGAGAGACTCTCGGTCTCTCTTGTCGATCCTACCGTGGACATTGCAGGTTTAAGACATTTGGTCTCTTATCCCGTCACAAAGTCTGCGTCCTCCACAAGAGCGCTATATACACGTTTCTCCCCATGTTTGTTCAACTCCAATGAACCTTCAACTATCTACATAGGATCATGGCAAGGCGTTTCCATTTTCTCTTACTATTTTCACCTCCAGGAAGCACATTACTCGTGATCTCCTTCTCGACAACATTATTGAACTTCTCTGTGTTACCGTGCATACCTTTCTGCCCTAATTGGGACACTAGAGAGACGCCTTGATCGAATAACTTCCGTAATTTGGTCTTCATCCCCTCCCGGCAGAGGCACAATCTCATTATCATGATTATTTAGCACCTCACTCAATGCTTTCACAACTCTACTCTTTGCAGTAGCATTATCAGATGACTCCCTTCCTCCCCCTCCCCCCGGATGTCAAAGGGTCACTTTGGCTTGAATTAGAGTCCCATTGAGTATCTTGTCTATCACGTTGTATTATAATCGGCGGTGCCCTCAACTCCTCATAATATTCATGCCTATACTCTTTTGCTTCTTCATCATTGCACTCCATCTCAACATGTGTAACAAAAGTTTGGTAAATGTTCATTTTGCACCGGTAACCACAACCTTCCTTCCCCATTTGCAATCAAGAATCCCAGCATGAGAGGTTTTGTTATATCAAGAGACACCCTGATACGTAACTCATTGCTTGTAGGTACTACACTATTGTCATCCAATTCTAGGAAACCGCCCATAGTAGTCCCAATATTTTTCGCCATCTCAGAACTCGCTGAACCTATGGGAGATCTTGCACTCGGATCCAGAAAGGTACGTGAGAAAAAAAAACATTTGTGAAGGTTGAGTCGTACATAGTTCTTTTAGCATCAATATAGCCTAATCAAAAGACCATGGTCCATTCTTCAGTACCTGCTCTTTATCTTCCTTCGATACGAAATGAAAGACAAGAAGATTCCTCTACACTTCTCTAAAATTAAAACTCCTCTTACTTCGCCACTCCCCTTTCATCGTAGCATGCAAGACATACGAATTGAACGGCCTGAAAGTTGGAACCTTTCCCATCATAATTGTCGAATCAAAACTCTCATCGGGATTGCCGTGACTACCTTGATTCAACCCTAAACACTCGTCATCAGTGAGATGAATACTATGTTTCCCTTTTTAAATGTAAAAAGGTCAATCGATCCAAACTAAAATATTGATTCGAATGTTACGCTTAAATTCACGTCTATATATGACTAACTTGGTCAAACATTGTAGACAAAATATCCAGGTGAAATCTGAACTATTTTTAATAATCAATCGTTTTACAGAAAATTCGATAGATCGGAAAAAAAAGAAGTCATATAACCTCACGACATTTTAACTCGCTCTACGTATACGGAGTTAAATAGCTACAAGTAACTTTTTAGACCTCAAATATCACGATTGATGTTTATATATAATATACCATTAATAATTGTTTAGATTATTTCATCAATTATATAATATTGAAATTAATATTTTATTAATTTGTAATCATGCACGGAAATTATATTGTACAAACTAAATGAGGTTAACTCCCTCTATCTAATTGGGATGGAATATGACTTGACCCGATCAATTTATTTCTATAAATATTCATTTAATCAAGTAAATTTGAAAAACAAAATAACACTAATGTTAGTAAAACAAAATTATTTGAGAATCGGTACATTTCACCTGTATAATACATGCTATCAATAAAGAGAAAAAATTTAAAATAAAAGGAATAAGGATATTCAAATTAACATAATGATTAAGCTATATGATTCGAAATTATCCAAATTTATTAGGATTGACTTGACTTAAATCGGGTTTTCCCCCTCCCGGGTTGCAATATTATATTCGGCTCGGTGACCCACCCACCCGGATTCGTTACTCGTATTAGCACCTAGATGGTCAAAACTTCATATCTCTTTTCAAATGAATTATACATCGTTGTATTGTTGTATGTTTGAATCAATTTCATAAGATCACAAAAATGAAATGCTTAATCGTTATGTATAGCTTTCATTTTTTATAAAGTATATCATGTCAAATTAAGGGCCTTATTCAACACATATCTCCAAAATAAAAATTATAATTAAATAACAATTTATAAAAATAAATTTATAAGCGTCGAGTGATATCGAGTACTATTATAGTATTATAGTGTGAGATTATTCGAAAATTTGATAAAGTGTTTTAAGTGTTAATCTTCTTTCTGAATTAAGAATGTCTATTATTTTGGGTGTTTAAATTATTATTTTTAAAAAGTAAAATTATTCTAAATATATTAAACTTATATTCTGAGTTAATATTTTAAATCCCTTACAGACATAAAAGATAGAAATATACAAAAAAATGCTATATTACTAATGTAGCATTTTTAGATGCTCCACGTTGTATTACTATAGAAGAGATTAGCGTCGTTTTTGTTTTAAAAAAATTTCCGTTTAAATACATATCAACTTACATTAATCATTTCCTAAATAATTAGACATGTGGCTGGTTTGAACTGAACCGTCAAACTATAGGTTTTCAAACAGGCTCAAACAGCCGGTTTGGCCGGTTTAAGTTTGTGCCGGTTCACGGTTTAGATTTATGAAAATAAAAAATCGACGGTTTGTTGGTTAAACCGTTGGTTTTCTGTTTTTAATTTTTTTAAAATTTTTTTTCATTCCGATATTTATTTTTATAATAAACCGTAGCGATTTAAATTAACCTAAACCGCCGGTTTTTCAATATTAGGTTTAGGTTTGACCTTGGGCCAAACCTGAACCAGCGATTTAAAAACCTAAACCGTCGGTTTAGGTTTCCAACCCACCTTAGTTAGTTGTTTGGATGTTGGTTTTGTGAAACTACCGGTGATTAATTGCAATTTATTCAAATATTCAAAATTCAAACGGACAAGTCGGGTATCCGATCCGAATCCAAACCCGCAAAATCATATTTTGTATATTTCTATCCTTTCGCTTTTCCTTTCTGTGTCCGTTCCTTCTCTCCCTTCCCTTCCTCCCTGTAAAATAATTATTATTCTTGTCTCGATTTTCGAACCCCCAATCTTCCCCTTTAATTCTCTTCATCCAAAACCACCATCTTCCCCAAAATCCAAATCTCTATCACAATCTCAATCGCCGCCCCATCCTTCACATCTTTTTCCCGATTTCAGTTTCATCTTTTCCATCATGCGGCGGGGAAAAGCCACCGCGTCTCCGGTAGTAGGTCCGGCGATCAACGCTACAGCCATCGCCAACAACGGATCTGTACCGATTAAGTTCAGAGGCGTTAGGAAGAGGCCATGGGGGAGATACGCAGCCGAGATCAGAGATCCATTGAAGAAAACGCGTGTTTGGCTTGGAACCTTTGACTCCGCCGAGGACGCCGCTAGGGCTTACGATGCTGCCGCTCGTAACCTCCGTGGTCTTAAGGCGAAGACAAATTTTCCGATCTCAGACTCAATTTCACCTTTGATTCCTAACCAATACCCTCCTTTTTGTGCAAACGATGGTGGATTTGATCAGTTCAGGACCCCCAACGGAGTGTATTTTGCCGGCGATGTTGATCAACAGGCGAGAGAGTATTACGAGATCCATAGACCGGCTTCCAGCGGGATGAGTAGCACGCTGGAGTCGTACAGCGGACCGAGGACGTCAGCGACTGTGACAGCTGCGCTTCCAGCGAAAGAGCCGAGGAGGCCACAACCGAGGACTCCACCGTTGGCGCCGGAGGATTGTCGGAGCGATTGCGATTCTTCGTCGTCGGTGATTGATGGAGATGGCGATGAAGGAGAGAATATGGCTTCGTCTTCGTTCAGGAAACCATTGCCTTTCGATCTAAACCTTCCTCCGGTTGATGATATGGATCTCAGCGCCGATGATTACCAGGCGACGGCTTTGAAGCTCTGATCGCGGGATAATAAGGAGCTATCATTGAAGATCGGTTGATAATAGTGCTGATGGTCGGAAGGGAAGATTTTATAGCTCGCTCTTTATATTTTTCCATGGATGCAAATGTTGAAGAGAGGAAATTTGGAAATCTAGAATGTATGTTGTGTCTGTATGATCTTTTATGAAGAGATCTGAGTTTCAGCTTCTTTGTAATGATGTTAAGCATTACAACAAAAGAAAGAAGACTTCTTGTGTTGAAGTTAGAGGTATTATTATTTATTAAGATCAAAAGCATTCGATCTGAGGTCTGTGTCAAGTCCTCTTGATCAAGTTTCTCTTACCCTTATTCCTATGTAGAGAATGATCAAATTCATAATGGAAAAAAAGAAAGAAGAGAACTTAATTTACACACCACAAGCTATCAAATATGCCATTGTTGTATCATGCTTACTTGCTAATGCTGCTCCCTTTGTTCTTTGTTTCTCATTGTATGGTTTTGGAACTTGTTTTCTATTTTTTGATAATACAATTAGCTTGTATGCTACAGGCATGTCATGCTTATAGTTGTAGTTATGATGGATGCTTGATCTTATTACCTTGTTCATTGTCTTTGACTCTTTGTATCTTGATTAAGCTGTGTTATTCTGCCTTCTTTCAATGTTGTACAGTTCAAACATGGTCTTGTGTGTTATGCTTATTATTGTTCCTGCTGAAAACTTTGGGTTTAAAAATAGGTTGAGTTGAGTTAATTCATGTTCTCTAGGTACATTTTTCCTGTTCTCTTTCATCTGTATGCTTTTGTGTTTTCATGTCAGTTCAGCTGTTTAGGGTTTCTTATTGTAGATTTTCCAATCTATATTTGGGCATTAATATTTTCCTGTTTAGAGTTTGTAGAAGCTTGAAGCTTCCAGATATGAAGCTGAATTTGGGCATTGATATTTCCTGATTAGGATGTTTAGGGTTTCTCATACTCCTTTTTTCGGTATGTCTGGTAGAAGATCTTGTGAATCTTTTGTCTAGGGAAAGTTAGTTATTTCATTTTCTGTGGATTGGTTCTTTTTCCTGAAGAAGATAACAAGACTTGCCGCGTGTTAGGCTCGTGTTTGTTAACCTGAGTGTGTTATGAAGTCGTTATTTCTCTTTTGTCGTGTATTCAACAGCGAATTTGATAGAGGCTGTATTAACTTCTTGCCGTTGTATGTAACGCGTGTCTATAACGTGCACGTGGCAGTAGCTTGAGTCACGCGCTTCTTTGTAGTTCACATCTGTTACATACCGGTTCTTGCTTGATCCTTCTCATGCTAGGCAGTTACAGATGTTCCGGGTGTTGTGGTTCTGTCTTATTACCGGTGCATCTAATGCACGTGGCTTGTTCTCATTTTTTTTTTAGATATCAGTTTCATATTTCTGGATCATTTTCGTATTGCTGATCTATCTGTTGTTTCTGGATCATTTTCGTATTACTTAATTGCTACATGTTATGCCTTATTCCCTTCCATATATTCCTCTGAAGAACACTATACCTGCACTTGATGTCATTTGTTTTGCTCTACACTTAATGCCGCCATTGATGGAGATATGGTTCTCGGAAGGCATTTCAGGTATGTTACTGTTAATGGATTCAAATCTGCTCTGCTCTGATATGTTTTGTTTTTGTTTGTTGTTAAGGCAGCTTTGATCCGTCATCTCAGTCTGCCTGATCTCAATTGTAGGGTTCTTGTTATCCAGGACCACGAACAGACCATTGCCCAACACTTAAATGTCGGCATTGATGGAGATATGGCTCTGAGAAGTCATTTCAGGTGAATCCAAATTAAACCTCCATCTGATCTGCCTGTTCTCAGTTGCAGGGTTCGCGTTATCCAGGGCCATGAACAAACAGTTCTACAACACTTAATGCCGACATTGATGGATATTTTGTTCTCAGAAGTCATTTCAGGTGAATTGTTTCTGCTAATGACGAACATCTTCAAGGTCATGCTGCTCTAGTAGCTTTAATCCTTCATCTGGTCTTTCTGATCTAAATTACAGGGTTATCCTGGTATCCATGGCCATGACAAACAGTTTTCTTGATGCCTTTTGTGGTTTGCCTCCATTTTGAGCTATATGTGGCTGATGTAGGAAGAAAATATGGTGGTGGGATCTGCAGTTATCTTTTTGAGTTGGAAATGATCAATCCTAATGGGGATTTACTTTGTGGGTTCTTGGTGAAAGTTGATATACACTAACTACCCAACTTGGGATAATGAAAGATACATGTCCACACATAGTGCCTTGATATTTTTCATTTGCGTATTCGCCTACAACATTTTAGCCAAATTTTGTTCTGTTTTATCCTCAAGGTTTTAGCATCAGCTACCGTCTACTTGCCATGGTAAGGGTTGTCTCTACAACTTTTCATTGTATGAAAACCCACCCTGTTGTGGCAAGAGTTCGCCGGTAGGGATGATGTACGAGTTGAGTGGTCCGAGCTGCTCGAACTGAGCCCGGCTCATTCCTCTAACTAAACAAGATGGATATGATCATATGTTTGATTGTATTCAAATTTTAACACAACCGAGGCGAACATAAGCATAGTATAATAACTAGAAGTCGTTTTGTGGTGGTACATGGGTAAGAGGTATACAAGTCGTTTACAAATGGCGTTTATTGTTGAATTTATTGGACGTTGCACTTACACGTGACCAAGGAAGAAATTGCACTATTAATACGAAATTGGATTTGGTGGGTGGTACCTTGTTGAAGTAGAAGTAGTTCGTGGTTGAAAATGTGTTACATATTAACTACAATTTATTTTTATTTTTAATTTTTTCAAATTGGGTCATATTGGAATATGAGCTGGCTCGATTTAACTATTTTAAATTGTCGTTTTTATAATATTTCTTGAATTTTCAACTCATATCAGTTTGGAGATTTTATACTTTATAAAATATTTATAATAATGGTGGAGATTCATGTAAGATAGACTTGATCTAGCTTATGTTTGCTCCAAATATGTATTCGTGTATATCTATTTTTCTGAAAGGAACCTAGACTTGCAAACATGTTTTAAGAATCATTTGTATTTTTAAAGACTTTGGTAATATAGTATATTGGAGTTTGAGTATTGTTATTAAGACGTTTTCCTACTTATAAGTAGGGTTGGTAGCCGTGGTAATCAACACACCCGAATATTGACTCACAAAACTTGTGAGAATTTTAATACATATGTCTCGTGTGTGGGTTTGTGGTTCACGATTTTGCGAGCGTTATACAATTGTGTGCCTTGTAGTTATAAGATTATGATTCTTGTTCATATTAAATATACATGTAAAATAAAGTGTTATGTAACTTTAGAATTTCATTTCCTGATTAATAAATCCTATTATCAATGAGATAAGTTGAATCTTTTTAGTTTGATTCAACACAAATATAAGTGCTCAATGCTTTTTGCTATATTGTTTATAAATTTTCATAGTGTATTGTTCACCATGCACGAGTGAACACCGAACAATGCAAATAGGCAAGGGAATGAGCGTACGATCGTGCAACTTGTTTTGTTTTTTTTTGTGTGTGAAGATTATGCACTTGGATGGAGTGATCACTGGGAACACGGTCGTGCTCAAAGCAAACATGATTGTCATCCTACACAATTACATAGTGCACTATCGTGCCCCTCAATGCCCTCATACCCACACGTGGTAAAGTGACGAAATAAGGTATGTGTTTTTTTTTAGTGAAACGATTCTTAGAGGTTCTCGCTCCTTTTATATATAATATATATAATAACTATTAATTAAAACAAAAAAATAATTGTAACTATTAATGGTTGATCATCAACCCAACACAAATACCCGTTGAATTATGTGGTCCCGTCCGGCTATGAGGATTATTCGACATTATTTGATGATTTCTATGAGAAGATTAAATTTAAGTATTATTTTGATTTTTTTTTTCTCCGACTCAATTTGAAAATTTGAAATTGTTGTTGGATTATAATCTCCTAATAATCTCTTCTGTTTCGACGGTAAAATTAACGAACAGGTGAGAAGATGGTTTGTATATCTCTTATCGGATCAATTTCCACTACATTTATACATAATACCCAAATTCCTTAGTTTATTACACTTAAAATACATTTTAATTTTAGGAAATACCCGTATAAAATTAAAGGTATTTATATTACTATCCTCAAACACTACTTAACTTTCACTAACTTATAAAAATTCACAGACTAAGACAATTATATTTCTCGATTTAAATCCAAACCGATTCAATACAACTAAAAATTACATTAATATTTAAAAAAGTTGGGTGATAAATCGAGATTTGTTTGGCGAATCTATAAGGAATAATTCGTATTAAGCAGCAGGTGTGGACTTAAAAAAAGCTTCGGCCGGCGCCAAATAAGGTGTGAGTGGTGCCTCCATTTCTAAAAGTGAACCCATTCTCGTTCATATTCCACGAAGATGAGATAAAGATGTATCATATAAGTTTGTAGCAATATCTTTCATTTTAGAAAAAATATCTTCGAATTTATTTTGTTTAAGTTTGATTTCGTTTGCCTTTGTGTGGACATCCCAACACCACAACTTAATTTAATTCAAGCTTATGTTAACATGTGTATATCACTTTAGACGAACCGAAAATTAAATTCCGGTCCGATCTTGAACAAAAATTGTCATATTCGATGTTGGACCGTAATATTTTAAACAAGAATTACATTATGGTCCGATCTTGCAAATTTAGACTAACCGAAAATTATATTCCAACCTTTTTTTAAAAAAAAAAAAAACGGTTTTGCGATTTTTCTAAAAGACAATTGGAAATGTCTTGGTCCATGTTTAAACCGGATCATATTGAACCGTACAAAAATTTTAAGTGAAAAAAAGGATCAATACGGTACATAACGTTATATTTTGGTCCACAAACCGTTAGATGTAAAAGTGCTAACGGTCCGAACTGTAATTTACAATCCTTTATTAAAAAAAAAAACGGAATTTTTATTTGTTAAGCAATATAAACTTTATTTTAAATTTCCACAAACAAATTAGTACTCTAAAAGAGTAATTCGCTAGACAAGTAAATAATTCTTTGTGGATGCTTCTTCACCGGTGATGATCGATGAACAAGACGGTCACTAGTTGCGTATACGTCGGAAGGTGTCTTTAGACGGTTCTAATGATATGGAAGGTGCACATTTCATGAACCACACACAAGGTAGTCTATGATTTTAGCCAAAATTTGATTGATTGGCTTGTACAACTTATATGATACAAGACTCACATACGTGTTATCGATGTGAAAGACTCCCTAACATGTCACACTTGAATTGTATAAATCTAGGCCGGTATGAAGAAAATCGATGTTATAGGGTACGAATTTGGTCTAACATGTCACCCTTGTAGTTTTATACAAACCCTATGGGTAGAGTTAAAATTGAAGTAAGTCATTCTGATTCAGCTAGAGAACGTATAATTTATAGACCTTGTAACAAGGATTTAACCAAGTAAATAATTTTGTTTTCACTTCTATATTCGAAGTACGAAATTATAACTTTCAAGAAAATTATCTTCTTCCAATAAATGGATTTGGTAAGTGACAAATATAAAAACAAGGGCTCCAATCATACAATTTGTGAAAAATGTTGACTAATTTGTAGACAAGGACGAATTATAGTAGCATGTTTCATCTCCAAACGACGACAACGATGATATTAAATCTACTAATAAATGAGACTTTATAACGGATTTAATGTACATGTAAATAAATAAAAAACCCTTCTTTCCACATGAAATAGAAATCTCATACACCTTTAACTCACATTTACGAGACAATAAAGTATGACAAAAGCCCTACTAAAAATTGGTTGATAAATAAATATGCGCATTAACTAACCTAAGAATGTACGTAAAATACCCCAAAGGGTTATTTATGTACAAAACGGTTTCGACAATGTCGTGTGATTATTACACATGTACGAGGTTAGTGGTTTCTTAGGCCTCCGTTGACACTTGTAGGTTCAAGGGTGCAAAAGGAGGGACATCGTTTGCTATTTGAACCACAATAGAAAACACTATTCATAAATGATGGTTGCGTCTCTATGAAGTTGTACAACGTTTTCTTCAAATTCCGTGTCAAGCATATACTTAAAGTAGGTTAGAAGAGATTTTCTATGGAAAAATGATGGTTGCGGTGTTTAAGCCCAGGTGACGCAAGAGCCGACACCCTTTTTTGAATGGTGACCTCGTAGCTTGGACTTTTTTGGATTATGTCCAATAGTTTTTCAGTTTCGATGTTGTCCCTAACTTTTAGACTTTTCCTGATTATGCCCTTCTATATTTATAAATTAACATTTTAAGGGGGAAAAAAAAGTTATTCATTTAAAAAATTATCTAAACCTTTAAAATGACAATTAACAATAACTAGCAAATAATATATATCTTTCTTCTCCTCAAAATGTTAACTTATGAATGATAGAAGGACATAATCTGAATAAATCTAAAATTCAAGGCACCATATAAAAACTGAAAACTAAAAAACCTTTAGGCATAATCTGAAAAATTCAAAAGTACAAGAACACCATTCAAAAAATCCATTTCTTTCTTTTTTTCTTCTTCTTTTATTCATGATATTTTTTTATAAAAAGATTCCTCTTGGTGTTGTTAAATTGTGAATTTATTCGAAGTTAGTATAACGAAGATCGTGTTTACACCTTTTTCGTTAATAAATTTTTTCATCGTCTAATTATTTTGGGTTGCCTATTTTAAATTGGATGATTAATTTTTTGTCAAATGCGAGTAAAATTATCCTCCTATCTTTAAACGATGTATTTAAAGATTCGAACTCGAATCTCACAACAATATGTACAAAAAAAAACCGTTCAAACCTAGAACTGCATGAGTGTATGACCAATGAAACTGGTTCATCAAGGGCAAAACTTAGGGAAAAACATTTCCATGTCAAGAAATTGTAATTATTTGAGCATAATGCTCGTGGAAGGAAATTACGGTAAGTTGGACAAGGCTGTATGGGCTATGTTAAGGTTAGGTAGGAAGTAGGCCCAGCCCAGTATCATAATGACACTGCAATATTAAGTATTAACATTGTCCATGTGAATTACATATGAAATAATCAATGAAACCCATTTCACGTGAACTACTTGACTGATTGAGGTTGTGTCATGTGGGACATCTGAATAAGTTATAACTAGAAATAGTTATATCAAGGTGCTCCGGATCCCAATCGGCTAGAAAAAATTTTATTCGAAATTATTAGTTTTTTTTTCAAGAAAATTGAGTATGAATATATTTTAAAGTTTTTATTGACGATTAAATTCCTTAATAAAATACTTGATTGAATTAGTCAATATTTAATATGTTATTTACGTTGTTGTATTAGCTTTTCGCAAAGCGTTTTATTTAGGCTCGTTCATTTAGTAAATACGTTGAAGCTTGTTGAACTATTAGTCCACGTATAAACTCAATTGTTTTTATATGAATCGACTATTACTAACTGGTTTTAGGATGAACCCAAATATCAATAAACACGTTATTACTTGAGGAGAGTGTCCATACGATGGAATAAACCCTAGTTAGCATTTGTTCATTAGAATAAAAATAGAATGATTTGCATGTTACATAATGTAGGCTAATTTCATAACCTACTAGTACGTTTATTTGAATCAAAACTCGACCATCTATATATATAACTAAAACAAGTCTCAATTAGCCACAATGTCACTAATTAATTACAGATTAGCCATTTCTTAAAATTTGGTTATACTTAACTCTTTTTTTTTCTGAGAAGTCTACGTCGTCCACGTTTGCATAGTCAGATTACTCATCAACATATTCAAATTACACATCAGTATATTCATATGACACATCATCAAACTTAAACTTCGTATCATCAACCTAATTAAATTTAGTCAAATTTCCCAGTAGGATAAGAGTTTTTTCAATTCATTCGGTAAACAAATATCACCTAAACTTCATATCAGTTAAAAAATATGAAATTGATGCAAATATTGACTATATTTTAAGTCTATTAATTCCATCTATAATTTGGTACATAACATCATTAAAGCCCCTTCACAACTAAAAAACAAGATCTTGATAAAAGAAAATAGGCAATGTCATTTACGAAGCACAAAACATAAATACATTTTAGATGCAACTTTTCCCCATATTCCAAAATAATAACATTTTTTTTAATGAAAATTATTTATATATTTATTAGAAGGAAAAATAACCCAAAATAATACCAACTATCATCATTGAACTGAAAATAATATCAACTTTAAAAATTACCATGAGCAAGGCCGTCCAATCGATTTTGGAGGCCCTGTGTCAACATAATTTTTTTTTTTATTATTGGTTTAAAAAGTTATGTTTTATCAAGAAAAAAAATGAGAAAAAAGAATAAAATTACTTTTTTTTAATTAAAAAAATACATGAAAGAATTATAATAAAAAAATAAGACAAGACTTTTCAGAACTTTAAATAGTTTCGGAAAAAAAATTAAACATAAGAGGAAAAAAAATATTATAAAACGCGGAAAATAAAAATAATAAAAAAAGAAAGAAAATAGTAGAAAGGGAATTTGTACTTTTAACTAATTTAATGAAAATACGTGAAAGAATGACAATAAAAAGCAAAATAAGACCGTTTTTAACTTTAAATATATCTTAGGAGGAAAAAAAAATTAAACAAAAGAGAAAAAAATAAAAATAGAAAGAAATCATGAATTGCAGAATTTGAAATCATGACCTATTATACCAAATATAGAGCTCTAACCATTATAGCAGCACTTTTTTGTGTCATAATTTAACTAAAATTAAATATTATGGGGCCTCAAAAAAATGGGGGCCCTGTGCTGTTAACCAAATGTATCGAAAGCGAACGGAAAAAACATATGTTGGTTTTCAAGACAAGCCCTTTCATGCTTAACCACCTTCAAAGAGGCCGCGTTGAGAGCCGCTTTACCCACCACAAAAGGCCCGTTATCCAAATCAACCAAAGGAGAGACTCTTGTCAAATCAATACAAGCATGTTTTCCACCCACCCAATGCCTCAACGTAGACCTTCCTTCACGCGGATCAGTCAAGAAGGATACAGACGCCTCTTTCTTGGCCGAAATCCCTGCTCTCTTAAACACGTCACATAAAACATCACGAACCAGATCATGCTTATATTTGAAACCGGGTAGTTCTTTCCAATGAACCGCATGCTCCCAAAAACATCCAAAGGTCTCCCCAAAAAAATTATTATTTAAAAATTTTGAAATAATAATTTTTTAATATTATTAAATTATTTTTTTTAAATGAAATCCACTTCACACATTTAATCCATTTATTTGATGACATGTAACATTCCGGCAGCCACGTCATCGCCGGAGTTAGGGTTTTTGCCGGAAAAGTATGACGTATTATTTTTGGTAAATACATTGATAGTTTGTACCGCTCTGAATAATTTTTAAAGTCGGTATTATTTTCGGTTTAATGTTGATAATTAGTATTATTTTGAATTATTTTTCCTTATTAGAATACAAATATGTATTTATTCTATAATAACTTTTTATCAATCAAATAGTGCAAGGCATGGCTTATGTTTATATTGGATTCGTTAGAAACCGAATGAGCTGATTGTACGCGCAAACTAGTCGTTCAACGAAACTTCAAAACCTTCTATTGTTAGCCATTTAGGATATTTTTGGGGGTTTTTTTTTCTCCACCTTTTAGTTTTAAAAAAATTATTTTCGATTTTCTTTGATTAGTCTTCAATGGCTGCCGAGTTCTCTCTACTTCGCTGTGGAACCCTCGACTTCTCCACTCCTTTCGCTAACAGGATCGCTTTCCTCCTATTCTCTCGTTAGTTGATTTTGTCACAAATGGCGTCTTCGAAGCTTCAAGCTCTCTGGAATCACCCCGCCGGTCCCAAAACCAGTACGGATATTTTCATCGCTATTACTCTTCTCTTTATTTTATAAATTTTTTTCTAACTGAATTTCGGTTTGGATTGCGTTTATCTCTATGAGTCTTTCATCTTGATTGTTGTTTTGGTTGTGTTGGTGATCGAACTTATCTGGAATTTTGATTTGTGAATTTGTTCTGATGATAGAGTATAATTGGAAATTTGTCATCCTTGTAGAGTAAATATGATAGCTCCAAGGGAAGGAAATAGGCTATCGAAATGCAGAAATTGGTTATAGAAACTGGTTTTCTTTTATGTCAAGTTCAGTTATCTGTGGAAACGTGAGAATTGGAATCTATATCAATGTTTATGATCCTTAGTTCTTACTGAATCTGCGGTTCTTAGGTCTTGTATTGCTTTGATTGATGATCATCTCAATTTGCATGAATGCATCATCTAGGTTTCTGCTCGAAATGGAAGAAAAATGTAAAACGAGAAAAATGTATTGATACATTAATTGATGATCATCTCAATTTGCATGAAATTGGTTTGGAAAAATAATAACCCTACTACAACTCTGTGCTAAACACGCTCAGTACGCCCGTCACGAGTGGGTGTTTATTACTGGTGTCTTAGCTAACTTTATCATATGGTGCACTACCCGATCCGAGCTCAATGCGGCAGTTTGGTGTGCATCAATCGAAACGTGATGGACAATGGTTTGGTGAGGATGTCTGTGGGCTTATCCTTAGACGAGACAGAAGCCACCCATAAACTCTTGTTTTTGACACTCTTGCAACTTATAGTCAAGGGACAAATGTTTGATTCAATGATGAAGACCATGATTAACGGCAAGGTCTATGGCCCCTAACCTGTCACAACAAAGAATGGTAGGCTTCACATTTGGCATTGACGAATGCTCGATATGTAGCTTCAGTAGAGGAGTAAGAGGCAGTGGCTTACTTCTTTGAGCTCCAAGAAATAAGGGAGGATCTAAGGTAGATGCAATATACGCTGGTGGATCGTTGATCAGATTGATCACCTGCCCATTCAGCATCTGAGAATGCAGATGTGTGCTTTTGGAGAGAAGGGTGTCGGGAACTTCAGATCTGCTGTGACATTCAAGTAGCAAAGTCGTTTCAAGGATTTCCAATGATGTTGAAGGATTGTGGGATGCCAATTAAGAAGTTAGGTGGAAGCTTTAAAGGCATAACCCAAAATTTGGAATTTTAGGGCCAGTGCACGCTAAAATGAACAATCTTGTGAGTTGTGACAAATTAGGTTATAGAACTGCTGAAATTGATCATTAACACTAGCTTGCTTTGATGCCGGGTTCATTTACCAGATGAAATAGGAGGATTGGATTCTAAATAACTTTTGTAAAACTTACTGATCATGGTATGTGAATATGTAGCATTTTAGATTTTGTAAAGCATTGATTGGCGATCATTTCAATTGCATTGAATCCTTCATCTATATTACCCGGGATTGTGTTATTTTCTTTTTACTATGTAGCTTTAACTGCAGTTTGAACTACTGCAGTTCACTTTTGGGCCCCGACTTTCAAATGGGGAATCAGTGTGGCTAATATTGCCGACTTCTCAAAACCACCTGAACAGCTCTCCTATCCTCAGCAAATAGGTACACAGCCAACTGAACTGCTTCTCTAACATAAATACCACTTTGATCACTTCTTTTATCTTTACAGTATCTTTCCTATTCGGTTTGCAGCTGTGACATGTACCGGTTTGATTTGGTCGCGCTATAGCTTAGTCATTAAGCCAGTAAGTCTATCAATCGATCTCCCTGTAACAAATACTGTTCTACCGAAGTTTTCATAACTCAGCTTAAGCTCTTCTTGTTTTCTCTCAGAAAAACTGGAATCTGTTCAGTGTTAACGTTGTGATGGCCGGGACAGGATTGTACCAATTATCACGAAAATTGCGGTGAGTAAACTCAACCCGATTTTGTTCATGTTTAGCTGCATAGATTTTGATATCTGCTCTAACATTTCTTATAAACTGGCAGACATGATCCTTCTGTTAAGCCAGAATCTGCCATTGCAAGAGAATGATGTCATTGCAAGACATGCTTATACTATATGTGTTAGATTCGTTACACAACCGAATAACATATGCGCTCGAATCCGCGGCGATGATCTTTCCTTTTGCCTGTTCATGTATAGGTGATGAATAAAGTCTCTTCTTTAAGACAGGACAGGAATGTAAGGATGTTGAGCTCGGCTAACTTTATTGGTCTTGTATTTGATCACATTTTCTATCTTTATTTGCATGCAGTTGTTGTAGTTTGATGATCTTGTTTTATTTATTTATTAATTTTTCCCCTTATGGCTATGCAAGGTTCAATGAAGTCCTTTTAGAGGTAGACAAAAGGCCTTTGGTGACGATATCATCCTTTTCGCCGAGACATCTCTAAATGCTAGTACGAAAATCCTTGAATTACTTAATGGACAATATCTCTAAATGCTAGTACGAAAATCCTTGAATTACTTAATGGCTATTGTCGTGTGTCAGGTAAGAAAATAAATTTTAACAAATCATCTTTTCAATCCTCGCTTAATGTTAGGACCTTTGTGGTTGAGCATATACAATCAAATATTGGCATTTATTCTTCAAATTGCTTAGAAAAATATTTGGGGTGTACAATTATTAATGATAAAATAAACAAGAAAATGTTTGAGGATATAATTATAGTCGAAACTCTAATTAACTAAGTGGAAAACATCCTCTTTATCTCAAGAGGGTAGAACAATTCTTATAAATGGTGTCTTGATCAGATTAATAGGAATTTTTTTGGAATAAATGACCGAATTTTCATCCTGTAAAATTCTCGAGGAACCTGATATCCTAAAAATTACGCTTCTTGGCAATGGAAATGGAAAAAACTGATGCATTTAGAAAAGAATTTGAAATGGGATTTGGCTGAAATATTAGAGATGGTAATACTGTTAGTTTTTGGAATCACAAATGGTGTCTTGATCAACCAACTATCAACTTCTGTAAAGAAATTTGTAATTTTGATATTATTGACAAGAATGAAGTTGTTATTAACTATATAATTAATAATAAGTGGAATGTCCAAAAAATAGATTCCTTACTGACCAATGTTCTTCCTTTCAGATATTACTAGCTTAGTACCCGTGCCTTGCACGGGATGTCAAAAAATTAATTATAAGAGTATTCATATATTTTAATCATAATATATATAGTTTAAAAATAAAGAATTTTTTTACTTAGTATATATGTGAGAGATAGTCTATTAGAATATCTGATAAATCTATTTTATTATATATAAGAAAAAGTTATTGTTAAATTATTTTAAAATAAATGAAATTTTTAAAAAATATCTAAAAGAAAATTGTATAGTATTACCCTATTATAAGATTATCCTAAATAAGAAATAATAATAATAATAATAATAATAATAATAATAATAATAATAATAATAATAATATAATATCTTTATTGGTTATAATAGGTTTCAATATTTCCTTTTATGTAATAATTGACTATGGAAAACAAAAAATTGATAAAATACACTTAAATGAAATAAAATAAAATAAACCGATTACTAAAAAAGTAAAAATAAATAATATGATACTAAATAAATATCCAAAACATACTATTATTTAAAATGGAAAAAGTAAATGACCAATCATATATGTTGTTTTAAAAATTACTTGAGTTAAGAAAATCTATATAATATAATCTTCTAACACATAAATAGTATAATATTTGTTAAATATAGAAAGTTATTTTTTTAATTATAATCTTTTCTTATATATCATATCATACCTTTAATTAAAAAACAAAATAAAATAAAAATGGAAACAATTGACTATATATATTAAGACATGACAAAATATGACGTGGCTTAATGTGGTGGTGACACGTGGCAAAATCCTAGGTGGCTTAGTGTGGTGGTGACACGTGAAAAAATCCGAGGTGGCTTAATGTAACAGCGACATGTGGCTTAATTCACTTCTGCTTTAGTATTATATAGTAGATTAATGTGATTAAAGAATATCAATTACCTAAATCATTCATCCAAGATCGACTATACTAGGCTCCTTCGGAGAATGACTCTTTCTCTACGAGATCGGAAATAAATCTTTTATATAACTTAAAAAGATTTGATGAAAACTCTAATAGCTGGCTTTGGGAGTTGGATGTCAAATGTTAAAAACTTTCTCTGAAAATTATCAACTAATGGATTACCCAAAAAAAAAAAATTTAAAAAACAAAAAATTCTTGTTCCTATGACGTGCTTTCTCTGTTGTCATCCTTTTGAGTCAGCTCGTCATCGGTTCTTTGAAAATTGTTTCTTAACAAACAATATAAAGTCCAATATTGTTGCTCATTTCCTAGCTAGATTAAGCCCCACAGTGAAAAACTCAAGTTCTTAACCCCCTACTACTCTTGTAGAGTTGACAATGTTGGACATTACGTACTTAATACAGTGATCTACTTTCGTTTCTAAAAAAAAGGAGATATTTGATTCAAATCAGGGCATGGCTAAATCCTTTGAGATGGTCCGTAAAATTAGATAACAAAAATCTCATCATTTTAGTATTATCGTGGTGAAATTTATGGTTTGTGAGAAATCAACGCATTTTTTGCAAAGTAAAACCTTCAAACTTTAAATTAATTGTTCATAACCAAATTAAGGAATAGATGAAATCCAAGAAAAGAAATTTTATTATGACTAATGCTACCAAGAATCCAAGAAAAACTCAAAATATCAAGTGGTACAAACCTACCGATGGCTACATTAAATTAAACTTTGATGGTCTAAACGTGATAATGAGGATGATGCCTTTGGATTTATCCTTAGAGACCACCATGCTAAGACTGTTTCCTTAGGCTATGGATAGTGTGGTAACACATCGGTCCTCCATGCTGAAGCTTGTGCGCTTAGGGAAGGTCTTATTAAGACATGTGATTTAGGTGTTTCTCGAATTGAAATTGAAGGGGATAACTTGACAATTATCAATTCAATTAAACATATTTGGAAACCTCCTTGTAAACTCGATCATGTTTTATATGGTGTTGCTAATATTCTTTGTTTCTTTGATCAGGTATTGATTCATCGTGCTTTCCGCGAGTTTAATTGTGTTGTTGATAAGCTTGCGGACCTGGGTCATGGCGCTCTGCTTGTTTTGTCGTCATCCACGCCTGTTGTAGATGTTCTAGGAAAAATGTCTTGAGGAGATGATCCTGCCTGAGTCCTTACTTCACAATATCAAAAACAAAAATAAAAAAGTAGAGAAACTATTTTAAACATAGGTTTTTTTATTGGTCAAAAATTACATTTAAATGTTAATTCCGCAAATTTGATACTTCAATAGAGACATGTGATATCATTTAAACAGACACGTTAATTTACGATAATTATATTTTAATCATAGGGTTTTTTTCTTAAGATTTTAGGGTAAATTGCAAGAAGTAATTAAACGTTTGAAAGAAGCCCAATTATAAAATGAAAACTAGTTGAAGATTTTTTATGACTTGTAATTTAGAAATGGACAAAATTATTTTCCACAAGTTTTTAAATCATATTATTTTCCACAACAACCTCAAAATTTGAGTGTTTTTAATTGTTTTTGATATAAAATTTAAACTCTAATATGTCTTTCTTTTTGTATAATTTTTCAATGTCCGAATGACATTTATGATTTATGTAATGTCATAATGGTCCATGAATGATATTTCTTATGCCCTTTTCTCATGTAAAAAGAAAGATCACTTTATTCTTAAATGATAATCTTTTGTAGCCCAATTATTTTAAAGAACTTTTGCATCACATCACATACCCTCTTTATTTTATCTTATTATTCTTATTATTATAGCACAAATTTATTAGATTATCTCGTCATACCAATTTATTTATTTATTTTTTATGAGATTATATTTTTTTAGGGTTACAAATGACAATATTTGTGTACAGTTTTAACTTTTAATTTGGAAGCTTACAAACTGTAAAACATTTGGATGGACCGTAATTTGGTTGACGAACTACTTTCTATGCTTGCGAATATTAAGTTGTTTAATCTATCACGCTTACTTTGGGTTATAAATAATTGGATTGTGACCATAACAGATCGATATTTAACGAACTTGCTTGTACTTATCAAATATATAGGATTTTCATTTGTGTCGTGTCTCTTTTATATCTTGGATGTCTAAGACAAATGTGAATGAGATATGAACCAACCATGATCGGTTAAACTTTGATATGACCACTAAGCTTGCTCTAGTCGTATGGGCTTATGTTAGATTTATTTAGTGAAAAGCAACATTGCTTCTCTCGATTAATTATAACTCGCTCATTCTAAACTCGGAGGCAAGTGAGATGCTACTATTCATCTCGTCGAGGTTTTCATCTTCAAAGAGAGCTTAGAGGGTTATTCG
The DNA here is from genome assembly GCA_002319775.1 of Fagopyrum tataricum. Lineage (NCBI taxonomy): Eukaryota > Viridiplantae > Streptophyta > Magnoliopsida > Caryophyllales > Polygonaceae > Fagopyrum > Fagopyrum tataricum. Next base: position 11,910,475 of record CM008285.1, read on the forward strand.
ACGATGGATCCTCAATGATGTTTATGTGTTATAGTATTTTGCTTTCGGGGAGAAAGAGAAGTTTACAAAAGCGAAAGAGAAAATAGAGAATTTCTTCTTCTTCTCTTGTGTTCTTGTTTAAACTTATTTCCGTACTTCATATTTTTTCTCTATCTATTTTGAATCATTTATAATATTATTTTTGTTTGGTTATTTTTGTGCTTCATACTTGAACTGCGTATTCAATTTTTATATGTTAACCTTTTTCTTATTATAAATCGGTTATGATCAATTTAGATTCAATCCGCTTGGAGAGTTTGAATTGCAATACTTGCTATTAATTTTAAGATGAAATACTTGTGATAATATATTTCTTTTAAAAAGTGAAGACACATAGCAATGATTTGTGTTCCCCGCCGTACCAGATTACCCCACGCCAAACTAGCCAGTCAAACCGACTCAAATGTCTCAACTGTTGCAGCGCAACCCGTCAAACGCATGCACATATGAAAACGTCGTCGTTTTACTCCTTCCATTTGCTCAAAAGCAAAGAACGACGATGAGAACCAGACAGTAATGAAAAGGCTCGCTATGTGAGCTGGCGACTACTACCCACGTCTTCTGGTCTCTTCCCCCCATTTCCCTACCACCTTTACCTTCCCCAAAAGCAAAATTTCGAAGCAGTTTTTCGATTGAGTATCCAAGTAAATAAGTAAAATTATCTTCTCAATCATCTTCGATCGAGATTTCTCTTTGCCCCCGGAGAATTTTTAATTCGTTGACTCCCCGTAGAAAAGGTGAAGCACCGGAAATCGTCTGAATTGGATTGTTTTTCTGCTTCCTTAGTTCGTGATGTTATGATTTTCGAGTCCAATTTTGGTTTCTGTTCAGTCTTTGTCACGGATTTTGAAAATTTTCTGTTTAGGTTTAACAAAATTTGGTTCTTATGTTGCTAATTTTAGAGGAGGCAAAGTGAGTAGACGTTTGTGTAGTTTATATATTGTTATTAGGGCACATCAGATGAAATCAGGTGATATTTTGAGAAAATTGGATTGGATCATATGCTGTTGTTGAAGGATCTAGAGTTGGTTTAATTTGGCGTTGTTATTGTAGGGATCAATGGCATCGTCTTCAGGTGATTCATGGATGAAGGAGTACAATGAGGCAGCAAAGCTTGCTGAAGATATTAGTGGGATGATATCAGAAAAGTCAGCATTGACACCTTCTGGATCGGAAACTCAACGGCATTTTTCCGCTGTTAGGAGGAAGGTCACCATATTGGGGACAAGGCTTGATAGCTTGGAAACCCTGCTGTCTAAGCTTCCCAGCAAGAAACCTATGTGAGTATTGATTATCATGTAAGCTAGTTAGTGTTTGGAAGAATACAGATGATTTGAATGGAGTGAGATTATAATATGATTTCAAGTAGGATAAGTGGATGATAGACATGGATTAATGAAGCTCATGTGACTTCGTTATATATATATTGTGCATCTTGCTACAATCTTCAATTCTTTTTATGCTACAACAAAAAACAATGAGTGTCTTCATTAACATCTCAACCTTACTCCTTGATTAAACGAAAGAATAAGGACTTTGGTACACCATCTAGCAGTTGATTTTGAGTTCAGTTCTTTCAAATTGATTTTTCTTCTTCTTCATATTTTGGGTTTTTTTTGTTCTTTCTGCCACCTGTCATCCATTTTTTAAGTTAAGTTCTGTAGTATCATGAAATTTCTGTATGCCAAAACTCAAAAGTCATCAATTACTTCTGATTGATTTCATTCTTCCAAATGTAGATGCTAATTTTGATGACTGTTACTTGGTTTCTTTACCAGTCTCTTGCACTTCTTGTTGCAAGCTCCTTAAATAAGCTTATGCGATTTGGAAATAGAGATATATAGTGCATCTTGCTAAGGTTTCTATTTTTTATATGCTAAAATAATGAGTGTATCCTCATATCTGTCTCCTATAAAAATCTCAACCTTGCTCCTTCATGTAAACAAATAACGAGGAATATGTTGCGTCATCTAGGTCACAGTATATATAACGTATTGTTTGTTGTCAGTTGATGTTATTTTCGATTCTTCCAAGTTCAAAATTTACATCATATGTTTGGGGTTTTTTTGTTCCATTTTGCCCCACTATTGTTCTGCATGTTTTCTGTATTATCATGAGATATCTGTATCTATCCGACTGATTTCATATTCATCACATTGTGTAGAAATGTAAAACTGAAGGACTTGTGAACTTTCCTGTCTTTGTTTTTTTGTAGAACTGAGAAAGAATTGAACCGTAGGAAGGAGATGCTATCAAATTTGAGGGCAAGGACGAAGCAGATGGCTTCTACTTTAAGCATGTCAAATTTTGCCAACAGAGACAGCTTGCTTGGCCCAGAGATAAAACCAGTTGATGTCGTGACAAGAACAGCTGGCTTGGACAACCAAGGCATTGTTAGTCTTCAACGACAAGTTATGAAAGGCAAGTCCCTGTTGATGGTCGATGGATGTTTGTTGTTTTATTGCATTTGTTTTCATGAGCTGCATCTTTTGGTGTATACTACTATTAACATACGTTTGTATCTGGTGCAGAACAAGATGAAGGACTCGAGAGATTGGAGGAAACAGTAATCAGTACAAAACATATTGCATTGGCTGTGAACGAGGAACTTGATTTGCAGACCAGACTAATTGTATGTTTTATTGAGTTCACGAGTTCCATTTCACTCAATTTATTTCCTGAAATAATGTTACTGAATTCAGTTCCTGTAATAAAGAATTTTGCAAACCCATTTGCAGGACAATCTGGATTACCAGGTGGAAGTTACAGGATCTAGGCTACAGGTAACACCTGAATTTCGTATCCCAAAATGCTTTTTATCCTATCCTGCAACCCTATATAAAGTTTGTGGATTTTTTAAAATCCTGCAGCTTGCTCTTGTTCCTAGTAAATGATGATTTCATAAAAAAACATGATAAAATTATTTGTGAAGGGTTCAATTACTAAGCAAGTCAGCAGTAATTAGAACAACTGGAACCACCTTTTGATTGACTGTCGATAGCTTTTTAACCTATGAAATATAGTTTAAGATATGGGGTTACTTTTGGTAATTGAATGCTAATGACACACAAATTGTGTCAAGTCATGTAGCGAATCTCCTAACCATGATTAAGTTAACTGATCTTCTACTACTGAAGCATATTGCATCTACAAGCTAGTAACTATATTTTGTAGAATTTACGAGATTGAAAGCTGTCTCCTGTTGTTCGAATTTGGTCTTGTTCTCTTAAGAATGAAACCTAACAGTTTTGTTTGTTGTTGGAAACAGCGTGTGGCAAGAAACCTAGCGATTTTCAACAAAAAGATGAAGGGAAGCTGCTCCTGCTTATGCCTAATGCTATCAGTTGCCGGGATAGTGATTCTAATTCTCGTCATATTCGTTCTCATCAAGTACTTGTGACAATATTCAGACATAATCACCTTGTTTGTAATGGTTTTGCAACCCAACAATTCAATCTCCTTACTGTAACTTCATGTTCGATTTCGATGATTTAAGCCCCCCCTCTCCCTTTGCCTTCCTGTCTTGGTATTCATATCATAGCTTTATATATTTCATGGTTGTATTCATTTGTATTGAGTGTGACTCAAGGGAGCCACATCGAGTGCAGCTCTCTTTCCAGAATCTGTCATTTTATGGAATCTGCATTTTTGGATATCTGTGTTGATAAATTTGCAATGATTTGTAATCCCAACTAGCTGAGCTACTTATGCTTCTCTTGAAAAAGCTGGTTGAGCTAATTCATTTTATAAACAAGTAGAATATGAATACGTTTTAAAATACAATTAAAATTTAGAATCAACTCAACTCGACTTATTTATAAAGAAGCTAAACTTGAGCATGTCAAAACTCTCGCTTGACTTGTTTATAAGCAAATTGTTTATAAGCAAATTGAACGTGAGAATTGTCAAAACTCAGTTTGTATAACGGCTCTGTAAGCTGGTATGAAGAGGGAATTATCGTCATGATATAATAACTGAAACCATTTGCGTAGATATTCGTAGCCAACACATTCTCCATTTTTTTATGACCACAAACACTCTTTTTGTCGAAAACATACCTCATGACTTGGCACAACAACGTATCAAAGCTCTGTTCAAAGTTTAGATGGTTATGTTTTTGCTATTTTTACATGCCAAACCCGAAAACAGTGTATAAGATATGATCTTCTAGGTGCATATTTTCATAAATGGCAACAATCTCGGAAAAAAAAGAGTGATCGATAGCAAAATTTACCTATTTCCATGGTGGAATTATTTCATTAACGAACAAGCTCAGTCAAATTGGACAAGCAAGAACGATGAAGCACAAAATTAAAGAAAAACTGACTCTTTTCTGCCATTACAATAAGAATAGCATATGCGGCAAACACATGTATTAAGGACAACTGAAAAACAGCTGCTTCAAGGAAGAATGCCTTGTAATGATCTGCAAATGTTCTTGACAAGCTCAAATTTAGCACTTATTGAAAAGACAGATCACTCGGCTTCATTTAGGATTGGGACTATGAGAGGTTTCATCTGTGCAAGGTAAACAATCGCCCACCTGTTCAACCAATGGAGATGCGCATGGGAAATTAATAAAAACGCCATTAACAAGTCTATGGACAAGAAATATGAAACTTAACAACTAATAGAACCCAAGAAAATATGTAGATCTTAGGGTAAACAGTCACCAAGCGAGTTTGTAGTTCAAATGAGAATGGACTTGAAAGTAATCATTGACATGTACACCTTCCCCCCAAAAAAGAAAAACATGTACACCTAATGTAGATACAAGGAACAACAACCGAATAGCCTAGACAAGTTTCAGGTAATTGCACACAGAAGCTTGAATTGGACAAGAGCGCATATAAGTTATATAGTAGAGACGGTAGTATGTGGTTCTACAGCATGCCCTTGCCCTTACGTAACTTTGGTGAAGATTAGGTTTTATGGACAATGATACACGCCTTATATGTACATTTTTCAGTTGAATGTTGATTAAAAATGATTGGACAAATCATTATCCTATTAAGTCCCTTGAGAACCTCCTTATAAACTATATTAAACAGCCTGATGATCCTTAGAGCACAATTATCACAATGATCTCTTATTAGAACCCCAACATGGAAAGCATTGTTATGGTGAACTCAAAAGTAAGGCAAAAGTAAGGCATGTCTACTAATTACTTTCAAGTTTCAACTTTCACATGTCAAATAACTGATATGAAAAAAATGAACAAAAACACTTACATCAACCAACAGCAAACTGTTGCTGTGTTAAACAAAGTAACATGCAGCCTGCATAAGAAATAAAAAAATCACCAATCAATGAAAGTGTAAGAAATTGGAGAAAAAGAAAACAAGTAACACAATTTACAAGATCTCAAGACCAACATATATATGAATATATCCTTGTAAAGTTCTAATGAATCTAAAGCTCTACTGTTTCACATTGCAGCAGGCTTCAATTTATAGATCCCAATCCAAAACCAACATACAAACCAAACAAAGCTCAGATCACTGAAGTGATATACAGACCCATTTAGCATTCAAATCAAAATATCACGTATGACTATGTGCTGTGTATGCATATCACTATATGACTATATGACTATATGAGCGATAGCTCCTGTTTGGTATAAGTTAATACGGCTGATATCATAAACAAGTGATTTCTTTTTATCAAAATTACACATTGAGTAATGAAGTGATATACCCCGAAACATAATGATATGACTCCTTTTCATATGTTCTCACCCATACCTCATATCAGATCATATATTTGGTACAGATACCAAAATTAGGCCTGAATACTACAATCCTTGAAAAAGTTCAAAGAGCAGATAACAAACATGATCAATACCTACAAACCGGCAATTCAATACCACAAAATCAATAGAATCCATATAAGACAGAAGCGTGAGAGAATGCAAAGGAAACGTTACAGTTGCTTAGATGAAGACCCTCTGTTGCAACAGCATCCGGTAAAAAAAGTCCCGACGAGCGCAACTATAGCGAAAATTAAGCTGGTGTTAACGAAACCCATGAATCTTTCACTTCAAATTTCACAGTTACCCCCAACAGTTTCGATCGATCTGAAGAGGATTATGACCAGCAGGAGCAAAATCACCTTCAATTCTGTTTTCGCTTCGATCTGCAAAACCTAACATCGTCAAATCGCATGAATTGGTAAATAACAGGCAATCGAGATCAATTTCGGATCAAATTACGAATGGAAACGAAAATCATCGAATGAATAGAGAGAAAGAGCTCACCGGAGATCGATCTTGAAATTAGCGATTGGCGATGGCTGTGCCCTGTATTATGTAAGCGAAGTTGTTTTGTCGTATATCTAACATTTTATGAATTAAAATTAATTATATTGGCCAGAAATATTATTTGGGTAAATTCCACAAACCGACCCTTAAAAATTGGGTACTTTCTAGAGAAGTAACCATAATTTTTTAAAATACATAAACGAATCCATAAAATTATGTTGATTTTCAAATAACCATAAGATGATAGTATCTAAAGCACCCTAAAATAATTGAGCCAACATCAAATCTAAATAACTTAGACGAAAAAAAACTAAAAAAATACCCCTCAAAGCAGTACAATGATCTTGTGATATGTTCATTATGTGTCCATACATATATATTGTCGTCTACTCGTCTTCCTCCAAGGCATAAACGTGGTCTCTCACGCTCGACCGTTGCTCCACCATCTTCCGCTTCATCCTAAGATCATCTCCCTTTGTGCAGCAGTCGAGACATGTTCAATAGCCAATTTGTAGAGCTTCATTTAAACCAATTCACCTTCTAGGGTTCTCTTCTACCGCTTAAATTGGCATGGACAAGAATTGGGTTCTCTCTTACACTTAAATTGGTAGGATTTTTTTTTTAATTATCGATTTTAAAATATTTTTTTACTAATAAAATCATTAAAAAAATGTGTGGGCTTTGACGGAAAAGAAGACACAAATTTGAGATTTGATGAGTGTTTGCTGCGTATGATTATAGTAGATAGTTATTGACAACAATTGTTTTAATAAGAGATGGTTAATTAGAAAAGGGAGGATATATAAGATAGTTTTGTGTAATTACTTCTAGCTAATTTGTTCATCGATTGCTAATAAAAAATAGAGCGTCACTTCAGTTGTTTGATAATGAGCATATAAATTTTTTTGAAAATTTGAAATTTATGGGTACATTTGTGAAAATACCCAAACTTAAGAGTTTGTTTGTGGAAATACCCCCAATTTATTTATTAACGACAAAATACATGAAGAGGAAACAGAGGAAAAGCCTGTCGTGTACCATAACCATTGGCCAATGCCATTGCCCCAATCGGGCCTACTTGTGGACGTGTTTGATTGAAGACTGATTAGTAATATTAAATAATAAAATATGAAAAAACAACCTAAACTGATACCAGTTATTAACATATATCCAAAATAATATAAACTTTGAAAATTGAGTTTTATGCAAAGTAAACTATTTTCTGTGGAAACTTTGGTTAGGTTTTATGTCAAAATATCCTAAATTAGATTTTGGCTATCCATTTATACGAGACATGCCGCTAAATGCGTTTTGTATTGAAATGATCAAGTATATATTCACAATTCTCTGCAAACTTTTAAGGTAACATGATAGATTGAGCTGGAGAGAAGAAACTCTTTATTCATTTACATATAACGTAGATATTTGTGAACTTTATTAATTAATCGGTAAAATATTTATAATAAAAATAATGAAAAAAATAATAATAAAATAGGATATAGATAAAATGACAAATAAAAGATAAACCCAAATATAAGGATAAATTAATAAATAAAGGGAGTCCAAGAATAAAGATAAATAAATATATTGGATAAGTCTAAATATACGGCATGTCATGTAAGCTGGAGACAGAAACTCGAAGAGATGAAATGAGGACTCGTGGACCTCCTTTCTTTATTATTTTGGCGTTGATATGGTGTCGGTAGGTTGGGCCATATGACGCAAGTAAATTAGTGTTCCAGAGTAAATTTTAGGAGAACGTAGGTTGATTAGCGTCCTAAGATAAGTTTTGGGTCCTAGGACGCAAGTAGATTAGCATACTAAAGTAGGTATGAGCAAAAGGATGATAAGAGTACTCGATGGACCTCCTCCCTTCATTGCTCCTTGTTTTGGGCACTAAAATGCAGGTTGATTAGTGTTAGGTTAAGTTTTGGGCCCTAGGATGCAAGTAGATTAATATCCTAGGATAGGTATGAGCGAAAGGATGATATGAGGACTTGATGGACATCCTCCCTTAATTGCTCCTTGTTTTGTTGGCGATGCTAATACGCCGATATGAGTTTGAATGAAGAGATACTACGAGGACTTGATGGACGTCCCTCTCTTCTTTTATTCGATGGTAAAACTGGTGACAACGTGAACATGAGCAAGAGGTGGTGGGTCCATCCATTTGAGCCAATAAACGCCATTACGAGCTTTACCCGCTCCAATCAACGTCCGAGTAGAACAATCTTGTATTATGCATATTTTATTAGTAAAAGTCAATATACAATTAGAATCATTAGTAAGAAAATATGATGATAATAAATTGCACTCTGATGTTTAATAATAAACGGTGATATTGAAATTGTTTTTGTGAGATTAGATGTAGATAAACTACCATTAGGAAGTTTAATTGTGTGAGTAGATATGGATTTTAAATTTGATAATAAAAACTTGTTACCAGTCATATGGAATGAGGCGTCAATATCAATAATCCAATCGTGTAAAATATTACTTGATTTGCTACCAGAAGTAGTTAGATGATAGGATTTGAATTTTTGAATAGAGCCGTCCACTGCTCGTCGGTTACGACTGAACCTAGTTCAACATGATCAAAAGATGTTAAATTTGTTGAGCCAACCATAGTGATAGAATTAACCATTGAAGTGTTGCTTGATCCGACACCGGATCTAGGTACAAGAAGATTTGATATGAACATGTCACTTACAATGTGTACATATTAAGTGAGACTTATCAATTCTGGATGTGTTGGATTGAACAACTAGAGCCATGGTTTTTGGACCGGGATTCTAAGTTGTGACAAATATGCGAGAGCACTCATCCTGGATTACAAGAGCATATACCTGTTGAGGGTTGGCAGCGTCGTCCTGGATATGATCGAAGAGCGCAAGTGAGTGAATGAATCGTCAAGGCCAAGAAGGAATTAGTGGACTCATTCACCATCACGTTCATTAGCGATGATTTGAGGGCATGATGTGCATATATTATTATGAGATTGGAGGCAGGTAATTAATGAAATCGTCCAAAAGATGACGCAACCTTCTGCAATAATATGCTACAGATTGACCATTATGCTTCAATTGGCTAAGGTCAAATATGAATTTGAGAGTACGTGCCAACAGAAAATCGCCCTTTACGTTATCCCAAAGATCCTTAGCGAGACTGACGATGTTAAGAGTTGGATGAAGATCAATATTGCAGAATCCATCCAATAAGCATAAAGTTAATAGTGGATCAATGCACATGATCGGCATGAGTGGTTGTGGGGCTCTTTGATCGATCTATCGATGAACCCTTGCTTGCGGTTGACCTTAAAAGCATTGAGCGTGCGTTGCCAGTCAGAATAGTTGTTTCCATCAAGAATCACCGACTGAGAGAGAAAAAGATTGTGAAGAGATTAATCGAGAGCCTTTTGTAGATTTTGTGTGGATCAATTCTAGTTTGATACCATGAAAAATAGATTTGAGAGAAGAAACTCTTTTTTATTGATATGTACATAAGATTACATATATAGGAAAGTAATAATATTGACGAAGGAACCTAATATAAAAAACTATCCTTGTAGATTAAGTTAAGAAAAGATTCTAGGAAAAAAGAATACAGAAATAAATGCATTGAGAATAATATATATGGGATTGATCTTGTAATATAATCCATGCAATTTAAAAACGAAAACATATATTATGTCAAAATATGCCAATTTTAAACCATAAAATTTTCTAATATGTAATTAATTTACCATCACGATCACGACACAATAAAGTAAAGTTGTACGTCTTCCAAAAATCACATTATAACTAAGTATAAATCTTATATCTTATATATATAAGTATTAAAGGAGAGCCCTTCTTTGCCACGTGTCAGCACCAGATTTAACGCAGCCTAAAAAAATATTTTAAAAAGTTAATTATTTTAAGTTGTTAATATAAATTATTATCAAAGTCCAACAAAATCTTTTAAAAAGTTATTTATCTAGATTATTAAAAAAATGGGTTTACGTTTTTAATAAAAATTATTTATTATTATTATTATTATTATTATTATTATTATTATTATTATTATTATATATAAACTTTTATTTGTTAATTGTAAACCCTAACAATATGTATATGTGTTTTTTATAAAAGCTGGAAACTCCCCCTTCACATACATCATCTTCATTAGTTATTAATATCTTAACAAAATATTATTTATATATATATATATATATATATATATATATATATATATATATATATATATATATATATATATATATATATATATATATATATATATATATATATATATATTAGTTGTAAACCCTAACAATACGCGCGTATATGTTTCCTATAAAAACTATAAGCTCCACCTCCACATTTCTGTTGAAGCATTTTATATGTATTAAAAGAGACCTTCTTTGCCACGTGTCAATGTCACAATTCACGCAGCTCCCAAAAATATTTTAAAACGTTATTTTTAAAAATTAATAATTTTGATATTTACATTTTTAATAGTTTGTTAATCCGTAAATAAGATTTGATAATCTTTTTCGTCATTATTTAAATTATAATTATAATTTTTGACAAGATTTGTTTTATATTATATAAATATAACTTGAATTTGTTAATACGTATAATATAAAATAATTAAATTTATAATGAATAATTAAAATATGCTATAAAAAACTCATTTTTATTTAATATTTAAAATAAATATTAAAGCACACCTGCACGGATAATACACTGGTTTCCTATTACATGATTGTCACTTACACATTACACTTGATTGTTAGATTTCATTTAGTGATAATTGTTTAAAAAAAAGATTTATATTTTCGATTACTAGTCTCGTATATTTATAATCATTTGGGGATAAAAATTCATTTCAAGAAAAATACTAAAACTAAATCATGGCAAAACACTCACTATTCTTATAGTTGAAAGATAAAAATTTCAACCTAATATTTCATTAATATGTAAAACTAATTAATCATTACATTATTTATAAATGGAACTTTATTATTATTATTAGCCTAAATGATCAAATGTAACATTATAGAAATACGGATTGTGATAGTAGATTTTGAGTGATTATACATATAGTATTGAACATTTAAACACCTAAAATATATTCAAAAAAAAAATTATTTCTTTTTTTTATAGAGAAAATTTACTCATACACGATGAGTAAACAATAATCAATTGGTACATGAAGTGTACATGAAACCTCTTCTTTTTGCTCTTGCCTTAACACATAAATAAATAAATAAAAAATCTCTCCTCCTCTTCCCTCCTCAAAACACAAACCCTAAAATCTCAAAACAACACAAATCCATTCATTTTATTCATTTCCTTGCATAACTAAACTATGAGCCTCTTTACAAATACCCTCTTGTGGACTTCTACACAAATTCCATGGTGAGTTTTCAGGTCTCCTTTAGATTGAATCAATTAGTACAAGAAGTTTCGGACGCTGCATCATCGAGTGTCGAGGCTGAGAAGTCACCATTTACGGAGCTCTCGTCTTCACTAAATGATGGAGCTGAGGACGCGATATCGGATGTACTTGCTGTGTCGCATTGGGAAGTCGATGAATCGGCGGATTCTTCAATAGGTTGTCGAAGTGACCAATACATTATGGTTGCTGTTAAAGTAAGCATCATCTTTTGGTTTACCTGTGACAATTGACCCATTTTGGATTGTGTTACATGATAATTGTGTTATTCAAAATACGTCAAAGAACATATATTAAAAAAAAAAACGACATACAAATTGGTTTATTCAATGCTGACTACATTCACTTAGAGATTTAATTGACGAATATTTGACGCCAAAATATTAGATCGGACGAATTGAAACAACCGATTAAATCGAATCCAAACGAGTTATAACCAAATTTATATCTTTTTGTCGAATTCTGGTTTGCTCCATAATATGGATTATGTTACGTGATCATATAGCCCTTTGGCTTATATTAATGACATGAAACCCTAAATTTTAGGATTAGGGTTGAGCATCTTTTAGGGTTTGATTGTAAGTATACCCTTGTTCATACCACATATTTCCAAGTTATGTTATAAAATTGTTAAGAGTCTTACCTCCATGATGTCCTCAGGCAACAAGAAGATAGAGCAACCAAGCTTTCTTGTGACACTAATAACATACATTGCATTCAATCTCTTCTCCTCATCTATAATTACAATAAAACAAATTAAATATTCGAAATCATGCAATTAAGTTACTATAAGTCTATAATGACATGTTCCGAGAATGTTATACCAGTCTCGCCTTTGGTAACAATGTTCCAGTTGACAACCCTAGGCTCAACGCGACTAAGGAGTTCAAGGAAGAACAAACCATTTGACAAGCTCTTGTCCTGAAACAAATAAGCCTTAGTTTTTAAGAATGTCTTCAGAAAGTATATATGCAAGTTTTAAGAATAGGGTAATGTTTTGTTAACCTTAAAACTCTCGATACGAGATTTTCTTCCTAGACTTCTTACTTTAAGGTTTGCCCAGTTTAGGATATCAGCATCAGTGATCTCTCTTCCTCGAGAGAATGAACGCAAGTTCTTCAAAAGTTGGAGCATGTTGTATCTCATCAATTGCCACAAGTAGGCTACACATTGTTAAACACGAAGAAAATCGATTAGGTCGTATATTGGTGAACTTCTATAATGCCAATTGCTTTAAGATTAAACCTCACTGAACTTGAACTTATGTGTTGAGTTTTAGGTTAAAATGGTTACCGAGTATAAGTTTTTTGTTCCCTTGCACGAAATCATTGCCCGCGACATTGACGAGGGAGAAGTGAAGTAGCTTCCCTATCTCCACAGCTTGATTGCAGTTCTCTACTTTCCTGAATGGCATTTTGATTGGAGGTTTTGTTGCTTGTTTCCAGTTGACGGATCCGGGTGAAACCTTGTCAAGAACTTCCAAGAGTACATATCTACATATACACACAACAAAATCCCGGATTGATACAAACTATAATTTGCGAAAACGAATTGTGAAAAAACAATCTCATGGTTATCTTTGTCATACAAAAGTAAAACCTCTTATGGATATGTTTCTTATTTGGAGAGAGAGAAGGCTTACCCATTTCTTACATCCTCAAACAAGTGATTAATGTAAGTGTTGCCTCCAAGACTATTGATCCAAAATCTGAAGCACCTTTCCTCCATAGAAGTTTGTATGTCATCAGTCATCATCTCGGCAAATGAGTAATCTTTGCTATCGATTGACAAACCACTCCTGCACAAAACGAAACTCTATTGTTAGTACATTTCAATAGAGAGAGAGAAGGGTTTCTACAAGTCAAGCTACTCAAGCTCTTTTACTTTCTAACAAGCCGAATGTGAGCTCATTTCTAAACTCGGAATGAAATCCGTAAAATGACTAATGAGTCAATCTTCAATGGGTTGTTATATTAGCATAACATACTACTCAAACTCGACTTAAAATCGTTCATTTAACTAAACATGTTGAGCTGAACATGAGCATAATAAAACTCTTCTCGTTCAGATTATGTAACAACCCAAATAGATATGAAAGTTGAAGCCATTCTCATCCTAGACTTCAATCAAGTTTAGATATCTTGACATAACATGAAAGAATTGTTATCCTACAAAAACCTAAGCTAATCAAGCAAGTAGAGAATATAACTAAATGAGAGGAAAAGATAAGTCAAGTGATCATCACCTAACATGGAAGATTTGAGCAATGAATGCAAGATTGAGATTTGAAGTGCCTTCAACAATGTCATTAGCATTCAGGTATCTTTTGCAGCCCAATCTCTCTGCATGATCAAGTACCAATTCCGCCCTTTCGGTTGGATCTTTCGCGTCCAATGTGTCTGGACTCGAATACTCCGGTGCAAGTACATTAAGCAAGTAAGCATAAGCTTCACCATCCTACACATCCACAATTCAAAGTATAATAAGCAAAAGAGAGAAAACAAGCATGTTATAAAAATATTGTAGAAGTTAAACTACCTTCAAATCTGAAGAGAAATTTGTCATAGTTTTTGTGTAGCCTCCTATTTTAAGGTGGAAATTCATCCATTTTAACAAGATCTTTTCTGGAGATAAACCCATAAGATCCTCCACATCCTGCAAACAATTCAAGTAAAATATTATGAATTTACTCTTGATTATGTTCAAATCACTACTTTCATGTCATGATCCAAAGGGATGAAGATTTACTTCGCCATCATCCAACAACTCGATAAGCTGTGGTGTTTTTCGCAGGTTGAGATCAGCCAACAATTGAATCTACAAGCAATTGCATACATAAATTAGACAGCAAACAATAAGTACAAACCAAAAAAAGGAAATTAAAGAAAGCTATTAGCTCACCTTGATGATTTGAGAAATCAAGCCAAGAACCAAATGATGCTGCACAAAAAGAAGAGAATTTTTTTTAAAAAAAGAAGAGATTTTACAGTTGAAACTTTTGACAACAATCAAAATTCAAAAGAATATATATCTTACTCTTCCTTCAACTAAGTCTTGAGGACCAATGTTAACGACAGTGCAACCGATTGCCTTGGCCGAGTTAAGACAAAGCGTGTGATTCTCGTTTCTTTCCCAAGGATTAAGAACTCGTTTTGTGTTAATCGCTCTCTCATCTATTGTGCCGGGAACAGCTACATTGATGAGTTTACTATACCAATCCAAAAGAAAGCATCAAAATATTAATACCATAATCCAAAATCATTATGAAAGCAAAAAAGTAAGGTCTTGTATGATCTTTTCTGGGAATCAGAATGAAATCAAGAACTAGATTGAAATAAATGTACCAAACGAGCCCTAGTCCAATACTATTTACTTACCATAAAAGAACACCATCCTTTGCAAGATCAAAAAGATCATTAGATTTTGGATTAAGAGGAAGATATTGCTTCATAAATGGATCATCTCTTAGAAAGCTATTGATATGAGCCACATAGCATTGTTTCTCCGATTTCGAGACTGTATGAAGGAGTGTCGTCGTTCTCGCCTTCAAGTAGGCTGAGGAAAGCTTTGCAGCTCCCTTTTTACTTGAAGCTTTACTTCTGAAGCTCAAATACAACTGCTCAAAACCAAGACATATTAATCACTAATGTGTATGATTAAGACTTGTCATTAACAAGAACTATTAATAGTAGCTTAATTACCTTAAGGAAAGCTTCAAAATCAACCTCATCGTCAACATTCGAACCCGACTCTTTCAAAAACTCTTCCATCTCATTTGCCTTGAACAAGTCCTTTTGTTTCAATTTTACCATTAGAGGCAAATCTCCAATCACGACCTTACCATTTTGATTTTTTGCCGATACATACTATAACACAAGGGAAAAAACACCAAATAAGTAGATATTTGAGCTTTCAGGTTATTACACCATTTTCAGTGATTCTAACCTAGTTTCTAAGGTAAATTAGTCTTAGGGTATACCTTAGATTTGAGGGTACGAAGCTCGACTTGAGTAAACTGGCTTTGAAGCTGAGGATCAGAAACGATAACACCTTTGAAGCCAGTCATTATATAATTTTCTTCCTTAGTCTAAAATTTTCACGGCGAGTTTAATACTGAAAATCAAAATCACCAAAAATCCAATAAAAAAAAATGAAGAGATATATGTTCATGCTTAAATTACAAAAACCCTAATTCAGAAAAGCTTAAACATCTAGATGACCATCATTTAAACACGTACCAGATTGAAATAAATGTAACTAGTGTTGATTTGGATTAATTAAGAGAGAGAGGGAGAGGATGAAGAGGGTTAGTAATTAAAAAGGTGAAGTACAATATAGGTATTTTTAATGTTTTTGTTTTTGTGTTAATGACAGAAAAGAAGAGGAGGAAGGGGAAGAAAGAAAGAAGGTAAAACGATGTCGTTTATTTCCCTCCGTTCTTCTTCTTCTCCGTCCTGGGAAGGAAGGGGAAGTGTGGCCTGTTTTATAGTTGTGGAGGTCCCTATGATCCAGCTAGGATGGGTAAAGAATAGCCTGTGATCTTTTTCTTGGCTCTCCTTGTTTATGGGTGAAGACGTGGTTCATCGGGCTATGGCTTCTTCTTCCGAGTTTTGACATTTCCAATTATCGAAACGCAGCGTACGTATTAGTAATCAAAGAGACTGCGGAAAGTTTATGACAAATGATATAGAAAATTAGAAATGGCTCAACTCATATTCACTAGTCGATGAAAATGGGCATGTGAAACTAACATGGTAGAGAAATTCGACGCTATATATGAATGTCATATGAGCCGAGTTATCCAGACTCGACTCGAGCTCATTAATTAAGTTTGATTAAGTCTTGTGTATATTGGATCGGACTTTTTTTTTTTTTTTTGACAGAGTATATTGGATCGGATTTGAGCATGTCAAAACTATGCTCGTATAATGACCCTAGCTTAGTATGACGTGTCAGATTTAACGTGGAGTATCGCCGCACGTCCGAATGCACATGTACGTTGAGTCCATATTCGACCAACACATATATTAGGTGTGATTTAACCATAAAACCAATTTACACTAGAAGCAATATCCCATTTATCAACGTGAAAACAACCATACCGATAATATAAGTATTATATATATATATATATATATATATATATATATATATATAAAGAAGTTAAGCTCATTATCAATTGTGATTTAGGATCCAACTCCATTGAATTTATGATAATACTCCTGTAGTCCTGTATCGTAGAATAGAAGATACTTTCTTAGTAATTTTAGTTTAAAATATTATTCTATCACCAAATATTTATGTATTTAAAAACTAAAAAGAAACTCAATAAATATATCTTATAAAAGAATTTCAAATTAGAACTTTTCATATATATATGTCTACAGAAAAGGGATATAAAAATGTGTAATAGTGTGTTGAGATGCAATGCGTCCCACGGCGATAACATGCTCTAGTGAGCGAGAGTATCATAGAAGCTAAAATTTTATCATAGTATTAGAACAGGCCGATTCGGTCCGTACCCCTGATTGTGGGATTAGCTAAATAGAATGCGATGTTAAACTCGTAAAAAAATTAAAAAAATTGTTTGCGGGATCAGAGATTGTTATGATCGATAATACACTAGCATATAAGTTTCATGAGTTATTCTTATTATTGTCAATTGATTTGAATGTGTACCATCTACGTAGTTTCGATCGAAAAACCGAGACGTATATGAGAAAAGCTAACGAATATATATAATAAAAAAAATTGCAGTTGCATATAGCCAACTAAGACTATTGAACCAATTGACAGCCTTTAGAGAAATGACACGGGAAAAGTTGAAAAGTAAAGAAAGAAGGCAGCATGCATGTGAGAGGTAACGACAGTTGAGACGCCATGCACATTAACTTATAACTCCATCTCAAACTTATACCCAAATGAGTTCTTCACGTACGTACTATAAATTGAGATACTATACACACTTATGATGCACAATTACTTCTCGATCTTCTATAGTTTATACATTTTGTTGAGTTGATATCGAAGATGATGAAGCTTCAATTGGCTTTTGTTTTGGTTGCTTTGCTTGTGACTGTTAGTGCATACCCTGATGATTATCAAGAGGATCACTTTCGTGGACCGGGACCTATTGGTTTTGGTCCACGTCCATTTGACCCTAGGGCTCGTCCTGGGTTAGGCCGTCCTGGGTTAGGAGGTCCGGGATTAGGACGTCCTGGGTTTGGGCCTGGTGGCGGACTTGGTGGAGGAGGTGGATTCGGAGGTGGTGGCGGTGGAGGTTTAGGTGGTGGTGCAGGAGGAGGTGGAGGGCTCGGTGGGGGAGGAGGGTTTGGAGGAGGCGGAGGATTGGGTGGTGGAGCAGGAGGAGGTTTAGGAGGTGGTGCAGGCGGAGGACTTGGTGGTGGTGGAGGATTGGGTGGCGGAGCAGGAGGAGGTTTAGGTGGTGGTGCAGGCGGAGGACTTGGTGGTGGTGGAGGATTGGGTGGCGGAGCAGGAGGAGGGTTAGGTGGTGGTGCAGGTGGAGGACTTGGTGGTGGTGGAGGAGGAGGTTTTGGTGGTGGTGTTGGAGGTCGAGGAGGCCTTGGTGGTGGTGCCGGTGGTGGAGGGGGACTTGGAGGTGGAGGAGGTGCTGGACTTGGTGGAGCTGGGGGAGGGTTTGGAGCAGGAGGAGGTGCTGGTGTTGGTGTTACTGGTGGCGGTGGTGGAGCAGGTGGAGGCGGTGGATTTGGGACTGGCGGAGGAGCTGGTGGTGGGGCTGGGGGAGGGTTTGGAGCTGGAGGAGGTGCTGGTGTTGGTGTTAGTGGTGGTGGTGGAGCAGGTGGAGGCGGTGGATTTGGAACTGGCGGAGGAGCTGGTGGTGGGGCTGGCAGTGGTTTTGGTGGTGGTGGTGGTTTTGGAGCCGGTGGAGGTTTCGGTCGTTAGAAAAGGAGTACAAGTAGTAACTCATCCAACTAATATAAATAAATATGATTTCAAATGTCGAGTTTATTTACAAAAATTATAAGAATATTCATTGTTGAATAATTACATGTACGCATTTAATGTCGAATAAATAAGGATTAATTATAAATGGACAACTCATCTCAAAAACTGCAAAATCAATCCCAATTTCTAATTATTCAATTTCCCCTCCCTAATCTTGTGCTGGCCGTTTTGGATCAATTCTAATTTGTCCATTTTCATCCGAATTTATAGGTTACCCTAAATGATTATTGGCTCTTCCTCGTCTATAACGAATGTGTAATGTGACCGAATATTGTTTTTGTGCAATAAACCTATGAATCAAGTGTTTGTTTATGTTGAATATTATTTTGATTATTAGGCTTAAATGGTTAAAAATCGATTGTTCAATTGAGTGAAATCTGAGTATTTTTTTGTTGAATGTGACGGTTGAAAATTCTTAATAGAAACATGGATAGATGTTATTAATGGATGTATATATTAGGTTTTTGAGTGTATGAATTTGGTTGAAAATGACCGAATGTGACGTGTGTTGTGATAATTAAATGTTAGTTGATGAGGAAGATCAAACCCTTTACGCGAGATTTACAACCGTCTAATAAAAGCTCAAATGATAATTGTCTATCAAGGTTGAAAGTCAACGTAAAATGAATTCTTCAAGTTAGAAATTCTTGTGAAATACGTCTATAAACATTGACACTCAACGAGCCAACATACATACACGTCGTACTCGGAGATTTATGTCACATTATTCGATTGGTAATCCAAACCTATGCCAAATTGTCTTGATAGACATTTAACAGTTAAGTTTATGAATATTCATAATGCGTGAATACATGTACGTACATATACTCAAGGTAAAATACATAAGTGTATATGATAATATGATTAGAATTGTTAGTAAGTAGTGAAACCATAATTAATATTATACTTAATCTCACCACAAAGATAGTCACTTCAAAGTTCAAATGGTTATTACATTACCAAAAATAGTGAAAAGAAACACATGTGGAAAGAAACAAACCAAAACCAAACTTCTTATTAAGAAAGTTCTTCTCTCTTTTTGTTCCTCTTAAGTTTAATCATTACTACACTTCCTGCAATATTTTCCTCTTCCATCGCCTTGGTGATGATCCAACCCATGCCAAGAGCTCAATTTTCGCATGATGAATCGCTCATTTTCAAGTTTCGGGTTCTAACTGGATGGCCAGTCCTTCTGGATATCGAACGTGTAGTTGATCTCCAAGTAGCATTTATTGTCATCATCGACGAACTATCAAGATCAATATACCCGTAGGTCAATATAACACATGCATCGCGTGAAAACGATATATTTCAACATAAGTTAGATTATGAGTTGTTTCACATGAGCGAGTGTACCTACACATTAGGTCTGAGTCTAACACATAAACTTGTGACTCATAATAAAATCAAGTGACGATAGTAGAGTTAGTTCACCAAACTTATATTACGCCCATTGTTATATTTTAATCGATGTGAGATCACTTTCACATATAAGACATGATTGGTTAAATAGCGAACTAGTTTGTTTACCTTAGTTTTGGCTGAGTAGGAGCCTCTCGCAAAGTAACCTGATGGTGTATTTTCTTCCGGCATTTGATGAGTGTAGCTTTCTTGTTGAGGGCTGAAGGTCCCGAGCATTTCTTTTGTGTTGTCAACTAAATTCAAATTTGAATCGAAAAACGAAAAAACATCAAGAAAACATTTTTAAAAAAACATTACAATATCTATCAGATTTTAGGTTTTTTTTTAATAAACCCTAATATTCACGAATCAAGTACACGAATTCTCGGGTTATTTCGTGTTTTGACAAGTTTATAGATCAAACATATATGTTAAAACGTACCTTTAAGACCAGTTTTCCAAACAGTATTCATATATCTGAGACCAGAAACAATGTTGTTCCTGACAGTAAAGCAAAACCTGAGGACATAAGGGCTGCCCTCCTTCAAGGCGAACCATGTGCCTTTAGGGTCACCAGATTCTGGGATCGGTAGCTCAATTTCCGCCCTTCCGGGTGACAAAATTGTCAAGCTTAGGATCTTCACCTCTGGGTCCAAATTTTCTACACAACAAATTCCAGGTAAACATATGTTTGTAAATTCACCAAGTATACCATTTGATAAACACTACCAATTAACCTAGTTTTATGACCTAAGTATATGTTAATTATTCTAGATTGATCATTAACGAAAAACAAAAATAAACGTGACACGGAAGAACAAGAGAACTTACCACCAGCAGTCACCTCAACATCAACATTGCCGAGGAGTTGCTCCTTCCACTTCCTTAAACTTTCGTCATCCTATAAACATTACCCAAATAAAAAGTTTATGCAGTTGAAAATCTAATTAATATAGTCTAACCAAGAATGATTTACAATCAAGTCATAACGTCTAACCTCTTACGCACACAATATCTCATGCAAGAAATGAAGGATGGATAACAATTAATAGGAAATAAACCCTAAATTTCGTCTTTTTCTTTGAATAAGGATAACATTTCGTAACCGAATAAACCGTATGGTTAAGGAAGGAGAATCTCTTTCAATATCTATGTAGTTCAACTCTAAACCAATGATAATCAAGATTTAACGTCTCATCAATATGTTACTTACACAACATATCTTGCAAGAAATGAAAAAAACCTTAAATTTCGTTTTTGTTCAAAGTTCTATAGAGCAGGAATTATGTACATACGAAGACACGTCTCAACACTGGTGATAGCAACACTTAGAAGATGATGAAAGAAACTAAGAAAGTGATGAAAAAGAAACCTTATCTTTCTCAAGATGTTCTTTGATGCTACACATTGGCCCCAATTGTAATCTATTCTCCTCCTCTTCTTCCTCCAAGTGTTTGTCTTTTCCTTCACCGCCTTCTTTTGAAGACGATGGATCAGCAGCCTTTGGTCCATCATCACCCATTTTCTTCTATTTCCAAACCCTAAATGAATTCTTTCTCAATACCAAACTGAAATGTACTTCAAAGGTTAATGTCAAATAATGCAACAAGAAGAAAGATTGTGAACACAACGATGGATCTTTGTAACTCAGAACAATGTAGAAAATAGATGATCTTGAACAAAAAAAGGTTCCAAGAAACTAGCACTAAGATGAGATTTTGGGTGGATTAGAAAAAGGCAGATTTCATATAGTTGGTGATAAGAGGGAAATACAAACTACCCATAAATGGAAAATTGTTTAGTCTTAGGTTAAACAAAGGAATTTTAAAGTGGTTAAATTTGTATGGTGAAAATTGGGGCAAGGCTATCTATAAGGAGCATTAGGTCAATGTGTCTTGTGGTGATACGACAAATTTGCAGTTAAAACCTCTTTGACCTAGCTAAATAAGATGATTTTCGTTTGAGTTAACTATTTGTTCAACGTGAAATAACGTAATAATTTATAGTCTTACAAATATATAATTTACATAATATAATAATTAATACTAAGAATGTATAAATTTTACAAGTAATAATACATACAAATATATAATACTTTATTTTACAGAACAATCTTTGTAACAAAAATAATAATATTATTCATTTTTTACAATAGATTTAGAAAAAAAAATTATAATTAGAGAAAATTATTAAAATCACACGTTAAATAAGACCTTTTACAACTAATCACGTGTTAATTTACTAATGTCTAGAATCACGCTTAACAAGTGTTCCATCATCAAAATACCACCCACCCCACTTTCATCTAAAAACGTATAATAAAAAAAGGTTCCATAATTTAATATTTTAATAATTTTGTTTCTAGACCATGAAACCAATTGAATAATTAAAATCGAAACCTGAACTAGTTTTTTAGATTAAAAAAAATATTTAAAAAATTCAAATATATTTTTCAATTTTTTAAAATGAAAATTAAATTTGTCTAATTTTTTACGAATTTGTTTTAGATTTTAAATTTTTCCGGAAAGATCAATTTTTTTTAGATCGAAAACATTTTGAAAATTCAAAGTTAATATGAAAATAATCCGATATTTTTTTCCAAACCGTCCAGGTTTGTTCTTTTTACAAAATTTCGGAAAAATATTTGAAAAAATCAATTTATTAAAGGAAAATTTATTTTTCATTGCAAAAAAGTCCGAAAATTATATTTGAAATTTTGTGTTTTGTAAAGAAAAGCCGGTTTCACCTGGTTTCCATTGTAATTTATTCAATTGGTTCGTGGTTTAGAAAAAAAGTTAACCCTTGGCGTTTTTTTTGATGAAAATGGGGTAGGGACGTATTTTGATGACAAAATAATTACGAAGGGTGATTTTAGACCATTAATTGGCTAACGGTTATTAGTTTTAAATAATTTTATTTAACGGGTAATTTCGGTCATTTCCTATTATAATAAATTATTTTATGATTAGTGGTCCAACAAAGCACCCATGATAACTAGAAAATTGATGGTTGAGGAAACTAATCCTTTCTCTTAGCGTAATAGTTGTCAATTGACTTACGAATAATGATCACTGTTTAATATTTTATAATGGCAAATATTTGTGTCTTCATGGCAAAGCAATACATTGCAATGATAAACATTTTTTTTTACAAAACATTACAATGAATAAACTCTTAATAAAAGTTTATAGAAAAGAATGCGTTAGAATAGATATTTTATTTAGCAAATACAAATTACGTAATCTAATTATCCGGTAAAATTTTAATTCAAAAATTAATTAATAATAAGAATAAAAACGGAATTTACTAGAAGGTTAAAATAAAAGGCCTATAAATACAGCTCATTCCAAAATCCTAACCCATTCCAAAACCGTAGCCGTCAATATCCGTCAAACCCTACAACTTCTCCTCCTTGCTGCCGTCTAAACCGTCGGGAATTAAAGAGTACCGAAAACTCGGAACTGCTAGGAGCCACCACCTTCGTCGTCACCCATAACCATCGCCAATAATGGAACCGAACCACACAAGCAGTAATGGAGCCGAACTAGAACCGTCAGTGACGAACCACATCCGCATCACGCCGGAAGGTCAATTTGCGCTGGATCGAAGCGTTGTTTAAGGGTTTGGATCTAGTCTTGCCATTTTAATCTAATCAAGGTAATTACGTTAGGTTAACTTCCCCTCTATTTCCAGATCTTACCAACTTCTCGTTGCAAAAAGGCTTGGCCGCCATCGTCGGAGGAGGAGTTGACTGCCATCGTTGCCGGTGGGCTTAACCGCCATCGTCGCCGGAGAACTTGTTTGTCATCCATGGCGGTGAGGAGAAGCTTGCACGTACCTACGAATAAGATGGAATTTAGGGTTTGGATCTAGGGTATGTGTACATGGAATTTAGGGAGAAACTTGTGTAAAGGGCTTTTGTATGTCTATAGGCTTGTGTAAATCAGTATCGATAGGCTTGTGTAAATCGAGTCTTGTGTAAATCGAGCCTTGTCGGATGATTTGTATAAGGGTTTGTGTACAAGATTTGTATTCTAGTTATGAAACTCGGACCTTGTGTAACTCGATTCGACGGACCTTGTGTAACTCGGTATTAGTAAATAGTTTATTACATAAACAACAAATACACAAAGTAGTGCTTGTGTATCTTTGCGTAACACTTGTTTGCATAAGTATGCATTAAGTGTAAATTTTAAAAATAAAATAAAATAGATTATAAAGTTCAATTAGTTTAGTTTGGGCTTGGACTTGTGTAATTCGAGTGGACTTAATTAGGCTTGAGCTTTATTAAATAGATTGGGTATAGACTTTACTGAATAAATTGGGCTTGAACTTGAGAGTAAATTGAAATTACCAATTAACCCTTTAAATTATTTTTTATAAATAATTAAGAGGAGTCTAGTTTGTTATCTAATAAATTAAAGAATGATGCTCAATTATACGATATAGCTTACTTTCCCATTTCGTCCATATTTTGATAGCAACCGAGCACTAACCTTTTTCGTCCATATTTTAATAGCAACCGGCATGGGCACTAACCTTTCTTGTATCCTAAAAAAATGGATGAATTACCGGAAATTACTCGTTAAATAGAATTATTTGCAATTAAGCATCTGTTATTTTAATAATAATAGAAAACCTCCCTTAACAACGTCTACGTCAACAAAAAAAACAACATTTCCATTTCCGTTCAAATTTTTGTTAAAGAACCCACTTTTCAATATTTTAATATTTCTTTCTCGGAACCATGAACTACAGATAAAATTCAAAGTTTGAAATCCACTAATTACAAGATATGCATTTTGGACGGACCTTGTGTAGGTTGAGTCTGGACTTGTGTAACTCGAGTGGGCTTAATTAAGCCTGAACTTTATTTTAGTATTTCTTTCTCGGAACCATGAACCATTTAGATAAAATCACATTAAATTTGTACCAAACCAGGTTTTTTAAAAATAAAAAACCTCTTTTCCGATGCCAATCCTCAAAACAAGTCCTTATAAATTCAAATCATCACAAAACGATGATTAAAATAAATAATATTTATTTTGTAAGTGATCTTGTAATATATTTGTAATTTTTTTAATACAAGAATTGCATCCTCAAAATAATTATAATTACAAGAATAGTTTTCATATTTTTTCTCAAATATAACTTCATATTAGATTGATTATTTATAACCTTTTTTTCCTTCATTTCTTTTTTTAAAAAAAAAGTGAAATAAGTTACATGGACATTAAGTGTGATAAAACATAAATAATTTTTTTACCGCTTTTCTTCTCCCTACCAAAGAAACGAAGATCCAGTCTGGAGTCGGATATAATCATCTCGACCTCCCACGGACAGCTCCACAAACCTTGGAGTGTCTTGATTACACACAAGTTATCACCTTCGATTTCAATCATTTTAATATGTAGTCTAATCGCCTCTTGTAGCCCGGTTTTGAGGGCAAAAGCTTCAGCTTTTATAATCGAATTAAAAAAAAAAAATTCGTCGAGGCTAACAACGTCACCATTGTGATTCTGGATTACATATCCAATAGATGGTATACCCGAATCGAGTTTTGAACCATCAAAGTTAAGTTTAAAGAAGCCGAGTTTTGGTTTATCCCATTTAATGTTGTGTTTTTTTCTTATATTTGAGTTATCATTCTTTGGTTGTTGTTTTATGTTGGAAACGTTCTTGTCAATTATGCTTATTTTCCAGTTTTGAATTTGGTTTTTAATGAAAGTAATTACTTTATTATCCGAGCCCATATGTTCATTATTGAAGATAATTTTGTTCCCGAAAAACCAGATGCTCCACCATACAGTTGCGAGACACGCGAATTTGTTTGTTCCTATTTTGTTTTTAATATCTTGTAGGATGGCATGAACTTTTTTGTTTTGGAGGTTAATTTTGTTAAGTTCGGTGAGAATTGATCCATCAATTTTTGCGATAATTTGTTTAGTGCGAGAACATTCAAAGAGCAGGTTGACCAAGTCCTCAAGGTGATGGTTGCAAATTTCACAGTTCCTTGTGACGGCAATCCTTCTTTCATCGAGTTTTGCTTTTGTCGGAAGTCCGTTAATTAAAAATTTTCAAATAAAGTTTTTAATTTTGGGTTGGATATTCAATTTTCAGAACCATTCACATAAATAGTTTGGTTGGGTATTTAATTCATCTTTAATCATATCGAAAGCCGATTTTGTAGAAAACCATCCATTTTTACTACATCTTCAATATATTCTATCATGGATCTCGTTTTTGGAAATTATTATTTCTTTAATCATTCGCGTAATATCCTGATTTAAGATATTTTGTAGCTCGTTATCAATTTTGTTGTTATCCCAATTTATTTGAATTATTATTTTCTTAATCACGTATTTGAATTTGAAGATAGTGACATTTATTGAAAATTATTTACAAGTAAATTAGTGTAAGTTGTACACAATCATCTCTTATTTTATACATTTTACACTAAATAATCCATTTAAGTACACTTTGAGTAGTCAATTTGTGATTCTTCAAATTTTAAGTACACATTAGTTGATTTAATTTTTAGGATAAGTTTCTGTGAGAGGGTTAGAAAAATGGGGTTAAATGTGATATTCTCAAAGTTTCACGCTTTATTGTAAAAAATGACGCAAGCTATAGGAAACAGCAACAACTTTAGGGTATTTAGGGGAAATAGCATAAACTTTCAAAATTTATGGAAAATAGTCCTAAGTATAGCATGAGTTGCAAAAAAGAAGAAGCCTGACGATCACACAAAAAAAACCCTGTTATTTTTCTAGTTAAAACTCACAAGACTATATGCCATTTTAATATTGCTAAGTCAAGTATGAGTAATATATGACTCTTAGAACAATATTATGTGACCGTTATTACGCGATCATTAGTGATAAAAAAATATAATCTTCGGAAATTCTTATGCTAGTACTCACAAGTCACAACATAGTAACATACCACATATTTGGTGTTAGTTTCAACAAATTTATAAGTCTAAGGTTTGTTCACGCATATATCTAAAGTTAGGGCTAATCCTTGCAATTTACCGAAAAAAGTAGACAAATATTGTGAATGGACATTTTCGTCATTTGAAGTCAAAATAAAAATGACAACAATATCCAACCGATAAAGCGATAGAGAAGAGGAAGAGAGAGACAGACACACTGAGATACAAAGGAGAGAGAAAACGCAACAGAAGAGAGAGAAAGTTACAAAGAGAGAAGCAGAGAGAGAGAGAGAGAGAGAAATTCGTTTGTTTCCGTTGAAAGTATATATTGTTTGTGGTCTGCAAATGGCTTCCGACCAACAGATAGTGGAGTCGTTGGACTCTCTCTTACGAGAGGTGATTCCAGGAACTCTCACAAGCCTCAACGATGTCGTTCATCTCCTTCAGTCTCGTCTAGGGTTTGATCTCTCCAACAAGATCGATCTCATCCGCGCTCGAGTCACCAGTTTCTACTCTTCCCAACACCGTCAGGTCCGCCACAACCAACCTCCACCACCACCGCCAACCTCTGCTCCGGCGGCTGTCCATCAGAGCCCCGTCTACACCACTGGTGCTCCTTCGCTGCAGCATTCTCAGTATCAACTCAATTACTCCCAGCAAGGCCCGGTTTTTCATAACGCTACTGAGATAAGCTTTTCTCAGCCTTCTCATAAGGCTGTTGCTCCAAATGTCGCAGCTCCTGAGGCTCCGGCGACCAAGGAAGGGTTCGTTCTTTCTTCTCTCATGTTTAGTTTTCGTCAATTTGATGTTTTTGCAGGTCGAATTGAGGATTGATTCATCAAATTTGGTGTTTTCTGTCGCTTTTGTGTGATTTAGGGTTTGAATTTTGGAATGGCCATGAACTAGGATTTAAGTTTTTTTTTGTTCCTTTTTAGGGTTTCTGGTGTGTTAGGTGATCTTGTTTTGACTTTGTGAAAGTGTGGAATGTTTGAAAGTGATGGTTACCTACTAAGATTTCTGGTTTTTAGTGTTTTCCGTCGGCATTCGAGGGACTGAATAGTTGTGCTGATCAATTCAACAAATTATATTGCAGTTCTCAGAGCAGGCCCAAAAGAAGAGGCGGTGCAGGAGGCCTTAACAAGCTTTGTGGTGTTTCGCCTGAGCTGCAGACAATTGTTGGCCAGCCAGCACTGCCAAGGACTGAGGTAAAACAATCTCTTCATCATCCTATGGACCTTTTCTAAATTTTTGTACAAAACTTTGTTATGTTTATCCACGGTAATCATTCAATCGAGTAGATTTTTTTGTCATTTACACTGAAAATAGTTGTTATGGTTCTTCCCTTTGACAGATCGTGAAGCAGCTGTGGGCATACATCAGAAAGTACAATCTCCAAGACCCAAGGAACAAAAGAAAGATTATTTGTAATGATGAGTTGCGGCTGGTGTTCGAGACCGATTCTACTGATATGTTTCAGATGAACAAGCTGCTTGCAAAACACATTTTGCCTCTTGATCCATCAAGTATGTAACAATGAAGTTCTCAAGCTTGAGAATCCCCTTTTATGACATAAGCTCTTACTGATTAGATATTTAATTCCATATTTTGTTCCTTGTAGAGGATTCAGCACCACAAGCTAAGAAAGCAAAGGTAGATGAAGAACCTGAGGTGAAGAAAGTTGAATCTGACACTGTTGTGTTATCTGAAGCTCTTGCAAGCTTTTTCGATACTAGTGTGAAAGAAATGACACAGTCTGAGGTATTGGAACGCATAGCAGAATATATCAAGGCACAAGGCCTGGAGGTATTTTAATTTACTTTTTCATCTGCCTGTCAAAATTTTTCCTCATCTCCCGTTTGATCGATGAAGATCAGTGGCTTGCTTCTCTTGAACTCTTTCCTGATGTTCTTATTTGTGCATACATTTAATTAAATCTGCTTTTGCTTAATCTTTACTCAACAGTTTTAATGCTGTTTCCTGATGTTCTTATTTGTTTTTTTAGAACTACTATTGCTCAGTTTTATTGTTGCTTGTCTATCAAGTGTGCTCGTCTTAGTAATTGTAACTGTTATTCTTAGGATCCTTCAAATTCAACAGTGACATGTGATGCCAAGCTTCAAGAGCTTTTGGGATGTGAAAGCCTTCCTGCTGCCGGGATATCTGACGTGCTGGCCCGCAACAATCTTTTCCAGAGATCATGATGTTAGGTGAGTGTCAAATTGGCACCTAATATCCATTACTGACTTCCTCATGTTTAAAATTCGGCAATATTACTTACAAGCCTGAATACTCTCAATTATCATTTCCTTTATTTTGACTGGGAATTATCATCTTCTTTATTTGGAGGTGTTTATGTTTCTCTGGCATGAAATTAGTCATGAAGTTGTCGTGTCATTACATGTTTATGTTTGAAATTCGGAAGGACCTTCTGTGGTTCTCATAAGTGCTTACAGAAGCTGCAATTTGGAGTCTCACTGTTACAGACTGTTTTGTTGTGCATTTTTCAGGTGCAGTGTGACTCCTCTCTAATATCCAAAACTAATCTTGTACCAAACAGGATTCCAGAATTGGCGAACTCAGGTAATGAACGTAGGATTAGCGTAACAAAAGGTGCGTTGCAAAGTCTTCTGTAGTTGATGACCAAGCTCAAGGGAGAATTTTCTGTTCATTTTTTGCAATGGGTAGGACACTATCTCCTCCTCTCAAACAGCTTTCTAACAACTCGTAGGTCACAGGTCTTGCAACTAACTTATATGTAAGTGATCAATTTCAACTATTAGCGCGTCTAGACCTCTCAAAAGACAACTACTCGTATGTCAGTATTGTAGAGTCTTAACTTAATGTCTATATGGTGTAGTAGCTTTATCATGACATGTTTGTATCTCTACCTATTCGATGAAACGCTATGGTGTTTAAACCGTATATCATTGTATCAGTTGTTTGAACATTTTATCTATATGTATCTTTTCGGTTTTCTTCTTGCATTTAAGCTTACTGCGGAGACTAATCTTCGTCTTCGCGGTGTGCACATATGAATTGCATATAACTTGCCTGGTTCTGAATGTTGTGATAGCTTGATGGGGATACAATTGTAGTATTGAGATTCCTTTACAAAAGAGTCAATGAGGATTAGATTGTTTCATAAACTACTTTATTTAACCCAATGAGAAAAGAAAAGGTAACTCCACCAACTACATCACACTAAGAAAACACCTGAGGATGGCTCCACTGATAAGTTCATTTGTGGACACAAATTTGAGAGAATATTGTTGGTGTGGACACAAAATTGAGATATTATTCTTGGACTTCTCTGGGGTTTTTTTTCTAACTTATATTTTTCAGGAAATTTGCAAATTTGAGATATTATTCTTGGACTCATATTAAATTTGAAACGGTTTTTCTAATCTATCGTTTTTTTTTATATAGGAATCTAAGCATATTCTATGGATTTTGTCCCGAGAGTATTCATGAAAGGAATTTAAAAAATATTTTCCAAATTATTTTTTTGAGAAAAAGACAAACAATAAATTTAGAAAAATCGGAAATATTGAATTCTTAAGGCAAATTTTTTTTAAAGAGAAATATGTCAAGAATTGAATTCTTAATCCAAAATAGCTGTTAAAGTCTCTCGATGGTGCTCAAAGTTTAATCCTAATTTTTTAAGCGACGTAAAGTCTCCTAATTTTTTAAGCTGACATAAAGTCGCGGATCACTAAAAACTAAAGTCATCGTAACTTAATTTTTACCACAATTATAAAAAAGAGGTATAATTTTTATCAGTAAAATCTCAATGGATCTCCAAATTGATTTGTTATGCTTTAATCGAATGGTTGATGGTTCAAAATATATCATATACGTTTTTATAAGTACAACGGTACAAGTTTTAAAAAACGACCAAAATATAACTTAACGTGGATGTGTTTAACGTCATTAAATTTTAAAATTAAATTTTAGGAGTTCACTTGAACTTTAGATGTTAGTCATGTTGATCAAAAATGTCTTATTTGTTTTCTCAAGTTGACGCTCGGTTTGATTAACATAAGCTTACACCAAATGTCGCAGTGAGCCAGTATTTGAAATTTACGGTAAATTGTGTTGCGACTTTCATTTCAATGTGCGAAGACTTTTCGTTATATAGCCCTAGCTTGCGCAAATTGCATCCCCGCACAACGACATTCTTTGTACGCTACCGCTCTTTACCGTGTCATGTATGTGTTTGTGTGTCTTAGTGGAACCTTTTCTCGTGAATTGCCTTTTTTGAGCCTTTGAGGCATAATCTTGCAACTTTTGAAGCCTACCTTTGAGAGCCTGAATCAATTCAACAAAAAGCTATATACGAGCAAGCTCTTAGCTTTCATCGTGGGTGAGAGGCATTTTATCTGATCTAGCTAAGGTGAAAGTCGAGAGATTTCCTCTACAAAAAAGAAGAAGAAGATCAAGTACATAAAGTAGTAGTCGTCGCCGTGCACCCAACCTAGTGGTTGTGTACCCGAGCCTAGATAAGACATTCACATAATTCTCAAAATTGCTCCAAGAACGGAATGTCTGGAATAAAAACATTTGGTTTTGGAACTTCCATAGGGGGCTCGTCGACTTGGGGTTGAAGATTCGCCCGAAAGTAGGCAAATTCCGCATTTATATCTATAAGCCCCCTATTCCCCAAGCCACGTCTTTCCTTCATTCCTCGACTACTCTACTCTCTCAAAAGAGAGGCTTCTTCTTGCTCCTTCATTCTAAAGGAAATCACCGGTTGGTCCAACCGAGAAAGGCATGAGAATTGGGGACTCTTGTCCGCAAGAGGTCAATAAGTAGTAAGATATGAATCGGGTTGAGTCATTTCTCTTATTTTAAAGGACGGTTGATGTGTCCTTAGATACGTTGAAGGACGAACTCCGGATCTAGATCAAGCTATAGCTTCAACTACTCCTTTGTTGATGTGCAAGTGGGAACTTGGATAAAACTTGATAGGCAGAAGCGATTGAGATGGATGTAGAAGCGAAGGTTTGATTCGATCTAGGGAGATCGAGCAAGCCGTTGTAGTGGATTTGAGGTTGATTATTTAGAAGAATCCTCGAATGTGAGTTCTTGGATCTAAGACTTAGATCCAAGGAATAACTTTGAGGGGATTGAAGAGGAAGTGATAGCTACGTGCAAATTATCATTGGATCTAGGTTGTTCTTAACAACGATGGCTATTCATTTAAGTCTTTGGGTAGCACCGCTAGATTTTCTTCAAGGTGGAAATTCTCGTATTCTCTATGTACATGTTCCTGTGGATCGGATGAGTATTCTTGTTTATATCGTTGCGTCTATAAACACTTTTTTTGTTCCTATTAACAAAACATCCTCTTTTTCTTCGCTCTTCCGGAACCGGTATAGAATTGAATGCTTTTTATACGTTGTTTACCTTAGTTACTGGGGGTTCGGGGAAGACCTATGTGGGGCACCTTTTGGGTGTGGGATGCTCGTTTAACTTCTGTATTCATATTGTTCCTTATTTACCTAGGTGCACTGTGTTTTCAAAAGCTTCCCTGTCGAATCGGCTCCTATTTCAATCCGTGCTGGACCGATTGATATACCAAAAATCAAGTCTCTAGTAAACTGGTGGAATACATCACATCAACCTGGGAGCATTAGCCGATCCGGTACATCAATACATGTTCCTATGATCATTCTAATCAAGAGAGAATTTTCCTTCAAATAAATTTGATTAAAATGGACATGATTTACAAGTGAGGCCAAACATCTCTTATATAGTGGATGGGAGCTAAACCAAAAGTCGGAAAGTAAATGACGGAAATGAATGACGGAAATTAAAGTTGGGGCTAATTCCCGAAACGAAAGGTCTAGACTATCAATAGTCAGAATTTAAGTCCCGGAATTAACTTCCGAAAATAAAAAGTCTATTATTTAAAAATGCAAAAATAGGGAAATATATTAAAATATGATAGCTTCATGACATGGCGTCGGAAAGACGAGACATGCCGCTAACGGGACCAAGTGTGGACGGAGCCGCTAGCCTATGCCATGGTAGAGTGAAAACATGTCATGCCACTAACGGGTCCGAGAGACATGATGGTGCGAAGGATGATTGAGCCGGTAACTTGGGCAATGTCTTTGACTCGGGATTTGAGAACGAGTGAACTATCTATCGGAACGAACCCTCAAAGCATCGTCCTCGATCCTCATCTACACGTTGAGTTCTTTCTCTTATTTTAAAGGACAGTCCTCTACTTTGACTTTCTCATGAAAGAGAGAATAACTAGATGGAAGGTTGTCATTCTAGCCGCCTATCTCTATCCGGTCTCGTTGGCATGAGGACTAGGGACTCTTGTCCGCGAGAGGTCAATCAGTAATAAGATAGATGGAAGGTTATCGTTCTACCGCTTTAATTTTCGAATTACATACTCTATTGTTGGATTAAACACAATTTCAGAGTAAACAAGTAAATTTGTCATATTGTACAAGTTTTTTCTAAAATAATTTTAGTTCGTTCAAATTTTAAGATATAGGATAAAAAGCTTGAATTATATTTATAATTCAAATTTATCCATTTGGTCTTATTTTTTTATATATTTATTTTAATCTAATTGTTGATATATCAATATTTTAAAATAAAATAAACAAATCAAAATACTGGGTACTTTGCGCAATTTCCAGAAAAGGTGATGAAGCTGTCTATTTTGATTTCTTTCACTTCCAGCCGACCAAACCCTATGTGTGGCCTTCTTCTCCTTCTTACTTCACTCTCCGGCGCCCGGAAAAGGGCGTCTACAACCTTCTTCCCGGCGAAGAATTCATTACCTATTCTCTCCCTTCGAAGATTCAAAGGTAATTAATTTTACGTGATTTCTTTTCATTACTGTTTCGATTGTAAACATATGGATTAGTAGTTAATTTATTGTCGAAAACTGTCAAAAAGAACATATATTTTGAATTTAGTAAAGGAAATTGCTCTCCAGCAAGTCGCTGGATGTGTAGATGTCAAGGTCCTCTATGTTAAACTTGTAATCGTTGTGATTTGTTAACTTGTGAGTTTGTCTTGCGAATTGATCCGTTATTACAATGTTCAGATAGAAATTGGCCTTATGATTCCAACAAATATGAAGAATTTGATTCCAATACAAGGTCATCGTGTAACCATTCCTTATTCCTTCCGCATTACCAAACTCAATATTCCATCAATTTCTGTTGGGTCATTCTTCATTCCGATTCTTAATCCAACACAATGTTAGAAACCAAACGGATAATCCAGAGGCTGAGAAGAATCAAAACATTATGGCAGACTAAAAGTGCTTGATTCGTGTAGTCTTTAGGCCAATATTTCGGTTTCTTGTCTGCCCCTTACCCTGTCAAAAAGAGAGGAAATTTCTTGCTGAACATTGGTTTGTCCAGTTTCCTTGATGATCAGTGGCGGATTTAAGGGAGGGGACCGTGCCCCTCCTTACACGTGTGGTGCAGTGTAAAATAAATAAATAAATAAATAAAAAATTTTAAAAAACCGTCCATCAAAACGACGTCGTTTTGATAAAAATGAAAAAAAAACAGGGTTTTTTTCATCTCTCCCTCCAGGCACGCTCCGTCTCGCTCGATTTCGACTGCCGCTCCTCGCCTCCTCTCATCTGAAGTCTCTCCCTGCTGCTCGTCGCTGCTCGCCTCCCACGGTGCCGCTCCTCTGCTCGACTGCCTCGCCTCCGCAATGCTGCTCGCCTCCTCGCCTCCTCTCGTCGTCTGAGCTCTCAGATTCATCCCGCCCGTCGCCTTCGCAGTGCCGCTCGGCCTGCTTCTTTGCTCGCCCGCCCGCCCGCCCGCCCGCCTCGCCTCCGCAGTGCCGCTCCCCTCCTCGCCTCTCTCGTCATCCCGACTCATCCGAGCTCTCAGCTTCATCCCGCCTGCGGCCTGTCGCTGCTCCCTTTCTGGAATCTCGACCTGCTGGAGTGCTGGTTGCTCTAAATCAAGGTGAAGGTTAGTTTTCTTATAAGTTTTACTTGTTATTAAATCAATTTGATTGAAAAATTAGTTGTTATTTAGTTGATTAGGTTTAATTGGTTTGT
The DNA here is from genome assembly GCA_002319775.1 of Fagopyrum tataricum. Classification (NCBI taxonomy): domain Eukaryota; kingdom Viridiplantae; phylum Streptophyta; class Magnoliopsida; order Caryophyllales; family Polygonaceae; genus Fagopyrum; species Fagopyrum tataricum. The sequence goes on from CM008285.1 coordinate 11,945,587, forward strand.
ATTTGTTGATTAGGTTAAATTTGTTGATTGAATTTAGGTTAAATTTGTTGATAGAATTGAAAAGTTATGTTAAGGTTCTCGATATCTGTTGATTGAATTGAAAATTAATCGTTGATTACTTGATTCGGTTAAATTTGTTGATTGATTTGTAAAGTTAGGTTAAATTTCATCATATTTGTTGATTGAATTGAAAATTTGTAAGTTGATCACTTGATTATGTTAAATTTGTTGATTGATTTGTAAAGTTAGGTTAAATTTCATCACATTTGTTGATTGAATTGAAAATTTGTAGTTGATTACTTGATTAGGTTAGATTTATCGTTATTATTTTAATGGGTTCAGTCCCCCTTCAAATATTTCCTGGCTCCGCCACGGTTGATGATAATGACTTTGTCTCATCTGAATTATGTTTGTTATAATTTGTGAGTAACTTGTACGATATGACATGGTTTTGTCTTGTGAATTGATCAATTCATTCGGGTTTTGTTTCCATTATGTAATCTGTTCCTCTGATATGGTTCACCTATACTTGATTGCTTGTCATACACAGTTGTGATTATGCCGAAAAAGAAGACTCCTTCAAAGGTTAACGAAGAAACAACGACCGAACAAACAACATCAGCAAATCCTCCTAAGCAGACAAAACTAGCAAATCCAAAGCAGACAAAACCAGCAAATCCTCCAAAGAAGCCGAGTGATGAAATTGATGACATATTTGCAAGTAAGAAGAGGAAGAATCCAGAAGCCGAAAAATCTCAGATAAAGCCTGAAGAAAATGTGAAAAAGGAAAAGAAGAAGAGAAAAAAGATAAGTGATGAAGGCGGATCAAGGAGAAGAACAAACGATGGACTTAAAATTTATAGGGTGGATGAGTTAGGTATTAATAAAGAAGGTTCCGGTTTTACAAATCTTTGTCCTTTCGATTGTTCGTGTTGCTTTTGATTACAACATTTGTAACTCCGAACCGTAACTGCTTATCTGATATGAACCAGATTTTGCCAATGTTTTTATATCTCATCTGCGAGTTATTTTGGTTTTACAACTTTTTGTTCTTTGCTTGTTGGGATTGATATACATTCTCAGGCAACGCGATCAACATTTCTCCAATCGAGTTATGAAAGCTGAAAACTAGCCTGCAGATCGCGAACTTGTTCAAAATACCTTGCAGCAATGTCTTATATTAGAATAGCTCTACCATATAACAGTAACTAAGTTTTGCAATACCTTGCAACTTTTAAAGTGCCAATGGCAATCTTGTCAAATACGACGACGTTCCAAAATCCAAAGTGCTGTTTTGGTAAGAATATTATATATACAAGGAGTTTATTGTCTCTAAGAAATGTCTTCATCAGTTGCCTTAGTCAATTTGGAATTGAATTTCTCAACAACTTATGGGTGGTTTAGCAATCAGCAAACAACATTTGTTATAATTTATTATTTACCAAATATTAAGGTTATAATGCGTGATTATTTAAATATGTAATTAAAGATTATAAATCAGTAAATTACTAAATAACGTAAGTACTTAAAGTATTCAGAAACATTTATTTATAACCATATTTATGAAACTTAAAACGTAGAATGGAACCAAAACCAGTTTTTATCTTTTGAATTATAATGATTTCCTTTTGGAAATTTCTAGTATATATCCATGAATATATATTAATAATAATAATTAGCAACAATTTATTTATTCATCTCACATCTTTGGCTTTATCTGAAAAATGCGCACAAACCTCAAGCTATCCAAATATCCGATTCTTACCTAATCCATGACCAAATCCTAAGCTATAAGTAATCTTACCTGTCTGATTCATATCTATAATGGAACTACCATTCACGCCTGCAATGCAAACAACCGTTATCATCTTGAAAAGTATAAGACTCCATAAATTCTGGCTAACGCTTATACACCGACCTGGCAAACGCAAAACCCAATTGCAGAAACTGTTTCATATGTCTCTTTCATTCCTATATAATTGTTGAAAGGGATTGGGAAGCGATTTTGTCTCCTACCCAGAATTTATTGGAAAAAATCTTCCCTTAAAAAGCATCTGAGCCACCAAGTAACTCGCCGGCGATGAAGAATTTGTTCAAGCCTAAGCCCAAGACTCCGGTCGACGTTGTCCGGCAGACTCGAGAGCTTCTAATTTACTTCAATAACTCTTCTAGCAATGTGGACGGTCCTAAACGAGATGAAAAGGTATCAACTTTTTCTCTCTTATGAAACTTTTTTTCCCCTTACCTGGGTATTTTTGTGGAAATTGAAGTTTGGGTTTGTTTGTATGATGATTCGTGGAAAAAGTTTGGCGGGTTAAGTGGAAATTGTGAATTCTAGTTCTAGAGGAATCTGATTTTGGTGTGGGTTGGTCCCTTTTTTCCATTAGCTTAGTTTAATGATCTGCCAATTGGTTGATTTTGGTGTGGAAAGCTTATAACTTGGTCTTAGAAAATGGATTACAATTTTTGGCTCTTTTTTTTCTTCTTCCCGGTTGAAGACTCTTGTGATTTATGAGAGTATGCGATGGTAAAATGTGGGAAATTCATGTTAGAGATAGTTTTAGTTACAAGTATGTTCCTTAGAATCATCTTGACAGGTTATGGATGTACCTTTGGGGAGCTTGATTTATGAACTTGAAGCAATTTCGGCTTGTATGTAGTTATATAAATGAAGTTTTCCTTACATTGGATGAAAATGTGAGGAAAAAAAATGATTTTGATGTGTTTTTCTGTTTGAGGTTTGCGTCTTTTTAGTTTCATTCTTGAGCAAAGGTGACTGAAATGTTAGTAATATATAGGTTATGAGGAAAAATGAGTGATATGGGTCTTGTAGGAATGGATTGTGATTTGCAACAAAAATATGCATTTTAAGGGGCAATTGAGTATGCTTTTTCTGCTTCCATTAATCTATTTGTGTATTTCCAGATGACCCTTCTCTGCAAACTCATTCGGGAACTAAAGTTAATACTCTATGGGAGTAGCGAAGCTGAGCCAGTCTCGGATGCTTGTACTCAACTCACTCAGGAGTTCTTTAAAGAGCATACTTTTCGCCTTCTAGTATTATGCCTTCCGAAATTGAGCTTGGAGGTATGTTTCATGTGTTGTTTGGCTACTTTAGACTTTACTTGTCAATCCCTTTCTTTAATATTATCTTTTGGATTAGGCCCGTATAGACGCCACACAAGTAGTTGCAAATTTACAAAGGCAACAAGTTCAGTACCGTCTGATTGCCTGTGATTACTTGGAAGCTAATATCGATCTCATGGATATTATGGTTGCAGGGTAGGTTTTAGATTTCATTTCTATTCATGATATTATTGCAAATTAAGAACTAGTATTTGTTTTACAGTATTCATGAATGAATGTCTAGGTATGAAGACCCGAATCTTGCCTTGCACTATGGCGGTATGTTGAGGGAATGCATTCGTCATCAAAGTGTTGCAAAGTAAGTGATGCCTACTTACACAACTAACCGCTAGTTTTACTTAAGTGCCTAATTGGTTGTTTGATAGGTATGTACTCGAAAATCACTTGAGGAAGTTCTTTGACTATATCCAGATTAAGAATTTTGATATTTCATCAGATGCTTCAGCAACTTTCAAGGTATCATCACATTGGGCTATACTTCTCTTTCGTCGTTGTAGAGTTTTTCATTATATTGTTTATCTTTAACTTGCTTCTGATGTAGGAGTTACTTACGCGGCATAAGTCAACTGTGGCTGATTTTCTTTCTAAGAACTACGAATGGGTAAGTTCTGTCAGAAATTTTTGTTATGATTTTTTTATGTCTCCAACTCAATTGTGACTTGTTCTTTGTTTTGTATGTACTAGTTTTTTGAGGAATTCAATTCAAAGTTGCTACAATCTTCTGAGTATATCATTAGACGCCAAGAGGTGAAGGTAAATACTTTTTTTACTGTCTTAAACTTTCTTGTCATGCCTTTTGATCTTGATTAAAGTGATGGTTTTTGTGCTTGTTTCCCCAGCTTTTAGGTGATATACTGCTTGATCGTTCAAACACTGCTATTATGGTGCGCTATGTCAGCTCCATCGATAATTTGAGGATCATTATGTGTCTATTGAGGGTATGAGATATAATTATATGCAAAAGTTATTTCTAGCCCTCTTTTGAAGCTCAATGAATCATCTTGGTAGCCAGATAACGGCTTTATACAAAATTAAGGGCAACTAAGGAACGGTTTTCTCTGTCTTTGGTCTTTGTATGGATTTCATTAAGAGAACTGGAGTCACTCAATCCTTTCCTAGACTATATTGAGTTCTAAGTGTTTGATGAAGCCGGAAACTTTTTTTTTCAGGAACCAAGCAAACTGAACTCATATATTGTTGTTTTTTTTCGGCACATTGGTCCTTGTTTGGAATCCTGTGAGATAATTGGACCATAATGAGTTGTAAGTGTTTGATTCATTTGATGAATCCGAAAACTCATATTTTGTTGCTGTTGTTGTTGTAGGAAGAGAGCAGGGTGATACAACTCGAAGCATTTCATGTCTTCAAGGTATTTTCTCAACACCATGAGCATAAGATACAGATTTTTCAATCTTTACTTAAATCTATTGCAACTTATGCTATCAATACAGCTATTCGTTGCTAATCAAAACAAGCCTCCTGAGATAGTAGCCATACTCGTATCCAACCGTAGCAAGCTGCTGCGTTTCTTCGCCAACTTTTCTTTGGACAGAGGTAAGCCAAATCTCCCACCATGAAATGTTCTTCTGCAACTGAAAGATATCTGAAAATGCAATTTTTGCTGCAGAAGATGAGCAGTTTGAGGCGGATAAAGCTCAAGTAGTAAGGGAGATTGCTTCTCTTGAACCCAGAGATCAGTAGATCAGCAAACGAGGAGACTATGAAACTTCGTATGATATTTAATTATTTATTGTGGAATTTTAGTAAGAAATATTCAAGAAGCATTGTAACTAATATCTATATAATCAACTTGTGAATGTAAATACAAATAAAGCTCATTGTGTACCAATTCATTTAGCTCAATGATTCAAGTTATATCATATTAGTGATTAACAGTTATTGGAACAACATGTATGACATTCTCGGATAATAGAGATTCCAGGCAAATTTTGGCCTTTGATTTTTTTGTAAAAATTGAAAAATTTTCAATATTTGTGTTGCCTTTGGATCTCTATTTGCATCACATGGCTTTTGTAGAAATATATTTTACATTTTTTTAAGAAAGAGTACTCGCTCAACCCTTATAAAGAAAATTTTCAGACTATTATCTTGTCATGTTTTGATCTGTGACATGCAGATGCGGAGCCAGAAATTTTTCGCCTCCTTCCCACCATCTACCAAATGAGCTAACAGAGAAGTATGAATTATATCCGCATACGTAGTAATTATCCCGCTGCAGGTAGGGCTGTTCACCGGTCCGGACCTAGACCGGAACGGACCGGAAAAGGAAGGACTGGAAATGGACCGAAAAATTCGGTCCAGGTCCGGTCCAAAACCGGTCCAGGACCGGATGGACCAGAAAATTTTTTATTTTTTATTTATTTTTTTATTTTTTAAAAAAATATTAATTTTTTTTTTCTCATTTTTTTCGCACCAAGCCTATTGCGACCGGATCGGACCGAGACTTAATTAGTTAATTTTAATATTTTTATTTCACTAAAATTTTAATATATTTATAACTAAAAAAAATTCTTTTTTTTAAAAAAAAAATTTTCTTTTTTTTAAAAAAAAATATCGGTCCGGACCGGACCGGTTTTGGACCGGAATTCCTGGACCGAGGACCGGATCTGTTTGTTCCGGTCAGGTCCGGTCCGGTCCAAAATCCAGACCGGACCGGAAAATGAACAGCCCTAGCTGCAGGGGGCACATTCCCCCTCTTACCCCCTTGTCTCCGTCCCTGGTAACATGTCTCGTTCAAATAAGTAGATTGATGTGTACATCGATTCTTGAATATCCGTTCTACTTTTTCATCTATTGTAACAAATTATTTCATTTTACGTGAAAAATACGACTATCAAGATTTGTGAATCGTATATTAAAATTTGTAAATATCTTTTCATTTACAACAACAATATTAGAATAAGGTTATACCGTCATCTATCAATTTATTTATGTGTATTTTTTTAGAAAAGTCAAGGACTCATAGGTGCAATAACTTCGCCCGACATCTCACGCTTGAATCACTCAACAATTTACTGACTGATTGTATGAATTCAACATTGGGATAAGTTTATACCGCCATATATCATTGACTTTTTATTATATATAAATCTCATTATAATTTATGAATTCTACATTTCAATAGCTGTAAAATGCTACATTATTTGTTTTTCTTGTCATGTCCCCGTTTCCCATGTTTTTTAGGGTTGTCGTTTCCCGTTTCTCGTCGTGTCCGTTTCCCGTATCCGTGTTTGTGTCCGTGCATCATAGCCTACATATATACGGAGTCTTCGGCATTACCCATGAATACCAATCGGAGTAATCGGATCGGATTGAGCTTTGAGTTGATGGATCACTTCAGCTGTCCCCCAGGCCCCAACCATCCAAATTCATTTTATTGATTACGAATAATATTTTTATAAAACGGATCATATAAATTTTCTCTTTTTTTAATATTTTAATTAATTTATTATTTTAATATGGAATAATGTGAAAACGAAATAGTAGAATGCTCAAAAGAACGATAAATTAGGGTTAACGAACATTGAAGCTTAGAAGCCATGGTTTTATGCTACCCTTCGACGCCGAAGAAGCTTGCGTCCACCGTCGCCTGCTTCTTGGGCGGCGCCGCCTTGTTCGCCGTCGGGTTGCATCTCTCTTACAAGAACGTGGCCCCTCAACAAGCTCGGATCAAAGCTCGCAACGATTTCATCAGAGATCGACTTAGGAAGAAGTACGGCTACAACAAATGAGGTAATTGGGGAAAATAAAGTCTCTGTTCGAATTCTATTGAATGGATTTGAAAATCTAGGGTTTCGTTCCTCCGGCGAGAGTTGATTTAGAATGCCAATTAAGTTGAATCTCTTAGGGCTCGTTGAAAAATACGAAGTGTAATTTGGATTGTGAATCACTGAATCTGAATTCTGTAATAATGTTTGGTTTACTGATTGAAAGATGATAATATTGTTCTTGTTCTGAATAATTCATTGCTCGTTATTTATGTATGTTGATCAGTGGTCACATATTGATCGTTTTTTCATCCAATTACTTGTATGTCGAAATTGAAGTGAAGATTTCATCTTTTGGCTGGATTTGAATTTTGATTGAGTCTATGGAATTGATTTCTGAAAAACAAAGATCCAAGAACAATGAGGAGACAGAGCAAGATGTCATAGCAACTCAGGAAGAACACGAAAGAGCGAAATTAGGGCGTGGCCATACAGACCACTGACACACTCTTTTCATGCTTGCGTCGGAGTCGAGGATCAAATGGGTGTTTCATTCAAATTTGGGTGTTCCCTGTGGATCATAATCCCCAACACAACGTCGTGCTGTCTTGTGGAAGATAGCTAAAATTTTGGAACGAATATGTAGAAATTATATTTTTTATTTAATTTTTTTGGAATCAACTCAAGCCCCATAGACCACAAAATTAGCACACTCAAATGATTTGGCATGATGTATGCCATGCCTCAAAAACGTTTGAATTATCCTATTGTGTTTACCTAAAATGGCGGTGGCAGCTTTCAGAGTTCTTTGTTCTCTTTTCTTTGTTGTCTTAAATCTTTGTTGAAGCTCAATTAATTGTAATTGCATCTTGGCAAGTGTATCTTCCGTCATGATGATCGAGATAGTGGAAGTCATTCGACTGTTAGAAGAACGAAGAAGCGCGATTTGTAGCAACTAAGGGAAAAGAAAGTATTTTATCACTGCGTGTTTCGGAATCAAAAATATCAAAGTAACCAAGTTCGAAGAGTCATAGATAATATAAGATTTTCAAGATTCAAATCACCAAAACATTCACATCAAATATCACCGATAATAACCACATCCATATGGAATAGAAGTCGTGCTATGAGGAAAATAATAGTGTTCGGCTCTCGTATTTTACAATCAACGCCCGGAAGATCAAATAGGAAAAAGCAATTCCATACTCTGCGCTCACATTTTGTTTAGAAGAATTCTAAACTACTATAACACAGTCAAGTTCTCTACGTCTTGGTTTATGGCAGTTCATGCAGCCATACCTTTAATTGACATGCTTAGGAAAGCAATTTTGATGCCAAAGACACTCATGGCTCCGATCTTAGGTGCTTCAGTTCTCGGACAGTCTATTGGTGCAAGAGCTGAAAAGAAAGAAATAGCGGAGAAGAGCACTGATATTGGGGTTTTAGATTGATGCTAGTTGCAGAAAAGAAGAGCTCTTACTTGTTCCTGACCATGGCAACAGGGACAACTTGAGTTCATGAAGAGCAAGCCTCTGCTTTTGAGAATTTTAAAATGCAAGCAAATATGCGTGAGAATTGTCAAGTATGTTATGTTACTTGAATTCTATGTTATAGGAAAAGAATGAATAAACACGTGTATTACATTAGCTGTGTGAGAACACATTGATACATTCTGATTTACATGTATGTAACTGCTATTTTGTCATTGCTTATTAACGGTCATTCTTGGTCGGAGAATGAGAATTCTAAAATACAAGTCAATCTTCCGGTCATCACCAATAAACACACGTTTTAGGCTCACAGTTGGATCAACTAATCCATGATGAACAACTGTGTCCTCTCTAAACTTTGTTTTTGACGGTGGATCCTACAAACCTATGACAATTGTGTCGTCTCTGAACTTTGTTTTTGTTGTTTATGTTAAATTCACAAACACGGTTGTATGTTAAATCGGGTGAATAACATTGGGTATGTAAAATTGGATAACTAATATTGGGTACGTCATGGCTGTTCATAATTTAGGAAGAGATTGACTCTCTACTTGATAAATCCCATGAACATAAGGTTGCTCTACTCTTTTTGAAATTGAAATTATTTTCTTTTTGACATGTTTGTAGTTTCGGTCTTGAAAATCAACAAGTTATCTCTTATTTAGAGATCTTACTTTTCTTTAAGCTATACTGTATAAATGTTAGGTTAAGTTTTTTCACAAAGTTGGGTAACCTAAGTGAAATTGGATATGTAACATGGGTAAAATCGGGTAAGTAATATTGGGTAACTGAAGTGAAGTTGAGTATTGAAATCGGGTAACTAATAATGGGTAACGGAAGTGAAGTTGGTTATGTAACGTTGGGTATTGAAATCGGGTAACTTATATTGGGTAACCGAAGTTAGGTTGGATATCTAACGTTGGGTATTAAAATCGGGCAACCAATATTGGATAACCGAAGTGAAGTTGCATATGTAACGTCGGTAACTAATATTGGGTAATCGGAGTGAAGTTGGATATGTAATGTTGGGTATTGAAATCGGATAACTAATATTGAGTAACCGAAGTTAGGTACATGAGGGAGATTGGGTATTGATAGTTGGGTATTAAAATCGGGTCACTAATATTGGGTAACCAAATATCAAGTGGTCATGGGACTCACTCTCACTTGTGCACCAAACACATGTAGGATCAATACCAAGGAACTATAATCTATCTCTGGTAGATAACCGGCTAATAACCGTCATCCATAAGATATAGCAGTGATTTGGCGTATTGCCCAGATCTCACACAACTCTGAACCAGTCCACCTCCTCACCCCGTGATCTAAGCATCGACATACTCAAATTGGTTAAACATGTGATTATACTAAGGTATGTTCGGTATGAGTTCGGATTTCTTTTTTCCGATTGTGGGGATGAAGATTGTTAGGAATTTTTGTAGACGGAGATTGTTAGGGATTGTTAATATTTTAAATTTTATTTGTTTTTGATATAGTTTTTTTTGTGTGAGGTTATTTATTAAAAGATCATCAAAATACCCTTAATTATATCTTGACAATGAAGTCCTTACTTAAACTTGGACGAGGATAACTTGAGGAAAGACACTTGATAATTCAAAGCAATTCAACATTACTAAAGAGACAATAACAAGGATACTTCTTCAATTTCAACTAACCATTTTCACTAAAATAGTAAAATTAACATATATGGCATACATAAAATGATTATCAAAACAGGTGAAAGAAAAAATGCCGTTTTTTGTGCACATCGGACAACAAACATAAAGGGCAATATTCTTCTTTGCTACGTGTAGAATTTTGTCAATCTCCTAAACACATTTTCTACCAAAATGAAAGAACCGAATACAACCCCACCTCAAAATTAGACTAATCCCAAATCAAAGATCAACTTATTTATTTCCCATTTACCTAAAAACGTCACCAAAGTTGCTACTTTGCCGAGCCCTATACTTTATTTATCACCGGTAACTAGTTTATTGCCTGCATTTTGTGTTGATTTGTTTACTAAAATATTTATGGTATTATATTTAAAAATATCATAGCTATATTTATTAGTTATCAGGATAAATGTTATATTCAACATCTTAGCAAGTCAAAGGTGAGTCTTGAGTTTTCTCGTTTCATCACCAGTAACAAACCCAATATCCGGATTCTTTTCAACTCAATCCTTCTCCGAATTCACCGTGCAAGCTTCTTCTCCTCCCCTTCTCCCTCCATTTTCCTTCGTCGATTTTCCTTGTTCTCAGCTTTGTTATCGAACTCGGACAATCGAATAGAGGGACTAGAGCGCGGCGGTGCGGGAGCTGGCAAATTTCTGAATACTCAAGAGTCCGTGGAGGGGGAGCCAGTGCAATTCTCCTTGATAGGGTCGACGGCTTCGTTGCGCCAAACAGGTAACAAGGATAAAGACAGGATTGAAGGCTTTGTTGCGCCGAACAGGTAACAGGGCAAGCTAATAGGGTAGAAGCAAAGAGGAGGAGGAGAAGAACGGGAGAGATGATTGAAGAGACGTTCGAGCAAGAGGGAAGAATCGTCAAGTAGATGAGGGTGTACGTAGAGCACACACAAAAATGAACAATCTGATACATATCTCTATAATCTTCAGGCAGAGGAGGAGGGTATGTAGAGCACACAAAAAATGAACAATTTGATACAATCTCCATAAATCCAAGATTGACTTACAAGGAATATTTAGCACAAAAAAAATCCCTAAAAATATACAATCCACAATTTCCATCTCATACCAAAACTCAAATCCCCATGTAACCCTTATCAAACAGGCCCTAAAATTAATCCAACAATCTAGAATGCTTAAACTATTAGGTCTATCTTAAAAAGCCAAAAATGTATGTAATTTATTTTTCCTATTCAAAATTTCGACGTTAAAAAATAAACCCTCTTTTTTCACCAAAAAGATGAATTCTAAATGCCAAGAGCAAACCATGCAAAAGAGGGGAAAGACGACTTATATCTGAGTTATAATAATAAAACACAACAAAATAAAACGATAAATATATCACGACAAAAATAAATGACAGCAAAGAACATACAGTAATTCAGTTCAACAAAACTTGGGTTGATTAAGACTCATCTTGAAACTTAACAAATTCTTTTGAACTACAAAGTTTTGATGACAAACACAAAAAAAGATAATCCAAGGTCCATGGCTAAGACAACAAGCTCAAAAGAAAGTTAAAACTAAAAATCTTTTTTTCTTGACCAAATAAGGCTTTTAAGCAGCACCAGCAGACTTGCCCTTCTTCTTCTGCAACTTCTTCATGTAGAATTCCAACTCTTTGCCCTCCAAAATGTATCTGCAATGTGCAGGGTTATTTTATTAGCCTAAATGTTAAGGAATTGTTTGGTTTAAATCAAATTCATGGTAAAAGTGTTGTTTCGATGCACAATTGTATCAAAGTAGTTTACTCACCCATCAGCGCGACCACACTGGCCGGGACGTGATGAAATAGCAGCCAACAAACGTCCACTGCTAAACTGCTCTTCAATGTGTGCATCTAGGGAGCGGCCTTCTTGGCGCTTCTCCAACTTCCTCTGGACATGGTTGCTCTTCTTTGCTTCTTCGGTGGCTTCACCGTCCTGATATTATGTCAAAATACAGACTAGGGCGTCAGAGACACAAGTCATAAATTGCTTCTATATCAGCAAAGAATTTACAATTCAAATTCTTAAACACTCATAATAACAATGCAGGCATCAAACAAACTCTTCAGGTCAACAACCTTTCAAGTATTTGTTTATAAGCTCTAATTCATTCATTTATATTAAGCAGGAAACTTCATTAGGGATTTGAAGAGGATTTAATATCTTATTTGATAATCTCATCGTTTGCCCATTATTTGATGTATAACCTACCATTAATTTAAAGGAAGAATAAAAAAAGACGTGTAATTTGCAGCTACTTTGATCTACATTTCCAGTATCATGGAGCATAGCGAGAGAAATAATATCTTGTTTAGCAGTGATGCACTTTAAGAATCTAATACACCACCAAAAACATACCTCTCCTTCCTTCTTAGCAGAAGTGGCAGTCTTCTTCTTGCGCCCAATGTCAACTCCGTAATGTTGGAGATACCATTGCTTGAATGGTGCAGCATCAACTTGAACAATGGCGCTCTTCACCAAAGTCTGAGTCCTAACCAACTCATTGTTGGATGCATTGTACACCACATCCAAGATACGAGTTTTCCTGGTCACAGCCTCACTACCCCATGAGTAGTTTCCAGTATCCAATCTCAAAGCACGCCACTTCACATTACCACCTCTAACCCTAACCCTTCTAACCGTCTTGTTGCTTGACAGCTTGGTGTTGGCTGGCTGTCTTCCGAGCTCATACCTTCATATTTTAACGGTACAAATTACACATTAGGACTCGGAAAACAGGAATCCAGTCAAGTCAATCACTTTAACAGTACATTATCAAGGTAGTCAGTAAAACAAACAAATCACAACCATGCATAAATAAATGGATTTTAAGTAATATAATTTGTACATCATTAACACCAATATGATCAAATTCAATGTCAAAGACAGGGCCGAACTAACATTGCGAACAGATCTACATGTGAAATTTTAAATCACAACGATAAATAATTATCTTTGTGACAAATTTTGATAAGTTCGAAACTTATTTCGAGCAAGCAATACAAAATCCAACTAAAAATCGAGATACAGCGCATCAATACAAACAAAAGTAAACTCCGATAAATCGAATAAAAAGAGTTTGAAACAGAGGTTTCTACTTACTTTCGCTTCTTCCTCCATGCCTTCTTCTTGCCTCCAGTGGCACGCCTCTTGTGCATAGAATCACGAGAAATACCTACAAACCAAAAACATTGCAAACAATTAGCGGTAAGTATAGATGAATTTGAGATCGATAACGAGATAATCTTGAGCGTGAGAAATGATGGAAGTACCCATGGTTGCTCTTGCGCTTGTGTTCAGGCAGGAGAGGGACAGAGAATAAGAGGCAGAGCTAGGGTTTTGCCCTTTTAATTTCGCTCTAAACGGGCCTTGAAGAGGCCCAAGTGAACGTTTTGGTCTTTCGGCCCAATTTATTGAAAAGATCTGTTTTCTATCTTTTATTATAAAAAAGGAAAAATAACCGAAAATAATACAAACTATTGTTCATGAACCAAAAATAATATGAACTTTAGAAATTACTAGTTAATATATGAACTATGATCTAGTAAACCAGTTTCAGTACAATTACATTTCCCACCAAATTTCCGATCATTTGGCTGACGTGGCACCGAAGTAGAAAAGGTCAACAACAAAAAATCACGACTCAAACATTTAATAACTGTGAAAATAGTCCTTTTTAAAAAAAAAAAATTTTAAAAACAACAGCCATTTGAAACTCTTCCTCCTACCTCCCTCGTTTCCAAATCCATCTTCATATTTGCTACGCTCTCTCCTCCCCTAATTTCATGGTTAAGCTACCTCCCTCCTTTCCAAATTCATCTTCATTATTGCTTCGCTCTCTCCTCCCCTAATTCCATGGTTAAGCATTACGAAGAGAATCCATTTGTAGTTGAAAACCGAGGAATACGGATTTTATTTGTTAGTTGTAACGAACTAAAATTACTTATCTCAAATCATTCGATAGCTATGGTCGGTAGTACTTTACATTGATGAAGCCACATATGAAAGAGCGATGCTTCAATGACTTATCGTTAACATACGTCTCGGTCTATTTCTCATAAATGGGGTGCGAAGGGGTTGAATGGGTTGTTAATTGCGGATCAACAGCAAGCGTTGGCGAGTAGCGACTGAAGGAGCCAAATGGGTTGTCAATGACATATTATGGGTAATACTTGTCGATTGAGAACGGATTGTCTATGTTACAGTGTCTAATCTTTAATGAAGAGGTTAAAGGAATTAATCAGTGATATTTCATTCAAAATTCATTTTGATAAAGTTTCTTGTTAAATGGGTATATAACCAGTTAGATGCAAGAGTCAATAATAATATTTTATTTTTACTTTTCAAACTCAGGTGTCACGTCAGTCATCTGATAGAAATTTGACCGGAAAAGTAACTCTTACTAAAATTGGTTTATTAGGTAATAGTTCATATACCAATTAGTAATTTCTAAAATTCGTATTATTTTCAGTTCATAAGCAATAGTTGGTATTATTTTTGATCATTTTTCCATAAAAAAATGTCAAGCACGGTTAGCTTGTATGATACTTAAATTTGAGCCAGAATTTGAAAAAAAAAAATCCATCTTATTACGTGAGTAGGGTTTAGGCAAAGTCCGAATACCCAATCAAAGCTAATTTATACTTCCCATTTTATAATTCTTATTTATAAAAAAAATTTCATTTTAGCATTATAATTTTAACCGATAATAATTGTCATTTCAAGTTTTCGACCTTTTATTCAAACTCTTCTAATTATTAGTACTTAGTATTCTGTTGTAATTTTCAATAAAAACAAGATGTAAATGAATAATTAAGGGTGTAATGGTATATTTATAATTTTTTGATTAGTGTGTAAAATATTAAATTTGGTAATCATATGTGAATAAAGGGAATATTAATTAGGACCAGGAATGTCCCTTGACCGTTTCGAAATTTGACAAAAAAAAATCAATCTAGCTCATATGATTCGGACTACTAAATCAAGACTAGCTTGTATTGATTTGGATTTGTAACATACATTTGATACCAAATTCGACCAAAAATCAAACTTATTTACATGATTCAGATTGGTCCTAAATCAAGGCTAATTTGTTTCAATTTTGTTCGGCAATACACTTAATATGTTGTGAATTGTGATATATGTGTGGTTCGTGATGGTAATTTCACCCATGCTCAATGAGTGTCTAAAAATCTACTCTAAAAAAAATGGATAAAAGTCGTAATCAAACGCAAGAAAACTCGAGTGGCAGTGTAATCGGTGACGGGACGGGTCAAATTCAGGTGACCAACTCAAAACTCATCACCCGTCCCATCACCCATTTTAATAAAAATATATATATTTTTTTAATAAAATAAACTTACACTAATTAGTTTTAAGTGGTTGATGGGATGGGTCTATAGGTGACATCCGTCCCATCATTCATTTTAATAAAAATGTATTTTTAATTGTAATAAAATAAACTTGCATTAAAAAATTAAAACTTAAAAATATTATATAAGTATATTTTTATTATCTCATGATACCCTTTGTTTGATGCTAATTTTTTGTTGTGTTATTTAGCTTTCAAAACACTAATTTGGAACTTCTTGTTTTGATCAATGTTTTCGAATGTGCATTTAGTTTGGATAGTAGGTTGGTGAGTGCACCGTTTTAAGTTATATTATAATATCGCAAAAACGGTTTTTTTTCTTATAAAATAGGACACTTTATGACTTTTTAACGATTAATATCTTTAAAGTGTAAATCTTTCATGTATTTTAATTATAAAATGGTTTTAAAATTTCTTGTTATCAAGTGTTGGTGGCTACATGATTACGTATAAATGACCCAGATGCATGTGGTTCGTGTACCCATTAAGAAAATTTTGTTACAATAAAGTCAATCTTACAATGAACCATCAAGGGTAAATACATTTTTATTACATACATATATAAGTTTTCAAGTTTTTGAATCGGAATATATAACTTATTGTTATCTATTTATCACAAGAACTTCTTATTTAACAAAGAGATTGAATCATATAGAATATGTCAACTTCTAAATTGTGACGAGATTGTTTCTTCTAATCGGACACTTTACGTCAACGGTTTGTTTCTTCTAATAGGAGCAATTTAAGCTTGTTCTTTTAACACAAATGCTTTTGCTTCTCCGATTCATTTTATCTTGTTGTTGGCTCTAATACACCCATTTGGAATATTGCTTCTGCCACTTATGTTTCCAATTTCTATTATGGTTCTCGAAATCTCTAGTCACTTTAATTTATTTTGCAATTTCTATATAATCTCTTGTAAGTCAAGATTGTAGGGTTTGTGATCGAACCTCTATAGCCTTATTGTCATTCAAATTCAGTTGGTCGCCATTGGTTCTCTTTCTTCTTCTTCTTCTTTTTTTTTTTGTCGTCTTTAACTCTTCGTTTACAATGTATTAGCTAAATGCTATGATGGGAAGAAATGATCAAGTCCGATGAGTTCGTCTCCAATGACTAATCGGTTTGTAATCATAGAACATGATCTCATATCTATCTCTATTTGATTTTTGGTTGTTTGCGCTGCATTGAGAATTCATCTAGGACCTACGAGAAAGTGCTAATGATTTTACATCTCTATAGAAATGGGATGGCAGAGCTTCATACCCTTAATGTAGGTGGTATTAATTGAGTAAATTACCATAATTAACATCCTCTTTGTCTCCTTGATCCTCGAAGTCACTCCCTTCATTTGCATATACCGAACTCCAAATAGGGGGTGAAGGAATTTGATCATCCTCATCCTCTTCCTCTTTATACAAGTTTTCGAACAGACCTTAAGTCATGTGCAATTTTAATGTCTAATATAACTTGATATCAAAGCAAACAATTGACATCACTTGGTCATATATATTAAAATATATAAATTTACCACACGTTATCGGTATGCTTATATCATACGTATATCAATATTAGGGTGTCAAAACTCTACTTATATTCATACGCAATATCTAATTCTAATATAATGGTGTCAAAACTCTACTTTCGGTCTTCGATCGAAAATGCCGATGATCCAGTTCGGAATGAAAACACACGCTATTACGTCAAATTTCATGATATATAAATTATTCTTTTCATTAACTAGGAGACCAATAACAACACTTTCTAGGTTAGTCTGGTTCAAAATTTTAAAACTTAGCAAGTATACAAAATTTTTTAACAATTATTGGTGCATTATGTCTCGTTCCTATTGAGAAACAACCTTCCAATTCATATTTTTTAATGTAAAAATAGCTATATTAGATCCTTTTCGAATGAACTATAGTGAAAGAAAAATAAAATGAATCCAAAACGGCAAAATCATGAAAAAAAAATGTAGTAAGAATTGTTTTTGGGTGGGAAAAATAAAAAATGTAGTAAGAAAGATTATTAGAAATTTACAATACAACACAACTTCTTTATTACTAAAAAGCACCCATCACACTAATTACGCACCAAAACTAATAAAAATAGATCCAAAATCTAAGAACACTTTCCATTTCTCTTCTACACTTTCCCTTTCCTGCCAGCAAGTTTCCTCGATAGTCATCGGAATAGAGCGGAATCTCCATTGGTTTTGCCTTCTCATTCGAATGATTCCCCATTCAAAGTTGCTTGCAGTTTGAAGGTAGCTTAGCTACCCAATTCAAAAATTAGCTAAACTAATTGTGCTTACTGTTCTTCCAACGATGGGATTTACAGCACAAGCTTCTCTTTATAGGGCTTCTTCGCCCGTCTTTGTATCGAGGAAACCCCAGATTGGTACATTAATGATCCAATCTTTGAGGCTGAGGGACACCCATTTCAATTTGATGAAATTGAGACCTTCAATTTTGACCCCCATGTGTAGCAAAAGGGAGCTTGTTGATTTTGAACAGAGAACAAGCCCAAATGAGGTAATACCCAGTTCTAATTCCTTTTGTTGAATTAAGAAAGGGGTATAGCAGTTTGATGATTTCAACACTTAGGGTTTTTACTAGTTTTTAAATCTGTATTTCCAGTTTCATGCAGGATAGTGAGAAAAATAATCTCTTGTTTAACAGTATTGTATGTTCTGAATGTAATTTAAGGTCAGGAAAGAGATAGAAAAGTGCTATGAGCTGATACACAGACTAGGAAAAGGAGTTGTCTACTTGGGCTCATCTCGAATGGGATCTAATCATCCCCATTATCTTCAAACATTCGAATTAGGGAAGGAGGTAAAGTTGTGGATAATACAAGCATGATATAGATGGAATGTGATTGAGTTGTTTATTCATGACTTTTGATTTGAGTATATGATGGCAATTGGATTAGTAGATATTACATGACTTGTTTTTGTACAGATTGCTGAACTGTTGGATTGCACTTCATGGACAGGAGCCGGTCCGGGGCTAATGGATGCAGCCACCAAAGGCGCATTAGAAGCTGGGAAGCCAGTTGGTGGGTTTAAGATAGGAAAAGAAGCAGGGGAATGGTCAGCAACTAACTATCATCCTTACCTTCCTTCAGAAACATATCTCACTTGCAGGTATATTACTTGCTTTTACTGTTTTTCTAAAGTAAAGCTTTTATTTTAAGTGTTCATTCAAATATCCAGTGGTTTAGAAAGATTTGCTGGTAGAAATCCTCATTATTTCTCTAATGGTATATCAATTCCATTTTCTGGCTGAATTTGGTTTGGTTAAATCTGTGATAGCAATTTGTTTTTAGAGATTAGCAAAGAGTTTTCTGTTCAAATGCATTGGTTAAAGTACTCTTGAGGTCTACTTTTTGCTGTAAGAGGAGTTTTGAAGTTTGAACACATCAATGGCAGGTTCTTCTCATCCAGAAAACACGGACTAGTAGACGCTGCCATGCGGAACATCAGCTCTGATCGAACTGCTGTAGTCGCACTTCCTGGTGGGATTGGAACACTTGATGAAATCTTCGAGATCTTAGCATTAATCCAGCTAGAACGCATTGGATCAAACTTCCCCGTTCCATTCCTACTGATGAACTATGATTCGTTCTACTCTAAGCTGCTCGGTTTCCTTGATGATTGTGAAGTATGGGGAACTGTTGCCAAAAATGAAGTTGCTTCTCTTATGAAAGTTTGTGACAGCAATTTGGAAGCATTGTCCTACTTGGCTAAGTTCTATGATCTTCCTGTGCATACAAGTACCCAAGGCCTACACCATCCTCAAACCGAGGAGGCAATACTCGGAAATGCAGGGCTCTATATTGGATAATAAAACAATGCACATTGCCTTTGTTGTATGAGTTGTGATACTATCTATTCAATAGTATGAGAATGAACTGTAAGCTCCATAATGCACATTAGAGAGCTTTACCGCTGCTCCAACGAAACTCAGTGAGGATCAACACAAGAATAAAAGGTATTTTCAGAATTGAATAAAATTTTCTTTCTAGAAATGTATTACAAAAGCGTATACAATACAGTTTCTACCTCAATAAACACAAATTAAGACAAGATAATGCAAGAGTAATCTTTATAACCAAAATGGTAAGTCAGATTATGAGAGAAAAGCCATGAACCAAAAACGAAAAACATAAATTACGCAAAGGTCCGAGGAGTAGAAACTCAAAAGTCTTCAACCAAAATCTTTTGTGGTTTTTTAGACCTTCTGTTTCCCCTTTCTCGCTTTGTCTAGTTCTTCTTCGGCTTCTTTCAACTGTTCTGTTAACGCTGATATCCTCCTCTCCAAATGCTCTACAGGGTCTTTTGAGGCAGAAGATTGGTGTGGTGTGACAAAATGTTGAGAGAATCCTTTCAATGCCGCCACTCCACAGACCTGTATAGCAATATCAAGTCCAATGAGGATGCAGCCGGCGGCTGGTTTAATGCAAGTTTTGTGGGAAGTGTTGCTCGGATGGAAAACCACATTTTACGTCCAAACAGACACTAAGACTAAGCAGTAAGTGTGTACCTCTTCTGGTAGCAATGGGAGCTTTGTAATGTGGAAATCGTCATATAACACATAGAACTGATCAACATACCTTTGTTGCATCTGCATTCTTGCTTTTAGCAATTTAGATTCAACATCTGGAAAAACAAAGGACGTGAATACTGTTCAATACCTTTGTCCTGATTGGCCACCACAAGGAAATATATGAAAATGAGAGGAAGTGTTTCTCAAGTACCTTCATCGTCAAATATTACTTGATTAATGATGATGTTGCGAGTATCAATCTCAAACTTTGTTAACTCCTGAACCAATCTTTCTGTTTCGTGAAGAGAGAGAAACTCAGGAATGCAGACACAGACGAAAGTTGTCATGTCCTGCCATAATTATCCCAATGGAAAACGGGAAATTTAGTGGTTAACAAAATTGTGCAAATATTACTATGGAAAAAATATATAGGGCTACCCTTCATGTATTCATATTGATGAGAGGGCAAATAAAACAACATATTGGCTTCCATGCCATCTTAAAATAGGGCAAACCATCATTACAGCCAGAAGCCTATTGGTGTTGTTTTACGGGTTATGGGTTTCTTTTTTCTAGCTAAACCAATATCGATACCTGATAAACTGATTTACAGGTTATCTGTTTTTTCTAGCTAAACCAATATCGATTCACAAAATATAATTACTTGTAAGTGAGATTCAAATAGTATCTTTTGCATTTGCAAAAGACCATTCCACTTCTATAGAAATGTACATAGCAGAATTTCCTAACAAGATTCCTCTTGCTTCAATTTGGGTACAATATGTCCACAATGTATTAATTAGACATATACGAAATGGGATTTAATGGGAAAAAGGCATATTTTGATAGAAAAAGAAAAATTAATATGGAAAATGGAATTATTACCGGATCCTTAAATTGCCTATTTACTTGTTCAATCACATCTTTCATGCCCTCAAGCCTTCCCACAATTGCATCTTCACCAAACTCGTCCTCCACCCCAAAAAGACGTGTCATCTGGCAAACAGCATACAATAAAGAGTATCAGCCAGATTTCAAAATCTTCAAAAACATACACAAAATACAGTACAACATAGACATGATGAAATTTTGAAGGGAAAAAAGGGCATACCTGACTCAAGAGACCTCCAAATTTGTTCTTGACAGACATCGCAAGAGGCGAAGTGTATGGCCAGTTGGAGCTGTGTCAAATACAATCACAGAATAGTCCATTGATTGCACTAACCTGCAGAAGAAAGTAAGATTGTTACCAAAATCTTCTCATTAACATTCCCCTATGTACAGAATTTTATGCAAATGCTAGGTAAATTTTTTTGTTAATAATTACTCTAAAATTTATTAAAATTGTATGACATCATCTTGTCAAGATATAAATTTAAGTATGAGCTTACTTTAGCATTTCTGCAAAGCTCATGGCTTCATCAATTCCAGGGATAGCATTAGCCAATCCTGAAATAAAATTATCAGCTCCGTCTGCACCAGGAAGTTCATCATTCTCCAGTGAAGGATCCACCTCCTACAAAAAGAAACAGAAAAAAAATGAGAGAATTTTAAAAACACTTCAGACGTGACATCCTTTTAGATCAATTAACAAGACTCCGCTGAGCTTAATCTGCTAGGGTATCACTCTTTTGTACACATTGGAAGTAATACAACGAATGTTAATCTACAAGTTTATTTCAATTCACGGCATACTAAGTATACAGCAAGCAAATTGTTCAATACAAAAATGTCAGATGGCAAAGCAATGATCATCAATTAACCGAAATAGCAATTACATGAAGTTCAAAAAGGAAGGCATGTGAATTATATTAATCAATCAGGGATCGTTTGGTAGTGGACCAGTGGTATACCCCAAAAGATATTGGTGTCACTCATACGCTCATGTCTTGACATCACCAATACTCATTCCTCGTGTTTGATATCTTTGTGTTAATACCAAACGAACCCTAAGTAGCATGCACCCATATTCAAATTTCCTCATCAATGTCAGAAACTGCTAGATGATCCTTGATAATCTCAAGCACATAAAGAACCTCACTCATTTTTACATTTGAAGTATCATCAGCTTTGAACCTATGAAAATTACCACCAATCTCAATACCACTGAACCCAGGATTTGTTTTCATCACTCTGTCCTTCATTATCTTCCTCATCATTGCAGTCTGATCCCAATGCCCTAATTGAGCATACATATTCGATAGCAGAACATGAGTTGCAGAACATCCTGGGTCCAGAGCAAGTCGGTTTTTGGCAGCCTCTATTCCTATCCAAACATTACCGTGAAGCCTACAGCAAGAAAGCAGTGTTCCCCATACTACAGCATTAGGCTGCATAGGCATTTTAAGAACCAGATCTCTCGACTCCTCCAGTAACCCAGCTCGTCCAAAAAGATCAACAAGACATGAATAATGGTCTAAACCCGGCTCAACACCACACCCTTCCATGACATTGAAATAGTGTCGCCCTTGATCAACGAGACCAGCATGGCGACATGATGACAAAACGCTAAGGAAAGTAACAGCATCAGGCTTTATATTATGTCTCCCCATTTCCTCAAATAGCTCAGTTGCTTGTACTGCAAGTCCGTGTAGGGAATAACCTGCAATGATCGAGTTCCAGGAGATAAGGTCTTTGTTATCCATGGCTTTGAATACATAAAACGCGTCGTGAATGTCTCCACATTTGCAGTACATTGAGATAATGGCATTTGAGATAGTGACATCATTACTGAAACCCAGTTGAATTGTTTGGCAATGAACGACCCTTCCCATTCCAAGAGACCCACTTCCCATACAAGCACTTAAGAGAGCTGTCAGTGCATAATCATTAGGTTGAAAGCCCGAGTGCCTCATTTGGGCATAAAGATCAAAACAGATATCAACCTGCCAATCCTGGGCAAACCCAGATATCAGAGCACTCCAGGATACAATATTTCTTTCGGGCATTTCCTCGAATGCTTTGCAAGCAAAGCCCAACACTCCAGACTTCCCATACAAACTGACAAGAGCACTTCCCACATACACATTATGCATAAATCCACATCTAATGGCCAAACAGTGAAGCTGAGTCCCAAAGTGAATGTTTCTAGAAGCCCCACAAGCACCAAGTGAGCGTGAAAGAATGAAAAGACTCATATCACCCAACCTCATCCACCCTTCTTTGTGTAATCCAAGCAGCAAAGCCATTGGATCCTCCGTGTTGAACACCCGATCAAATTGGTTGGCTGTAACATTCTCAAAACTCGAACCCAAAGTGTCGAATTCAGTATCTGCTTTTGTGTGGTCAGTACTGAGCGGTTGCTCTGGATGTGTTCGTAGAAAGTCCTCAATCAGCCTAATATGGCCCTGCTGGGTTTCACTAACAATTCGTGGAGTAGATTTAGGAGAGATGAGAGACAGAACTCTTAGTGCCTTGTTCATTGCCCAAAGTGAAAGGAGAGAAAGATAACTCTAAATAGTAGTCTAGTACTGTAAATGGCAATGGGAAGGAACGACAGAACCAGTTTCACAACACTGTGAACCAGCTCACTCACAAACATCTGCAGAAAGAGAGATGCTATGCCAGTCTAAAATAATGTTCCTATACAGTATTCATACACGAATTCTAACAAAATCTCAATCAAAAACGATTTCGATTCGTAGCTACTGATTACAGTCCGCTAGAACAAGAAGATCTTAGAATTGCTCAACAAGACATTCTTACTTCGAATCAACAACAGTATTTCCGAAGCCCCATAACCTAAACTATAATAACGAATCTATTGCAGAGAATCAAAATCTAGAATATTATTGCCAAGAAATGTGAGAGAGGAGCGACTAACTGACCTTCGAAGAGTAAAATCCTTCCTCTGAAAACAAAGTGCTGCTTCAAAACGGCTTTGTCCTTTTTAAACCCGAGAAATGATGCATCTGCAGTGGGCTAGCTTTTCTGTTAGGGGCCGATGGTATAACATTTGGGCCTAGCCCACAGCTTTTATTTTAAGTGTTCATTCAAATATCCAGTGGTTTAGAAAGATTTGCTGGTTCTTTAATGGTATATCAATACGAAAATCTGACCGATTGACCCATTTGGAAAACTCGACTCCCAACACCAATTATTTTGAAGACCCCGAACTCCATGTTCTCATCCGCAAGAATTCTGCAGGTTGGACTACCTCGAAGAGATAGTCAAATTTAACTGCTTTCCATTTTCAAATAAATAAATAAATAAAACGATTTTCTTGCTGAATTGATTATCTAATGCATTTGTTAAATCTGTGACAACAATTTGTTTTTAGAGATTAACAAAGAGTTTTATGCTCAAATGCATTGGTTAAAAGTACTCTTGAGGTTTATTTTTGTCTACTTTTTGCTGTAAGAGGAGTTTTGAAGTTTGAACACATCAATGGCAGGTTCTTCTCATCAAGAAAACACGGACTAGTAGACGCTGCCATGCGGAACATCAGCTCTGATCGAACTGTTGTAGTCGCACTTCCTGGTGGGATCGGCACACTTGATGAAATCTTCGAGATTTTAACATTAATCCAGCAAAAACGCATTGGATCAAACTTCCCCGTTCCATTCCTACTGATGAACTATGACTCGTTCTACTCTAAGCTGCTCGGTTTCCTCGACGATTGTGAAGTATGGGGAACTGTTGCCAAAAATAAAGTTGCTTCTCTTATGAAAGTTTGTGACAGCAATTTGGAAGCATTGTCTTACTTGACTAAGTTCTATGATCTTCCTGTGCATGCAAGTACCCAAGGCCTACACCACCCTCAAACAGAGGGGGCTATACTCGGAAATGCAGGGCTCTTTATTGGATAATAAACAATGCACATTGCCTTTGTTGTTGTATGAGTTGTGATACTATCTATTCAATAATATGAGAATGACATAGTGCACATTAGAGAGCTTTACTGCTGCTCCAATGAAACTCAGTGAGGATCAACCCAAGAATAAAAGGAATTTTCAGAATTTAATAAAATTTTCTTTCTAGAAATGTATTACAAATGCGTATACAATACAGTTTCTACCTCAATAAACACAAATTAAGACAAGATAATGCAAGAGTAATCTTTATAACCAAAATGGTAAGTCAGATTATGAGAAAGAAGAAAAGCCATGAACCAAAAACGAAAAACATAAATTACGCAAAGGTCCGAGGAGTAGAAACTCAAAAGTCTTCAACCAAAATCTTTTGTGGTTTTTTAGACCTTCTGTTTCCCCTTTCTCGCTTTGTCTAGTTCTTCTTCGGCTTCTTTCAACTGTTCTCTTAACGCTGATATCCTCCTCTCCAAATGCTGTACAGGGTCTTTTGAGGCAGAAGATTGGTGTGGTGTGACAAAATGTTGAGAGAATCCTTTCAATGCCGCCACTCCACAAACCTGTATAACAATATCAAGTCCATTGAGGATGCAGACGGCGGCAGGTTTAATGCAAGTTTTGTGGAAGGGTTGCTCGGATGGAAAACCACATTTTACATCCAAACAGACACTAAGACTAAGTAGTAAGTGTGTACCTCTTCTGGTAGCAATGGGAGCTTTGTAATGTGGAAATCGTCATATAACACATAGAACTGATCAACATACTTTTGTTGCATCCGCATTCTTGCTTTGAGCAATTTAGATTCAACATCTGGAAAAACAAAGGACGTGAATACTGTTCAATACCTTTGTCCTGATTGGCCACAGGGAAATATATGAACATGAGAGGAAGTGTTTCTTATGTACCTTCATCGTCAAATATTACTTGATTAATGATGATGTTGCGAGTATCAATCTCAAACTTTGTTAGCTCCTGAACCAATCTTTCTGTTTCGTAAAGAGAGAGAAACTCAGGAATGCAGACACAGACGAAAGTTGTCATGTCCTGCCATAATTACGCCAATGGAAAACGGGAAATTTAGTGGTTAACAAAATTGTGCAAATATTACTATGGAAAAAATATATAGGGCTACCCTTCATGTATTCATATTGATGAGGAAGAGGGCAAAGAAAACGACATATTGACTTCCATGTCATTTTAAAATAGGGCAAACCATGATTACAGCCAGAAGCCTATTGGCGTTGTTTTACAGGTTATCGTTTTTTTTTTTCTAGCTAAACCAATATCGATTCACAAAATATAATTACTTGTAAGTGTGATTCAAATAGTATCTTTTGCATTTGCAAAAGACCATTCCACTTCTATAGAAATGTACATAGCAGAATTTCCTAACAAGATTCCTCTTGCTTTGATTTGGGTACAATATGTCCACAATATATTAATTAGACATATATGAATGGGATTTAATGGGAAAAAGGCATATTTTGATAGAAAAAGAAAATTTAACATGGAAAATGGAATTATTACCGGATCCTTAAATTGCCTATTTACTTGTTCAATCACATCTTTCATGCCCTCAAGCCTTCCCACAATTGCATCTTCACCAAACTCATCCTCCACCCCAAAAAGACGTGTCATCTGGCAAACAGTATACAATAAAGAGTATCAGCCAGATTTCAAAATCTTTAAAACATACACAAAATACAGTACAACATAGACATGATGAAATTTTGAAGGGGAAAAAAGGCATACCTGACTCAAGAGACCTCCAAATTTGTTCTTGACAGACATCATTTTGGCCAGTCCCTTCTCCAATGTCGAAGGAAACTGCAAGAGGCGAAGTGTATGGCCAGTTGGAGCTGTGTCAAATACAATCACAGAATAGTCCATTGATTGCACTAACCTGCAGAAGAAAGTAAGATTGTTACCAAAATCTTCTCATTAACATTCCCCTATGTACAGAATTTTATGCAAATGCTTGGTAAATTTTTTTGTTAACTATTACTCTAACATTTATTATAAATGTGTATATCATCATCTTGTCAAGATGTAAATTTAAGTATGAGCTTACTTTAGCATTTCCGCAAAGCTCATGGCTTCGTCAATTCCAGGGATAGCATTAGCCAATTCTGAAATAAAATTATCAGCTCCGTCTGCACCAGGAAGTTCATCATTCTCCAGTGAAGGATCCACCTCCTACAAAAAGAAACAGAAAAAAATGAGAGAAGTTTAAAAACACTTAAGACGTGACATCCTTTTAGATCGATTAACAAGAATCCACTGAGCTTAATCTGCTAGGGTATCACTCTTTTGTACACATTGGAAGTAGTACAACGAATGTAAATTTACAAGTTTATTTCAACTCACGGCATACTAACTATACAGCAAGCAAATTGTTCAATACAAAAATGTCAGATGGTAAAGCAATGATCATCAATTAACCGAAATAGCAATTACATGAAGTTCAAAAAGGAAGGCATGTGAAATACATTAATCAATCAGGGATCGTTTGGTAGTGGTATACCCCAAAAAAGATATTGGTGTCACTCATGTCTTGACATCACCTATACGGCTATACTCATTCCTCGTGTTTGATATCTTTGTGTCAATACTAAACGAACCCTAAGTAGCATGCACCCATATTCAAATTCCCTCATCAAATTCATTATTAATCAACAAACCAAACTAGCAATGGTTAATATCCGAAACCCTAAAATTCCCACCCGCACAATCAGATTAAAAGAACACCAATCAATCCTAACCGAATGAAATTCGACTAATCGCCCTAATAATTCAAAGTTCCAACAAAAATGAAAACCAAATTACGAACCATTGCATAGAGATTGGTGAATCCATTAACCAAAGTAGGCGCTTTTGTGAACCGTTGTTGAAACGCATCGCTGAGATTATGAGCAGGATCCGTTGAGATGATAAGAACAGATGGGCGAACCCTAGCGAGGAGGATAGCGAGAATGGAGCTACAAGTTGTCTTCCCAACACCACCCTTACCACCCACGAACACCCATTTAAGGGTATCTTGATCTAGAATGTTCTGGACTGACCCATCAGGAAAGTCTTGATCTGAGGCCATCTTCCGCCCTCTTTTTCAATCGCTCTCTCTAATTGAAATTTGGGGATCTGGGTAGAGTTTGGAAGAATCTGAAGAAAGAACACGAAATTGGGGAAATGTTGGAGAAGTAATCGGGATTTTGCGGGTCGGGTTTTCAGCTGTTTCTTCAGCTAGGGTGAGGCATAGATGCCAAAACTATCTTTTCATATCAATTGCACATTTTCTTCTCAATTGTGCTTTTCCATTCATAATTCATTCTTTTTTTAAAAATAATTAGCATTCATAAATAATAATAATAATATATTTTAAATTTTAAAAATTATCAATGTATAAATATAAAATATATCTTACTCAATAAATATATATATATATATATATATATATATATATATTATAAAAAAGTCAAAATGCTAAAGTGACAGCGTCACAAATTTTCTCGGATTAAATTTTTATACTAAATCAATAATTAAAAAAAAAATTTTTGATTAAAATAATATCTAAATTTTACATCAACCAATCTTTTTGATATTTTAGATTTTAAGTTTTAATGATACGAGAGATTTCAAAGATTGATTAATTTATTCGGTACGTTATGAGCTTATTTTAATTTTAAATTTTACAATTAAACCAAAAAAACTATTTAACAAAAAAATATCTAAATTTTACATCAACAATATTTTTTATTTTAAATTTTAAATTTTAATTACATGGAAGATTTTCAAATTTCATATTGATAAATTTCTCAAATACGTTACAAGCTAATTTTATTTTATTTTTAAAATTTACTTCTTTTTTTTTCGATTGATAAACTTCTTTCGTACGTCACAAGCTAAACTTACACATGAAGCAGTATCTTGGTTTTAGAGATACCTAACTTCTCACGTACACTTCTCATCTACATACATATCATTGTTTCATCATCTTTCATCAGTTTTAATTCTCGGTTAAATCTACAAATTTCTACATCTTCCATCCAGTTCCAATTTTCTCATATATTGATCATGTTTCGTCATCTTTTTCAAGGTTCAGCTTTGAAGATATTTTCCAAGTTACAATTACGCATTGCTTTGTCGTATATTTTCCAGGTAAATTTCTACATCTTTATCTTGTTCCAATTTGAAATCTTCCATCCAATTCCAATTATTTGTAACATCCCATAAAATTGTCATCGTGCATCATTTGAATGGAGTAATGTGATTAACTTATAAGGATGAATTTCTACTCATGCCAACAAGAATTTTTTTTTTCCAGTGGTAGAATGAGGACAAATAACTCTGGAGTTAAGCGTGCTCGTGCGAAACACCTTTGCTAGCCATCACCTTTTCTACCCCTAGCTCTAATTTGAAGATTTGGTATTTTTTAACCTACTTTGATTTTTGGCTAAATTGCTCAGTTTTTGTTTTAATTGGTTGATTCGAGTTTTAAATTGTGGTTTTTATGTGTTTAGGTTGGTGATTTTATTGTGGATCGGATGATTTTACGAAGTCTAGCTTTTGCCTACAACCCACTCAAGTTGGGATTTGGTAACTCGTCTTGCACTTTTCCGAGCGGTGATTTGAATTTGATTATCAGGTTTTGTGCATGCATTGATTTGTGAAACTTGTACTTGTTTTAGGTTGATTGTGAAATTGACGAGTTTTGATGACTGTGGGTAATTTGTGTGACGTTTGAGTAAAAATTTTCGAGACAGGTACTTGTGGGACTTTATATGAGCATGATTTAAGCTTAATATCATTTATATGTTTGTATTGATGATTTTAAGGTTTTCACATGTTAATTAGCTATTCATGGAATAAGCATTTTATGAGCTATACTTTGATGTTGATTAAAAGCATGAGTTGTTGATTATGTTTAAAAGCATGAGTTGTTAATGATTATGCGTTTTGAGCTTGTCTTTGACTTGAGCGGCATTTTTCAGATGTTGATTATTTCACGTTTGCATTGCATGTTATGAACTGACCATTATGGTATTTTAAAGAAGTCCTTTGCAAGTGTTGATTTTAGAAGCTTTGATTTGATTTGGTTGAGCTTGAGCGGAAAATTTGTCAATATACGTCATGAGGAAATACTCTTTCAAACCCTCGAATTACGCGGGCCATGTTACTTATGGTCATGGTTTGTGCAGGTGAGGAAGTGGCACCGGCCAATATGTTTTGTTTTGAACTATTGTGTTTACGCGCCTCGAGTTAAGGCTAACCATTTTCACCCGGAGTGAGTGGTTTGTGTGGGCTGAGGTTTGCGCCTGATTATGTGTGTTCGGAAAGGAATCATATGATCCGTGACTTCCAAGATCCAACCCATGTCGGGAAAGAGGGTATACCTTCGTGTTCAATACATACTTGGACATGTTTTAAAAGCTAAAATCAAATGGTATTTAAAGTACAGTTTTAAAATAAAAAATGCACGAGGATGTTTTCGTATGGTATTCATACATGTCATTTGAAGTGACTTTGAGCATGTGTTATAAATGTAATTTGAGTTGACATATTTGGTTATTACTACCCTTAAATATGATATCATCTTATGCGTATTTGAACATGTTTTACCATGGTTTATAAATGTCATTCAAGTTGACAGTTTTGGATTTGAATATGTTATTTGTGGATATTGTCTTAAGCGTATTTGGAACATGATTTCATGATTGTTTATTAAATGTCATTTGAGGTGACATGTTTGATTATACTTACAAATGGATTTGATATTGACATATGCATATTTGAAGCATGTTTTACAATGATTTGTAAAGGCATATTTGAAGCTACATATTTGGAGTTGTTTGCGAACTAGTTTAGCATGGTTATTTGCAAATGTGAGGCATGCATACTTTTATACTCGCTTTTGGATTTTAAGAATCACGTGATATTATTGATGATCTTACGCTTGAACAGTTCATATACTCCCTCTGTCTAAATATAATTGACGTTCTAAAGACTAACACACAATTTAAAAAATTAATGATCATACCCAAAATACCCCTAATCTTCTGCAGTATCCTAATTTTCTGCAAGTACGGTTGAGTTGTTAACATTACTACTCAAATCAACTCAAATTACTTTTACATAAAAGCTGGGACAACAATTAATTTTCACAAATCTCTTTTTCACTTGCTTTTTACGTGAGATAAAGTAAAATTTTAAAAGACTATTAATTGGTCAACAAAACTCTTCTTCTTCCTTGACTCTGCAACTTTTGAGATGAAAAATGAAAAATTAGAGCCAACATTTTCAATATGAATTGGAGACAAATTTAAAATTATGACTGTACAAGTTAGTATATGCACATTCATTGCATTGATTAGGATGCACTCAAACAATTTACTGGTATTTTCATGGCTGTTCATAATCAATTAGATTTGAACATTTTTCCAAACAACGAGCATATATTTGATTTGAATGAGTTACCCGATTTAGACCAAAACAGGGAGAATGAAGGAGTTTATGACATCAATAACACTAGCAATCTCGGTTTACAAGTCAATAATGAAGTCCAAGATGATGCTTCGTTGCTTGATGAAGAAGAGGGTATATTAGATTTGAATGAACCACCCAATTTAGAGCAAAACAAGGAGAATGAAAGAGTGTGAAAACGATAACATTAGCAATTTCGGTTTGCACGTCAATGATGAAATCCAAGATAGTGTCATGTTGCTTGATGAAGAAGATGATCATTCAATCCCTCATCTAGGTAAAATTCGATTACAACACTAATTTTTATGATTAGCATATGAAGTTCTTCCAACTTTAAATCTTAATTACTTAATTTCTATATATTTTTCTAGTTTCTTGTTATACTATTTTGTAGAATAAATTTCTTTTATGCAACTTTGATTCTTTAATCAGACTTTTTTATGAATTTGATCTTTATAACTTGTAAGCTTTGTTGTGTAGTTTTGTAAGAATTTGATCAATTGTAGTTTTAATTATATAATGAATTCTTAAACTTATTGTGTGCAAACAACAAATGATGATATAGTTGTCGGACGTGAAAGCCAACAAAAAATCTACAAGTTCATTTCCAACGATGAAAGAAAAGTGATTTATGTTGCTTTATTAGAAAGAAGTGTGAATGGCAAACTGAAACGAAAAACAACCAAAGAAGTTTCTGCTTTGTACTCGGTGCCAATACGAACGGTTCAACGGATATGAAAACGAGCAAAGGATACCCCAAATGGTACAATTAACGATGTTTGTCATTAGAAAACAAATAATTATGGGCGGAAGCGAATTGAAATTGATCTCAGTCGTATCAAGGATATACCACTGAGTCAACGGTCAACAGTAAGATCACTTGGTCAAGCTTTGAGTGTCAATCATGCCACTATACATAAACTCTTCAAGGAAGGACATATTCGACGCCATTCAAATGCACTCAAGCCACATTTGACGGATGAGCACAAGATAAAACGACTTTAATATTGCATATCTACGTTCGACACAAGTAGTTTTCCACATGAACCAAAGTTTGTTGGTATGTACAATATGGTGCACATTGATAAGAAATGGTTCTTCATGACAAAGAATTCAAAGTCATACTACATGCTCCCGACCGAAGAAAATCCTTTACGTTCATGTCAAAATAAAAACTTTATGGGAAAGGTAATGTTTCTAGTTGCTCTTGCAAGACCGAGGTTTGATGATGAAGGTAATGAAGTATTTTCTGGAAAACTAGAAGTGTTTCCACTCGTGACTTCACAACCAGCTATAAGGCAAAGCCAAAATAGAGAAGCCGGAACCATGGAAACCAAACCAATCACGTATGTGACAAAGGAAATTATAAGATCATTTTTAATCGAGAAGGTGATTTCGGCAATTCAAGATAAGTGGCCAAGAGAAGATTGGGGAAATACAATATTTATCCAACAAGATAATGCAAGAACACACGTCCAACCGACTGATGGAAAATTTCATTTGGCCGCTTCACAAAGTGGGAGAGATATCAGATTGTTTTGTCAACCGGCAAACTCTCCAGACTTGAATGATTTAGATCTTGGATTTTTCCGTGCTATCCAGTCTTTGCAAGATAAAGAGTGCTTAAGGACCGTTGACGAACTAATTAGTGTTGTTCAAAGGAAATTTGATGAGTATGAAACGTAAAAGATCAACCGTATATTTTTGAGCTTACAATTATGTGTGAGGAAAATCATGAAAGTTCAAGGATCCAACCAATATGAAATTCCTCATATAAATAAATCTAGGTTAGAAAGAGATGACAATCTTCCTACACAAATAACTTGTGACTATGATTTAGTAGAAAGTATTATAAATATGTTAGAGCATAGAGTTTAACAATTATGTAATGCTGTGTATTTTGAGACATTATATGACTTGAGTAATTGTAAGTTATGTTTTTTTGGAAGAAGTCTGAAATTAAGTGTTTTGTGGAGGGATTGATGTATTTAACTTGAAGTGAATTGATTTTTATATCTTTCTTTTTACTGAATATTGAACCTTCATCATTTTGAGTTTTATGAAGGTCGTGATCTGTTTATATTTTTATAACTTGAAGTGAGCCGATGAGAAATAACTAGTTGGTTCAATGAACAACTTCCTATTAATTTATTTACAACTGCAAATAGAGTGTTTGTTACTTAGTTTGTTTTGGATAAGGTTTGTATTTTGGAGTCAAATTAAGTGTCTGCTACTTAGTACTTTTGTTCTTTGAATTAGTTGTGTATTAAGAAGTCTAGGATTCAATCATTCGATACTACTGTCTGCACAAACATTTCCTGTAAATGTAGATTTCTGTTTACAGCAGCAAAGCTTCCTACTACTGAAAATTCTTTTTTTTTTTAATGTTCAGTTGTTCATTAATCTATTAACTGTTAATGTAGATTTCTATTTGCACCTGCAAATAGAGTGTCTGTTACTTAGTTTGTTTTTGATAAGCTTTGTAGTTTGGAGTCAAATTGAGTGTATGTTACTTAGTGTTTTTGTTCTTTAAATAAGCTTTTAATGTTCAACTTGGTGCTTAATTGATTGACAGTAAATTTGCATATGTAGGTATTGCTAACAATTGACAGTAAATTTGCATATGTAGGTATTGTTGAGTTTTTTTTAAGGACCACTAAATATATCTTGCTGATTTTTTTTTAGGTACCAGCAAATATATCTTGCTGAATTTTATCTAGGGACCACTAAATATTTTGTGGTCATTGCTTAGTCATTATAAAAAAGAGGGTCGTACTATATTAATAACTTGGTGCTTAATTAATAGTAGATTTGCATATGTAGGTATTGCTAACAATTGAAAAGGAGGGTGGACATTATCTGAACTATTTCATCAACTAAATTGAATCTACCAACGCCATTTCTTGGTGACGGTCATGTAGGCACAACATGGTAAATCTCCATAACTAGCTTCCCTGCTGCAGGTTGTTGCTCAATAGACAATCTTGACCATCCTTGTGGACCATAAACATTTTCAGATTCAGATGAGATAGAATGAGTCTTATGGATCATAGAGTGTACCTAAATTCCTAAATATCTATTCAAAGACCCGTATAAAGGCAGCGAGGCGATGTTCTGGTGCATGAACGAGTGTCCAAACGCAGCTATGGTTGCACATATCCTTTAGTTTCTCTTTGCTAAAGTCTTCTCCCTCTTATGAGTATTTTGAAAAATCTTCCAACTTGGTTGTAATTTTGGTAATGATCTTTAAAATCTCGGCATAAAATCTCATAAAAGATTTTTTTACAACTTTAACACCATCACAAAACAAGAAACGGGCATTGTAAGATAAGATTAGGCCTAGCAATTTTAGAAAATTGAGTAGGTTTGATTGAATTATAAATAATTTTGTACTTGTGTCCCAATTGACCGTTTCAACCCGTCAAACACTCTACGCCACTCACTGGACCTACCTCATCCATCAATTCCCATTGCAACTTCAGGAAAATGAATATATACTTTGACCATGAATTATGAATGGATCATTATTTATTCAGCACCGGCAATATTCACATTCTTAAGTAGAGTTTCTCAATCATGTATCTTCACTTGTGTTTACTTTCTTTAGGCTGAAAGGACAAATGGTGGTTGCTGATGCTACTTTTCAAGATAAAAACAGAACATTTTTTGAAATGGTGGATGCTAATTACTTTCTGTCTTTTTTTTGAAAAGGATGCTATTTACTTTCAATTACCTAAGTAATGTAAACCATTAAAATTGAGTAATTGACTTTTCCCTTATATATCATGGTAAGTTAGCTTTAAAAAAAACAGTAAATGAAGTTCTATGTATTGTGTTCTGTACCTCATCACTCATGTAACACCCCAAATCCGTAGGACTCGGAGTGCTACTGGGCTAGGATCTGACAATGGATCCTGATCCTAGTTTGACAACAATTTCACAGATCTTACAACAAGACACCAATCGATTAAAACAAAACATGAAACTTATATATATATATATATCCAAAAGGTAATACACTATACCGCTGAGTACAAACAAACCAAACTGTACATCAAAATAACCCATATCCCCGATACCGCCATAGTGTACAAAGCCGTCAGCGGATCACCCACTCTGGATCACTCTGCAGCTCTCCTATCCTGCAAAGTGTCTACAACACGGTATGAAACCGTTAGCTAACCATACACAAATATAGGAAGATGCTAGAGCACAAACACACATAAGAAATCTTAACATATCCACATGCTTTCATACATTTACCCAGTTCGTTATCTTTATAAAGTCCAACAATCAACTCATATATAATATCCATATAAACATAAGTGACACGAGGAATATAAACATCGCCTCTGGGTCCAATAACCAGCTGGAATGGTGCCTGGAACACTACCCCGTGTACCCTAAAGGAATGGAAAGTGCCCGAACCGTTTACCAGGTCTGACTTGCCTACAGAGAACCTTCTAGACTCCCAGCGGGATGAAAGGGCAAGTTATCACGGCCCTACAATGGGCAAGCAATATACCATAGGTCGGTGACCATCATAACACATGCTATAAACATATAACACACACAACACTCATGCACAACATCCTATAAAGGAATGGAAACTAAGTAAGTCCCACGGACTTACCTCAACCTCGTAGTCATCTCACTGGATCAACCTCAACTCAGTCCACTCCAAACTGGAGGATAACACGGCCTGTGTAACAAAGGGGCGTATGGGCGGAGGCAAGCAACCGCGGGTGCGGCGGAACGTAGCCGCGGGGGCGGTGACAAGGAACGCTGGCAAACGCAGGCACGCCGTTGGCACGACGCGGGCGCTGTGACACGGTAACCGCGGGGGCGGTGACTTCTGGCCGTGGGGGCGGCGACAGTGCAGAATGAAACCTCGCGGCTTCTCTTTAACTCTTCACTTGATCAATCACGTCTACTCTCACGGCTGTGGTTAGCTCAGGTACTGATCACCAACAACTTACTGGCTTCCAAGCACAGCAGTACTCACCATCATCAACCACAAAAGCCACAACACATCCAAACTCAATCCAAACTCTTCCAAACCAAAACAAGATCAAGAGGGAACAAGGGAGAAGCAAGAAGGACGTGAACTGGATTGGGAAGTATGAGGAAACCCTTGCTCAGCAAGGTGAAATGAAGAAGATAAAGAAGGGTAAAGCGTAGGTCAAAGAGTCAACAAAACCGGCTACAGCCGCCGGAAATTGCAGGGGCGGGTTTCCTGGCCGCAGGGACGGAACAACAGGGGAGCCGCAGGGGCGGCCTCACAGACCCGCGGGGACGGCTAAGGCCAAATCTAGCTCCCAAAACTAAGGCTCTTACAACTCAAAACTGAAAATTTTAAAGGTGGTAATCAAATTCAAGAGTTATGCACGAACACAACAATATCCTAACAAAGAATCTCAATAATCAAACATGAACAATCAGATTCATTGAAAAATCTTCCAATTTGGTTACAATTTTAGTACATGATCTTCTTCGAATTGTAAAATCTCAACAAAAAAAAATTCTCAAAACTATACAAACTAACATGAATATAATAGTTAATCCCAACAAAAATCAAACTCAACATCTCCATAAAAATAACAAGATTTACTAGAAATTTTGGCTACAAAAATTTACAAAGGTTTCCTTCTCAATTCCACTAGATAGTCATCAAAAGAGTAAAGAGTAATATAGGTTTGTCATTTCCTATTGTTTGACAATAACTTTTTCAACATGTCAACATAAGTTAACTCCAATCAAAATCCGGAATATAAATTTTAAAAGAATATCCAATACATCTTTTTCAAATTTCACGCAAGAATGATTTTCTTCCTCTTCATCCGGAAATTTATTCAAATCGAATCTAATATCAACTTCGAACTTGATGACCTCATCCGGTGGCAAGTTTAGATCAAACTCATGCCTCACATCGTGCTCGAAAATCTTATTCGGAGTTTCATTCAAATCAAAGTCGTGATTCACAATGGGTTCATCCATCTCGCTCTGTGTGACGTTCAAATCAAAGTCCAAACATTCCTGGATATAAATAGAAAAACCGAAAGAAAAATAAATAATTAAATTGAGGGAAATAACAAATTAAAAATAGACCACAATAGAATGACTGAACTCAAATTGAAAATATACAGTACCTGCTTCTTCTCCATTGATGAACATCCTTTGCAAATGATTATCTCTAAGCCGCTCATGGTTTATAAATTCAATGTAGAATTAAAAAAAAAACTCATTTTGAAGAAGACGAAGAGTTTTATGCTAGAGTGTAGTTTAATTAATTTCTCAGCAATAGGTAATAGGAGTATTCATTTACGAAGAAGATGAAGAGTCTTCCGTCAGTACAATACATAAGTGTTATCTTTTTCCAATATAAAGTAAGGGTATGAGTGGAAAGTAAGGTAAAATATACTTAAAACGTCATTTGGTTTTAAACAAAAATTAATGCTTAAAACGTCAATTATATATCGACAGAGGGAGTATTAAATTGCTTATGTACCGGCTTAGTCTATTTGGAAGACTAACCCCACCGCGATGGGGTTGACTATGTTTTGCATAGCCAAGTTCATGAGCACGGAGGTCGGATTGTCTAGTTAACTTATGGGAGGTCATGTCTGGTGGTCTTGTGTTGTCCCTTCGGTAGTTATTCCTCGTTTTTGGCTTTATGCCAGTTGGGCTAGAAAACTATTTATTCCAAACTTTGTTGTTTTTTTGGCTTCGGTTTGAACATTTGTTGTTTTTTTTTGATTCCGTGAATGGGATGACTTTGGGTTGTTATACCTTTACGTTGCATGTTTTATGGATATGTGTTTATCAGATTCAGTTTTTGTTTATGTTTTCGTCTTCACCTTGTTTCTTTTAGTCTTAAGGAATCCTTGTTCGGGTTCTTGGCGTTGTAGCCATTTTGGGGCGTTACAAAAGTTGATATCAGAGCTAACCCTAAATTACGAGTGTGTTTTCCCTAGGAGGGGGTCACTCGGTTCGGTGGACGGTCATTGGTCTGACGTGGGCGTCATGAGCTTAAGTGGGGAGATTGTAAAATCCAGTAAAATTGTCATCCTGCATTATTTGAATGGGATTTGTGATTAACTTATAAGCATGGGTTACTACCCATATCAATAAGAATTATTCTTTCTCAATGGTAGAGTGGGGACAAATAACTTTGGAGTTAAGCGTGCTCATCGTTTTTTCAAAAATATTGATCGCTTTTTCTAATTGTTGTCTTCACCATTTTCATTCGATTATAAAAAAAACGTACATGTTCTCTCTTTAGATTTTTTTTTTCTCTTCGAATATCATTCGTTTTTTTTAATCTTTCAATATTTCTCTTCGAATTTGTAAAAAAACCCGTACATGTTGATCGTTTTTCCTATTTAAAAAAAATCCGTTATCCCCCACTATTTTCCATCCGATTAAAAATTTATCGAAAAAAAATAATGTGATTGTTCGTAATTCCGATTTTTTCGCAAAACAAAACCGTACATGTTGGTATTTTTTCAAGATTTCTCTTAGGATTTGCCAAAAAAAAAAGTCGATCGTTTTTTACTGATTAAACAAAAAAAACGTAACTGTTTACTTGTAACACCCCAAATCCGTAGGACTCGGAGTGCTACTGGGCTAGGATCTCACAATGGATCCTGACCCTAGCCTGACAACAACCTCACTGAATCTTACAACAAGGCACCAACAGATTAAAACAAAACATAAAAACTGATATATATATATATATATATATATATATATATATATATATATATATATATATATATATATACATATCAAAAAGGTGATACAAGATACTGTTGAGTACAAAGTCAAACTCAAATCCGTACAATAAGGATAAACCCCAAAATCCCACGATGTCGCCCAGTGTACGGAGCCCTCAGCAGATCACCCTCTCCGGATCACTCCGCAGCTCTCCTAACCTGCGAGGGATCTACAACACGGTATGAAACCGTTAGCTAACTATACACATATATAAGAAGATGCTAAAGCACAAACACACCTCAGAAAGGATAAACACTTTAGAAACCGTTAGCTAACTATACACATATATAAGAAGATGCTAGAGCACAAACACACATCAGAAATAATAAACACTTCAGCATGATATCAAACATTTGCCCGGTTTATTATCTTTAATAAGTTGAATCATTCAATCGTATAAATAGATATATATATGAAGATAGGTGACACGAGAAATATAATCCCCGCCTCTGAGTACTCTAACTAGCTGGGGTAGTATCAACACACCTCCCGTGTACCCTGTGGGAATGGTGAGGGGCCTTCCTTTATACCAGATCTGACCTGACTACAGAGAACCTCCCAGACTCCACTACGGGATGAAAGGGAAAGGTTATCACAACCACTACAATGGGCGGTCAATATAACATAGGTCGGTGGCCAAATAATAACACATGCTATAAAGCACATAACACACACACACCACTCAAGCATACATCCAATATAAGGATAGTAGCTAAGTAAGCCCTATTGACTTACCTCGATCTCAGAAGAAACTCAAGTACGGTCCACTCTCAGAAACGTCCACTCCAAACCGGAGGACAACACAGCCTATACAAGACACACACACACACACACACACACACACATATATATATATGACAATCCTATCACACAAAGGGTCACACCTAGACCCAAGGGATCCATAAGGGATCATATCCAACTCGTAACCTCAAGGCCGTAACCGACATATCTATATCATAATCGTCATAAACCGATACCTAGCATGATACTAGTTCCCTCATACTAGAAAGGAAAGGAACTACCTAACTATAGGTAGTCCCGGGACAAGACGCACCTGCGTGATCTAAGGACGTAGGGGCGGAATGCATGCAACCACAGGCGCGGCGACTCTCAGCCGCGGGGGCGGTGACAAGGATCGCTGGCAACGCAGGCACGGCGCTGGCACGGCCCAGGCGCTGCGGCACGTCTTCCGCAGGGGCGGTGACTTCTGGTCGCGGGGGCGGCGACAGTGCAGAATGAAACCTCGCGGCTTCTCTTTGGCTCTTCACGTGATCAAATCACGTCTAATCTCTTCTATAGTTACACACATGCATCAACATACACCATCAAACGTCACCCTATGAACAATTCATCTACTCCTAATCTAAAGAGATGGAATCAAAGAAGAAGAGAAGGGGAAGAAGCAAAGGACTTACCACACTTGAGTCCTAAGCTGCACAAAGGATCAACACACCACATCACTAACTCTGGAGCTCAACAAAGCATCCCACATCGTCAACATCATCATCCACACACTTAAACACATCCAAGCTCAAGGATTCTCACACACAAACTCAAGGAGAGGGAAGAAGAAGCAAGTAGGACGTAGGTGAGTTGGAAAGGTGAAGTGAAGAAGTGAAACCCTTGCTCAGCAAGGTAGGAAAGGGTAAAGACAAGGGTTAAAGCACGGGTCAAAGGAGTCAACAAAACCGGCTGCAGCCGCCGTAAACCGCAGGGGCGGATCACAGGGCCGCAGGGGCGGCGGTCAAGCCCGCGGGTGCGGAAAGACCAATCTCGGGCCAAAGCCAATCTCGGCTATGGTCCGATCTCGGTCCGAAAGAAAAGACTCTCACATCTCACCCTCCTAAAAACAAGTTTCGTCCCGAAACTTGCAAGATCCTAAAACCACTCGGACTCAAAAGCCGAGGTAACACTCTCTATAACCTCAAACATAAGCATGGAGGAAATCATCAACTCCAGCGGTAACTATACTATCCAGGGCCTAGAGAAACCATAGCTAGCCAGCTATAAACACATCACAAGGCATAGAGGAAGCACATCTCTAGCCATATCATAATCATAACAGAAAGGCATGGAAGGAAAACATCTCCAGCTAAACCTAAACGTATCACAATAGCATGGAGGAAAGAGCCATCTCCAGCTATAGCAGAAAATCATACTAGCATAACAAGATCTAATAAGATCATAATCACAACAAAGCTAGCATGAACATAAACACATCATAGCATATAAGCACATAAGCAAATAAGACTCACCAAGCTAGTGCTAAGATCTACTCGGTGATCCTACTGGTGCATCTATCTCAGCATAGAACTCTGGATAGTTCCTCTGGATACTATCCTCAGTCTCCCATGTAGCCTCCTCAGGTCCTCGTCTCGACCACTGTATCCTAAGCATAGATATGTCCTTCGAACGCAGACGGCTCATACCTCGTTCTAGGACTGCAATCGGATGCTCAACAAAAGTGTGGTCCGGCTCAACCACCAAATCCTCATAACTCACAATGTGTCTTGGATCTGGTATGTACTCCCTCAACTGAGACACATGGAATACAGGGTGAACACCCTCTAATCTCGGAGGCAAGGCTAATCTGTAAGCTGCACTCCCAACTCGATCCAGAATCTCGAACGGTCCGACATATCAGGGACTCAACTTCCCCTTAATGCCAAAACGCCTAATACCTCGTGTCGGGGACACTCTCAGCCACACATGGGCTCCAACCCTGAACTCTAGAGGTCTACGCCTCCTGTCAGCATAAGACTTCTGACGGCTCTGTGCAGTCAACATACGCTCTCTGATCAACGCTACCCGAGCCATATCATCCTGAATCTGATCAGGTGCTAAACCACTGACACTGCTCTGTTCATCCCAGCATAACGGGGTACGACATCTATGTCCATACAGTGCCTCATATGGGGCCATCCCAATAGATGCATGCCAACTGTTGTTGTAGGAGAACTCAACAAGTGGGAGATGATCCGTCCACACCTGTCCCCAATCCAACAGACAAGCTTGCAACATATCCTCCAGGGTCTGAATGGTCCTCTCTAACTGACCATCTGTCTGAGGATGGAACGCAGTCGTGAAGTGCAAACTCGTCCCCAGGGCAGTCTGAATCTGCTGCCAGAATCTCGAGGTAAATCGCCCATCTCTGTCTGAGACGATCGTCCTCGGTACACCATGGAGTCTCACTATCTGCCTAGTGTACTCCTCAGTTAATCTGCTCACCGGCCACGTCTCCCTGATAGGAATGAAACGTGCCGTCTTCGTCAATCTGTCTACTATAACCCAGATGGCATCAAAGCTCCGGCTCAGCCTCAGTCCGGTCACAAAATCCATGGTGACGTCCTCCCACTTCCTCTGTGGAACAGGAAGGGGATGGAGCTCACCTCCAGGTCGGAAATGCTCGATCTTGACCTGCTGGCAGGTCGCACACTGAGCTACAAATTTGGCTACATCGGGCTTCAGCCCTCCCCACCAATATATACGTCTCAAATCCTGATACATCTTAATCGTACCTGGATGTACCGAGTAAGGGGTGCAATGAGCCTCCTGTAAAATCCTCTGCCTCAGCTCTGTATCAGCAGGTACACAGACGCGGCCATGACGCCTCAAAACTCCATCTGCTCCAAGCAGGAACTGTGGTGCCTCATCCCGAGACATCCTATCTCTGATCCTCTGTAAAGTCGGGCAGGTCTTTTGTTTCTGTCGGATCTCATCCAACCGATCACGAAAGACCTCTAATGTACGCAGTTGGGCATCCTCATCAGGAAACTGGATGTCCAGCTCTAACCAGATCAGGTCTCTCTGCAACTGATGTTGTACTGTCAGCCTCGCAATCGCCTGCTCTCGAGGCGTCTTCCTGCTTAGGGCGTCGGCGACAACGTTCGCCTTCCTTGGATGGTACAAAATCTCTAAATCGAAGTCCTTGATCAGCTCAAGCCACATACGCTGGCGGTTATTCAATTCCCGCTGCGTGAAGATATACTTCAGACTCTTATGGTCTGTGAAGATCTGACAAGTAGCACCATACAGGTAATGTCTCCAGATCTTCAGTGCATGAACTACCGCTGCCAACTCCAGATCATGAGTCGGGTAGTTCTCCTCATACGTCTTCAGCTGTCGAGACGCATATGCAATCACCCTGCCTCTCTGCATCAGAACACATCCCAAGCCTAGCTTGGATGCATCACTGTAAACCACAAAATCCTCGGTACCCTCTGGCTGTGCCAAAATAGGAGCAGAAGTCAAACGCCTCTTCAACTCCTCAAAACTCTGCCTGCACTGATCAGACAACACAAATCTGGTAGTCTTCCTCAGCAAACTCGTCAGTGGACGGGCAATCACAGAAAAACCCTCCACAAAGCGTCTGTAATAACCGGTTAGGCTAAGGAAACTACGTACTTCCTTGACGTTCGTCGGTGTCGTCCAAGCTGCTACTGCCTCTATCTTTGTTGGATCCACCTTGATCCCCTCAGTTGAAACCACATGACCCAGGAATGCTACCTCTGGCATCCAGAACTCACACTTAGAGAACTTTGCATAAAGTTCTCTATCCCTCAAAACCTGCAATACAGTCCTCAGATGTCCTGCATGCTCCTCACTGCTACGAGAATATACCAGAATGTCATCTATGAAAACCACCACAAAACTGATCCAGGAAGTCGATGAAGATATTGTTCCTCAACTCTATAAAGATGGTTGGGGCATTCGTAAGCCCAAATGGCATCACTACAAACTCGTAGTGGCCATATCTGGTCCGGAATGCTGTCCTATGCACATCCTGCTCCCTCACCCTCAGCTGGTGATACCCGGAACGCAGGTCAATCCTAGAGAACACAATAGCTCCCTGTAGCTGATCTAACAAATCATCAATACGCGGCAGTGGATACTTGTTCTTGATGGTCACCTTGTTCAGCTCTCTGTAATCAATACACAGTCTCAGCGATCCGTCCTTCTTCCGTACGAAGAGGACAGGTGCTCCCCAGGGGGACACACTAGTGCGAATGAAGCCCTTCTCAGCCAACTCCTCGAGTTGCTTCTTCAGCTTTAGGATCTCAACAGGCGCCATCCGGTTTGGAGCCTTCGAGATGGGTCTCGTACCAGGCTCTAACTCGATACTGAAATCCACACTCCTCTGAGGCGG
This sequence comes from Fagopyrum tataricum, assembly GCA_002319775.1. Lineage (NCBI taxonomy): Eukaryota > Viridiplantae > Streptophyta > Magnoliopsida > Caryophyllales > Polygonaceae > Fagopyrum > Fagopyrum tataricum. Next base: position 11,989,760 of record CM008285.1, read on the forward strand.
CAAACTGGACGGCTCAGCAAAAACATCAGTAAACTCATAGACAACTGGAATGTCCTCTACAGCTGGACTCTCCCCCTCCTTCATGGCATAACACCAGAAGGCCTCGCAACCCTATGCAATCAATCTAGCTGCCCGTATAGCACTGATAACTGTGCCTACCTTTCCAAGGTCCCAACCTCGGAAAACCTCTATCTGGCCTAACTCGGTAGAGAGGGTAACAGTCCTCCTACCTACATCTAGAACTGCAGAGTGTCTAGTCATCCAATCCATACCTAAAATGACTTCTTCATGCTCTAGTGGCATGACAAAGAAGTCAACTAGTAACACACGGGTCCCTACAGAAATGGGACAACCGTGAATCTCACGGGTACCTCTGACCCTACCACCATCAGGTAACCCTATAATAAAGGGCATCCCCTCAACTGTATCTAACCCAAGACGCTCTACACAGGCATCAGAAATAAAAGAGTGCGTAGCACCAGTATCAAATAAAACTCTAACAAATAAACCATGAATCAGAATGGTACCTGTAGCAGTAGGTGCAGCTGGCTCCTCTGCACTCCTCAGCTCAAAAACACGACCCTGTGGGCCTCTAGTATCAGTGGTGCCTCCACCACGGCCTTTGCCCCTACTCGGCCCAAGAGCAGATCCCTGAGTCGTAGGGCGATCTGGGACTCTCTGCTGTCCCTGAGTCTGCTGTTGCTGCTGAGGTGGCCTCTTCCCACCTCCCGCTACACTGGCAGGAGAAGAACCCTGCTGAGATGCAGCTCCGCCTTGGCGGCAATAAACGGCTCTATGACCCTGTCTACCACAGGTAAAACAAGTCACCAACGGCCTCGTACACTCGGGCTTCAGATGCCCTGGATCTCCACAGTTAAAACATTGTCGTCTAATCTCTGTAACTGGTGCAGATACAGAACGACCCTGGCGTCTCTGACTACCCCCAACACTAGCAGCTCCAGCAGTACCACTGGCCTGCACAGTACGCTGTCTCTTCTCAGACCTTCCGGCCTGAGAAGCTCTCCTCTGACCAGCCCTCTCTCTCTCATAATCTGCAGCTTTGTCCTGATAGTCCATCAAGGACTCACAGTGAAAACCTTCCATGTAGGCTCGGGTACCATCCCTCAGTCGTCGAGAGAACAGATAAACATGCTGATCAACAGGAGGTGTAGCTGGACCCAGTAAAGCCAGCTCCTCCTAGAATTTCTTGATGGCCTCTGAAACTGGCACATTCTCAAATCCGGCCTCAACAAAATCACGCAGTTTCTCCTTCCTCAGTGAGGCAGGGCAGAAACGCTCTCGGATCAAGGTCCTCATCTGGTCATAGCTGGTAACCTGACTCCGTACTGATCTCCACCAGTGTTGTGCCAGCTCTTTGAACAGAGTCTGTACCAACTCAATCTGCCTATCAGCTGGACAACGAATAGACTCCAGAGTTGAGTCTACATGCCCGATCCAGAGCTCAGCCTCCAACCCCGCCTTCCCAGTGAAAGGGGGTACACCCATCTGATGGAATGCCTTCAACCAGGTATCTGGTCTAGGCCCTCTATGCTCCTCTGGTGCTCTGACAATCTCAGCAGCAGGTACCTGTACAGCTGGTACCTGAGTAACAGTGTGGGACCTCTCAGATGGTCCCTCTTGTGCCTGTAAGTCTGGGGCACGCCTACCGGCTCTGGCAGCCTCCTCAACACGTCTGATATAAGCCTGAAACTCTGATCTACCCATAGAGACACGATCAGACTCACCAGACTGGGCTCTCTGTGCCCCCTGTACCTCAGTTGTCCCGTTCCCAGTCTCAGGAACGACGCTCTCAACAACCTCCTCGTGAATCTCTCCTGCTTCTTGGGAACCATCAGCAGATATCCTACCTCGTCCTCGCATACACGATAACCCAAAACATTTGTACTCATTTTAAACCTAGCTTAGAAGGCTATATATATATGCCATATGTATGCATCAAATCAATCACAACAGAATATCTATATATGTGTACTGTTGAGATCTTCAGAGGGGTGATGGCTCACATACACGATAACCCAAAACATTTGTACTCATTTTAAAACCAAAACCTTTTGAAAAGTCAGACCCCTTTCGGGTTCTGTTTATTTATCTATTCGAACTTTATTGCAGAACTAGTGCCATTGTTGTCAACCTCCCTCTGATACCAACTTTGTAACACCCCAAATCCGTAGGACTCGGAGTGCTACTGGGCTAGGATCTCACAATGGATCCTGGCCCTAGTTTGACAACAACCTCACTGAATCTTACAACATAAAAACTGATTGATATATATATATATATATATCAAAAAGGTGATACAAGATACTGCACTTTTTCTCACAAATGAGATTGCTATTGATTTGATATTCTGATTTTATTGCAAAAAAAGTCCCCGTTGCTATTTTTGTACGACCGTATATTTGAAATTCCGAAGATATTGCAAAAAAATGTCCTTGTTGCTTTTTTGTTTACAGGCGTACCTGCTAGTGATTCCAATTTTATCAAAAAAAAAATGTACCAGTTGATTCTTTTAATAAAAGAGATTCGTTTTTAGTTTTCAATAAAAACTTCTATGTTAATGTAATCTATAAAAGCTCAATGAAATCTAGATTATGGCTTCTAATTGATTTTTATTAAATAGAACAATCAAGCAATCAAACTTACTTTTTAAATTAACGATAATTTACAACATTCAATGTCATTAATAAAAGTACTAACTTATATTTTTAAATGTCATTACTCCTCTTATATGCGTGTTAATGACATACCAATAAAAAAAAACTCCACAAAATATCGTCAAAAATTACAACACGACAAAATATTTTAGTAAGAATCCGCACAAGGTGCAGTATATGAACTAGTTAATTATAAATACATAGACATAAATAAATTAGAGACCCGTTGTTATTTTAGCCCGTCTTCTTTGATTGATCCGTTGAGTTCCGGTCTACGATTTATGGATGTATATACTCTTTCCTTTTGTCGTTGTAGCAAGCCTTGTCCGATAAACGGGCCCCTTGTAGATCTAACGCAAGCATCACGTTCGAGTGGACCAAGCGAAGGCAGAGCAACACACTAACCATTCATTACCAAAGGCTAGTTCTTGGACTGTTGAACCTAATTCCACCACTCTAGAATGGATGGTAGAAAGCCCCTCCAACTTTTCATACTTTTGGAAAACTTCCGGCTATCAAGGAGACAGATGAAAAAAGAAAAAAAAAAACAAAACTTGAAAGTCTTTGCTCTCCTATTCTAAATGCGATTGCTAAAAGTATAGAAAAATGAATGTTTGATCATCATTTTTCCTTGCCTTACAATTGGACATACATATAGTAGATTGGCAAAGAAGATTATTGGAGAACCGGCGGGGTTCCCTATAGATGTAAATGCGGAATTCGTCGACTTTCAGGCGAATCTTCAACCACAAGTCGATGAGCCACCTATGGACGTTCCGGAACCTCATTTTGTTGTTCCCGACATTCCAGTACGAGTATTCGAACATCCCTTTTTTTACGATGGCCCATTCCCCGATATTCCAGTATTGGAGCATCCCTTTTTTGACGATGACCCATTCCCTCACATTCTTTTATCTACTAGTCCGTATCATAAGTCTACTTTTTACAAACAAAAAGCGACTTTCCCGAGTGAAGTAACTCACACTAAGCCTCTCTGCGGCCCCTTACTTAGCAGATGAATCTCCTTCTTTTTTTTTGAGAGAATCATGGTAAGGGTTGAAGATCGAGTTCATGCTTGTTGGCTTGTGTAAGGATTTCCCTATCGGTTAGCCGGAGAAGGGGCTATTGACTTCCTCCCTTCATTCTTCTATTCAAGTGGGAGGAAAAAGACAAGAAGACATATAATTCGATTTCACTTTTCATTTTTATGCTACTCCTTTTTTTTCCATTTTTTTAAATAATATGGACGTGGCTTGGGTGGATAGTGGGGTCCCTATAGGTGTAAATGCGGAATTCGCCGACTTCCGGACGAATCTTCAACCACAAGTCGATGAGCCCCTATGGAAGTTCCAGAACCACATTTTGTTGTTAATTTCCGGGTACTTCTAAGTAAAAATGTCCCCCCTCCGCCGTGATGGAGGCGCTTCTTCTATCACGAACGGGTAGACCAACCCCGTCCATGTTCCTTTGTCTTGACTGAGCTATTCGTGTCATTTTTGCATAGCATGGGCCAACTCTTTCAACCAAGAAGAAAGCAAGAAGTTGTCAGAACGAAGAGAGGTTTCGCTTGAAAAGAGTTGTCATTTTTCCTCCTTTTTTTATAAGAATACTCTAGACGGAATTTTGATATCAATTTTCTAATATCCTTGGACGAGAAGGTTTATAAAAAAAAATTATTTTCGCTCATATACCATTTTAATAATTTAATCTATAATCTTCATCCAATAGAAACATGTAAAGTAATCTTTCCTAAATGTTTATTCAAATTTGTTTTAAGTTTAGATTTTATATGCATGTATTAGTGATGAGTTATAAAGGTTACCATATACCATAATCCAAATAATAGTTACATACTTACATGTGATAAACAAATACACTAAAAAGTTTTCTATTCACGTTTTTTTTTTTTCCTTTTCTTCTATACGAAAATATACATCGTTAACTCAAAATTTTTGTAAAAGATTAACAGTGAAGTTTCATAGGTACCAAATTTTAAATTAAAATTAAAACATTAGATGTTAAAAAATCTATTAATATTTTATTTCTCTATCCAACATAAGTGGCTTATGAATTTTGGACATTTTGGTCCACCCGACCCTCAACCTGGACGGAGTCAGACCGGTCCTACAAGAAATCGACCGTCGACCGAGCTTATCAGGTCCAGTACTCGGTTCAGTAATTTGGCGTCTAGTTGATCCGGTCCGGTTCAGACCGCCACTAATCTGCATTTGCTACCGGATTATTTGTTCCAAGTCCGGGCCTTGTAAGGGATAATGGGCTGTTAAGCCCAATGATCAAGCACCTGAAATACAAATTCTCCTTAAGGTTGAAGGCCCAAATTTATAATCTAGGGACGTTTTTTTATTTTATTTTTTAAAAAACACAAATATTATTAATGCATATTCATTTCCGCCAAGGCTATTAAACCATGCGGAAAGTCCTGAAATATATAGTCGTAGAAGTGTGTAATCTGGCCATATAATGGGCTACAATATTACCCACCCGTCTTATATGAGTATATTGACAAGAGTTAAACCGAGACATAAGAGAAATAATATCATTACATAAAATACCAACATAAGAGTGAGGAGGTATCACTGCTGGAACCTGTAACTTCGGCACAACTGATAAAGAGTCAAGATTGGATCTCCACATACTGTAAGCCCATTGAATCAAGTAGATTAATCCCTGACTCGGATTGCCATTAGTTCTCCTAACTCCACATAAAAAGCTCCCTGCACGACCTGGCATACCGCTGCAACGATGAAGCCATATGAATCCCTAATAACAATACCAAGTCCTACTGAATCATGCAACATATATACATATGTATTACAACGCAGAGCCGGTGAAGTAGGTGGTAGCCAAGCCGATACAAGAGACACAGCTGGTGCAGATGGAGTAATCATTGGTAGAAATTGCTTATAATCTTGCAGTAGGGTGTGAAATTGTTGTGATAGGACAAACGGTGGCCTCGGAGAAGTCATGAAAATATTTTCATTTCGATGGGTCCAAGCTAACCACGCTAGGAGAAGAAATTCTTCCAAACCTTGTCTACCAAACTGTGAAAGAATCAATGCTGCCAAATCCGGAACCAATTGTGAAGAAGATGTCTCCATGATTGGATTAAGCGAAGAGCCATGCCAAAAGAGGCGTGAGTGGGTAAAATCATATATCACATGTTTTATCGATTCAACCTGAGTATTACAACAACTACACACTACTGACGGTAAGATATGCTTGTAATGCAGGTTCGATGTAGTTGCAAGAATTCCTGTCAATAATCTCCAACCAAATACACGCATTTTAGGCGGTACCTGCAGATGCCAAACTACCTTCCAAACATGTGTCATTGGATAAAACGTTGGGGCATCTTGATGTGGGCCTAACATACCTAACCAGTATGCTGACTTGACAGAAAAAACTCCATCATCTGTTTGCAACCAACAACTCACATCAGGTATGCTGCTGATAAGGGAATTACAAGAATACAATTCACATCCGTTATATTAAAAAGAGTAATCAATATGGGCATGTCCCATGTCCGTGTCTCCTGATTAATCAGATCAGAGGCCAAAAGTTTTGGATCACGATGTATTGTGGTATCTAGACTTTGTAAAGAAGGTGTCCTTGGTACCCATTTATCGAGCCATACACGAGTTGAATCTCCCATTCCAACTCGTTTACAAAGTCCCTCTTTCAAGAGTCTCTTAGAACTCCATATACTGGACCACACATAGCTTGGATTGAGACCTAATCCTGCATCCAAGAAAGAAGACCAGCGATAATATCGCTCCTTTAATACAACAGCTGGCAGAGTGTGTGGAGAAGTAAGTAGCCGCCAGCCTTGTTTAGCAAGGAGGGCATCATTGAATACTTTTAAATCACGAAAACCCATTCCCCCTCTCTGATTTTGGAAGACATAAGTGAGAACAAGATATCCAGTGAATTTTTCGGTTATTTGCTCGCGCTCCCCACCGAAAACGAGCCAACATGGAATGTATTTCATCAACAATGCCTATAGGTAATCTAAAAATATTCATGACATAAATGGGGATAGATTGTAGTACCGATTTTATCATCACTTCTCGGCTGCCTGAGAGAGAAACTTCTCTTTCCAACCATTTATCTTTTTCTATATCCGTTGTTTAATAGCTTCGAAAATCATTTGATCGCCCAATAATGGTTGGTAATCTCAAGTACTTTGAAAGGGTATCCACTTCTCGCACTTGTAGGAGAGTGGCAATCTCCTGCCTCAATTGCTGAGTAACATTCTTGCTAAAATAAATCTCTGACTTTGCCATATTTATTTTCTGACCTGAAACTTGTTCATAAATACTGAAAATATCAGTTAAAATCAAGCATTCCCGGAGATTAGCAGCAAAAACAATGTAATCGTCAGCAAAGAGCAGGTGGGATAACCTGGGCCCAGAACGGCTAATAGACACCCCACGGATGTGTCGCAATGATAAAGCTCTTGATAATAGTCCTGATAAAGCCTCAACACACAGAATAAATAAGTATGGAGATAATGGACATCCCTGACGCAAACCCCTGGTGGGATTAATATTTCCCTTAACCATGCTGTTGTACTTGAAAGTAAAGGAAACAGACGTCACACAACTCATCACCCTCTGAACCCATGCCTGCGAGAAACCCATCTTGATCATAACAACTTTTAAGAAAGACCATTCTACCCGATCATACGCCTTCATCATGTCAAGTTTCAATCCAAAAAAACCCAGTTCCAGCTCCACGTTTATTCTTCATCATATGAAACGCTTCGAAAGAGAGGATGGCATTGTCTGTTATATGTTGATTCGGAACAAAAGCACTTTGCAGAGGCGATAAAATACTAGACAACGAAGGCTTCAATCTGTTCGCTAGTGTTTTCGAAGCAATTTTATAGAACACCGAACACAAACTAATTGGTCGGAAATCCTTGGCATATTTAACCTCCTTCACCTTAGGTATTAGAGTGACAACCGTTCGATTAATAGGGCCTAAATCCACATCTTCAACCCACCATTGTTGTACAAACTTGACAATATCAATTTGAACCAAAGACCAAAACTTATGGAAAAAAATGTTATTATGTTAGGTGTGTTTAGTTAACTGAAAGAACACGATGTAGGTTCAACTAGTTCATTCGTATTCAATTTGTTTATAAAGTGAATAAAGTATGAGCAGTGATTATTTTCTATTAGGTTAAAATCAAACTCCATTGAATCTTAATCACAGATTCACTTTCATTTTTTTGCATTGAAGAAGTAAATACTTGTTATTTAGGTCATACCTTGAATCAAAGTTGATTTGATTTTAACTCATTATTTAGTGTTGTTTTGTGAAACAAGATTTTTGGGTAACTTTAGTTTTTTGGTAAATTGTTCGGTGGAGCTTTGTAAATTATGAAATTCTAATGAAAAATCTAATAATTGTTTGATAGGGGTAAATTTGTGGATAAATTCTCATGGTAAAGTTGAAGTATATCGATAGTCAAAACTAGTCCTGTTCAAATCCGGACTCGGGCCGGGCTTTTTGGAATTTTAGGCCCGTTTAGCCGGACTCGGGCCGGGCTGCCGAGCGGGCCTCCGTGTATCCGTTTTTTTTTTTTTTTTTAAAACTATTTTAAATATAATTTTTATTTAAAAATAAAATATATTAAGATATTATATGTAATATACATTAAATTTATGATAATTTTGCTAAATATTCTATAATTATACTTAATATTTTAAATATATACAATATAATTTTATTTATTTTTTATTTTAATTTTTTATATGGGCTGACAGGCCGGGTTTTCGGCCCGGCCGGGCCTATAGTGGGGTTCGTACCCGTCCCGGCGGGCTTGGCGGGCCGGGCTTCTCTCTATGTTCATACCCGCCCGGGCGGGCTGCCCGGATATGATTAGGTCTAGTCAAAACTTATAGTATAGGTAAAATAGGTAGTTGATTGACGGGGGAAAAAAAATTCTGATAAGTTTGATGGTATTTAGGAGAATGAAATTTATTGAAGTTAATTGATAGATCTGATCATATTATTACATCGAGTTAGAAGTTAGGCGGGCAACAAGCTGTGCCGTCAACCCTTTCTGAATAGCAAAACCGATCCTCTTAAACACTACATTTGAAGACCTAGGTGACACAAAATTACCATGCAAGACCCGTTGCACCCTCTTGAGAATCTCGACGGCATCAGGTGCAAGAAAACCAAAAGTATCGAAAGTGAACGGAAGAAACACATGTTAGATTTCAAGACAAGCTCTTTCATGCTTAGCCACCTCTTTCTTGGCCGAAATCCCTGCTCTCTTAAACACGTAACATAAGTGTAAAATTATTAAATAAACTACGATAATATAAGCTATGTGTAAAATTATTAAATAAACTACGATAATATAAGCTATGCGTGCTTCTTTCATGTCTATAAAATAGAAGTTGAGCTTTTATAAGCTAGTAAATAGAAGTTGAGATTTTATTTTCAATACAAATGGACCTTAGTTGTGCAAATGCCACAGCAGTCATTATCTTACTTATTTATTCAAGAAACTGATCCAAACCCAAACCCTACAAAGTTTCCTCCAACACAAAAGTAAGCAACATTAATCTACTCGGAAACCAAATCTCATGGTTACACTCAAAACCCATTGTTGAAGCTGTACATACACAAAGAGAGATCATAATCCTAGAGAAAATTCAGTACAAGGAGTTATAAGTAGAGAAAGTAGATATAATTGAGATAACACAAATGCATAGACATGGTAGAAGAGTAATATTCAGAAGCCTGCTCTCTCCCCAATACCCAGCTAGCGTTATCATTCCGTCCGCTATCACTCGAGCCAACGTCCCAGCCTCCGTTGACAGCAACCCGCCATTGTATGTCCCACGAGAAAGCCTCGACGACATTACTCGTGACAATAACGAGAGATTTACACCTTCGAGTACTTCTGCAGCGACGAATGTGATCAATGCGGAGGAGACGTATTGCGGGACCGAGTAAGGGATTATTGTATGGAAGCTTAGGATTATGCCTATGCATACTACAATCTCTGCTGCCAGTAGAACTTGTCTGAAATTGTGGATCAAAGAATAATGCATAAGAATGATTTATTTTTATTTTTTTGGAATTTGAAATGAATGGAGATGTAAATCACCTTTCTTCAAACATGTTACTGATGTAGTTTCCGACGATAACGTTAACGGGAAGAACGGTTAACCCGAGACATGCGAGGAAAATTGCCACACTTTGAGATGACCATAGAAAGTAATATGATGTAATGACACTTGATTCTGCTAATACTATCTCCAATGCGTACTTGAGCATGAAGTATATCAACAGTTGAACCTGGAAAATGTATAATTACATATATAAAAACTTTTTCACTGAATTGAATTGAAACACACAAGTATTGTGACTCTCACCTTAATTGAAGGGGTGAGTAATTTATACGCAGCGAGAATAGAAGTTGCGGGTTTATGACTCTCTTCGGAAGGCGATTCATTACCATCATGATCATCATCTTGAAGCTTATCTGTTGAGCTAAAAATCAAGGGTTTTTTCAGGCCATTCTCCAGACAACTATCTACAAAAGCCAAAGCGAAAATCAACAGATCAGTCAAGAAATGGCAATTCTACAAAATATAATATCAGTTAACAAATGCTACATACCTGAGCTAGATTTCTCAGGTACTGTTTTTACTTGATGATGAGGAGGCTCTTTGAATGCAAACCATAGAACCGCAAGATAAATAAGCCATGAACATGCCATAAACCAGCCAGGTAAAGTATCTTCATTGAATGTGACTTTATAAATCTTAAACTTAGTCTGAAACAAACAAGCCAACGCCGGTCCACACGCCATTCCGAGTGCACTTGCACTAACGAAACCAGCTGATGCCTTCAGTCTCAGTTTTAATGGCACACAGTCACTGATATAGCGTCTGTTTACAGCTCTTGCAGATCCCAGTCTAAAATTTACCATTTTCAAGTCAATTCTCAATTCTCAAACTGAAAATTTAATATGACAGAAGAAATTGAAATAAGAATATTACCCACAGAAGAGGCGGCCAATGAGAAGAACAGAAATTGAGTTGAAGTCATAAGCTAAAGCGTATAACACATTGCCTAAGAAAAGTGTAATACTGCTGAACACAAGAGGCTTGAAATATGATCTATTAGACCAAGCACTGAAATACACAGAAGAGAACATTTGAGCAACCGCCATTGATCCAATCACGGCTCCACAAACGGTTGCTGCTGCTCCAAGACTTAGGGAATAGTCATCAGCTGTTGGAACAATAACGTATGTATTGACCATATACAAGAACGTATTTGCCAAGTTTAAAAGAAGAGACGTAAGATGATAGTCATGGCCAAGAGTCTCGTCTTGGTCGGGTGTGAGTTCGTCTTCTTGCATTATTAATGCATGTTGTCCCATAAAGTGGAGGAAACCTGTTGAATGTGTTAGCCTATCTATGGCTGATTTTACTGATACCACAACAGGATCCTGCAAATGTTTTGTGTTATTACCTTTTAACTTAGAACTAGTTTTAACAATTAAGTAATATGAGATTACTTACCTCAAGACGAAGAACAGGATGATCGTATATTGAAAGATAACTCCCCTGATGATCTTGAAGCTCGTTAAGGTTGCGTGATATTGCTCCCACCACGGCTCCAAAACCCTGACCAGATATTTAGTTAATAATCATTTCTTCGATTTTAAAGGAAACGAAATTAGAAAATTATGAAAATCATGTAATTCTTAACCTAATTAAGGGAAGAAGAACAAAGGATTAGCAAATTTGAAAAGCTAACACTTACCACATGCTTGAAAACTTGTTGGAGTTGAGAGTAAGGATGATTAGATCGAGTTTTGACATAATAGTTGGTGAACTTAGAGCCAAAACGCTTATCAAATTTCTTCAAGATCTTCCTTAAACCAGTAGCATTGATTTCAACAAAAAAGAGAAGCTTCAAAAGATCTCGGCCAACAGCTTTATAAGCTTCTTGTAGCTCGGCCATGTTTGGAACCAATTCCCGTTGTGCAAGATTATCCTGCTGCTCCCTTAGAACAGAAAGCCTACTTGCAATACGTCCTTGTTGTTCCAAGATGAACAAGACAGTCTTCTCAATCTTCAAAAAGTACACAAAAATAGACAAAACAGTTTTTATGAACAACATCAGCAACTATATTCTCAGATTTCTAAGTTATTATGACTGCAATCAAACTTCAGATACCTGAATGTCCAACATCCTAGAAAAATCCTTGAGAAAATCAACATGATCTCCTGCACCATTCTCTATTTGTCGAGCATAATGGTTTACTTTCTTCTTTAACAGCTTGTAATTTAGGTAATATCTGCAGTTCCAAAACCAAATTTCATAACAAGCTTAAATCATACAACCTATATGTACCAAACAACAACTAACAGTTTGATGTCAGTAAAGAAAACCAAATTTCTCATCATATACTTCAAGATAATGCAATCTGAATGAACTTACCCTTGCCATTCTGCAATTTGAGATGCTTTCAACTTTTTCCCAAAAGCAACCATCTTGTTTATAATACAACCTGCAAGGGAGCAATAAAACAACAATAATACAAACTGCAATCTGAATGAACTTGGTATCATAAACTAAAGATCATTACGAAGCTGTAAGACAAATGTAGGACCTGGGTTTTCGTATGGTATAAATGATTCTTTTGATCAGGCAAGTGAGTGAATCTGTACAACTGAGAGTATGTCACTATATAACTGGAGTGTAAACTATATATCAAACAGAAAAATAATGGAGAACACATTGAAAATGGCATGTCAAATTCAATATCAATTCAATGTCATTTCTCCATCAAAGCCAAATCATAGATTCCTTGAATGCACCCACCTACCAATAAAATAACCAAAATGCTTATTTTCTTTCATCAAATTATGACCCACATCGTCAAAATTACCGTCAATTTTCTAACAGGCCAGAAATTGATCATATGTAGAAATATCCACGCCTAACCCTAAAACCAATTATTTTTATATTAGGAAAGCACAAACACAAATACCCAGTGATTAGTGATACCCTACCCCACTTAAAAAAGACAAAATAATCCTAATTTCAAAAGAATCATTACATATTTCATCAAGCTTTAACTCGGTCTAAACTATTTCAAGGTCACGTAGCTATGGGATTTGTCATTTTTCCTTCTTATAGCGTAAATTTTCAAGGTCATCATGAAATAGAAACTAACGAATCACTGAAATTGAAAACAAAAGATTAAAAGTCAATATATGAATGGCTTGTATTCCTATCAGAGATTGACATATGTCGATCAATTAACCTTGTGAAGACGAAGCCGATATTTGGAGCGAGTGCGAGGGATTTCCAATCTTTGATTTACTTTACGCCATTGTTAGATTGAGTTTAGTGGACAAAGAAGCCATTGATGATTCCTCTAAGAGAGAGAGGGAGAGATTCAGTGTCTCGTAAGCGAGAGAAATAGGGAGTGGAGGTTGGGAGCTCTGGCGCCCAATGCGATATTTAGTTGGAATGCAAAATTTTCAAATTGGAATATAATAAATATTACATTTCTTTTAATACGTTGGAACTTCACACAAATATAATACTTATTATTAATAAAAATAAAAAAGGTAAAAATATTGTAGTAAATTCACATAACAATATTTTTTTATTATAATGAAATATAGTAATAGTAGAATAGAATATATCAATATGTTAATATAAATTATTTATAATATTCCACCCAAAAAAAAAAATTTTATATCATTATATTTTATTTACAAATCTATTAGTAATAATTTTAAAATTATAATTAAATATATATTGACTTATAATATAAATATACATATTGTTTCAAAAAATACTGACAACATACATAATAAGTTTTTTATATTTTAACATATATAGTATAAATTAATATTGGTTCATTTGCTCTCATAAGCTAGATGATTAGAACATAAAACTAGTAAATATATATATATTTTTGATAACATGAAAATTGAATTTGGATGCATCAAATATCTTAACAACATACATAACAAGCTTATCATATTTTAACATATGTTGATTTGTAAAATTGATTAGAACATAAAACTAGTATAAAAAAAAAATGATGGTAATAATATAAATTTTGGATTAAACATGACAATATGAAGTAAACAATATATATTTTTGATAGCTCGGAAATTGAATTTGGATGCATCAAATATCTGGCATGTGGTCTATTTTTTAATGAAAAAATGGAAGAAAGTAAAGAAACAAAATCTGAGTAGAATACGACATGCATAGGAAAGGGATACCACGGTAAGACCAAAAAAGGTATCTATTGGAATATTCGGAATATTCCAATATTCCGGATGTAAGAAGTCGACACGTGGCCAGTTTGGAACACTAATCATAATATCCTGTAAATCTCCATTTACGTGGCGCTAATAATATGTGGGCCTTTCGGCGCTTTCTATGGTAATCACTACTTTAATGAAGTAAACGACACCGTTTACCAATATTTATTGTGTGTATTCTTCAATGTTGTCTCTCAACCATGGAGCCCGATGAAGGGTCATTTGAAGTTACAAGGTGACAGAATTTTTAGAGTATAATACAATGTTACAGAATTTTATGTGGTAATACAGTAGTACGTCTAGAGATGTTAAACTTGTTATATGAGCGAACGAGTTTGAGTTGGAAACGAAGTTGTGTTTAAAATTTGAATAAATTTTAAAATGCGTTCGATTTTATTTTCATGTTTTGAAAGTGAACGAGTTTAAGTCAAATGAATGAGCTGGATTTTGATTTGCTTAAATTTGACTCGTTTACAAACAAGCGATCATGAGCCATCTATGTTTCCAACCGAATTTAAAATATGTTTATATTCAATCGTATACAAAGAAAAAGAGCTTGAGCGAAAATTTTTCGAGCGGAACTCAAATAACAAGGCTCATACGTATAACATCGCTAAATACATTAGGAAATTCAATCAAAAATATATTTTTTACTAAATACTATTTGAATAATTACATTTTTCTCTTTTAAAAATATTTTGCAACAACCCGACTTTTTTATAATTTACTTTTTCATTTATCATTTGTATTTTTAAAACTTTGTTTTTTCTTTTTACGTATAACTCTCTATATTCTACCGATATTTTTACACAACCTTAACTATTTTTAAATTATAGTTGATAAATACTACACCTACTTTTATTTATTAATATTTGTGATATTTTCTCTAATAGTATATATTAAGAAGCGGATAAAGTAACAAATATTAGATTTAGAATCTACAAAATTTAAGACTCATTTAGTATTAAATAAATATTATCATTTATATTAATCTAGATGGAGATTATTTGTGATTAATTTCTAATAATTTGTACGAACAAGATTATTTTTTTTAATAATCTAATCTACAATACTAAACACCCACCATAAATAATCACCTTCATGTAATATAATACTAACTTAAATAAAACACGAGTTATCGATCAAAGATTAAACACATTACCTGGTAATAGATCTTGAGATAGAAGGATATGTAAAGAGAGGATAAGGATTAACGAGGGGAAATGGCTCTTGATTAGCTTGAAGAGTCTCTTAGGAGTGAGGCTTTATATAATACTCTTCATTAATACACATGCATTATAAATATAAAAATCACAAAAAAAATTTAAAAAATTTATGTATTATAGTATATGCTCTTTTTTGCTTTTGTCTTGATTTTAGTTTATTTTTTTGTGTGTGGGATTATGAGGAAAATAATCGATCTTTTTCACTATATTTAACATTATGTGGAGATATTTAATTCTCTCTTGATACAAAGATTAGGCCGATACGAAGTGCGATGCACCATTCATATGCCGTGTTATTGGTTATAGGATTGAGATCTTGCCGACCACCTTAATTAATGTTTAGTTTGGCTTTATTAACACTAATGACTAGTTTACGATCCTGTAGTAAACATATAATTATAGACATAATTAATGGTTAAATAATTGATAGCATGTGCGAAGTGTTTTTTTAAGGATGTTTATTGTAAAGCTAAGGATTTGAAGGGTGGGTAAATCTTGTGGCTCGAGAGGCCGCTTAGAGTGCAACAACAATTGAGGGCCGTCGCGTACGGATAGTCCTATAATCCAATAACAACATAAAATCATCCTTGGTGAGCATTTGCACAAACAAGAACGCGTGACAATGTTAATTATAAAGAGCATTAAGAGAATTTGTCACCTTATTAACTTTCGTGAAAACATACCTGAATACCCAATGCGGACATAAGTAAAGGACAATAGGAGAAACTTAATATCACACCGTCAATGATCTCAACTTCCTTGTATGATTTCCAAAGTACTAAAATACAATTAATCATGCTTAAATTATACTCCCTACATTTCTCAATAGATGTCGTTAGGATGAAAAACACATATTAAGAAATCTAAAAGTAGAAATTATAATATTTAATAATACATAATAATTTTAAAAAATTGTGTAAAAATGATGGTAAAATGTAAAGAGTCGTATAAAAAACAAATTAAAATAGTGTTTTAAATGACAAGTATTGAAAAACAGAGAGAATATCCTTCAATTTCAATTTCTAATAGTCTACCTCTTTAGCATTTGTCAAGCCATTCACTAACTGTATGATTAAGATTCATATATTATCATGTTTTGAATTTCGTCGGCTTTCAAAAAGTCGGGATAATCTTTAATCGTTTATCGATAACTCTAAACGTTTAAAATTTTGTCCGCTACATCTATTTACAAAGCATTCAATCGCGATCGAGCCATTGTCACAAAATCGTCAAGTAAAATGACCCGATGGAAAACATCAACCGCGAAAATTGATATTGACCGTAATGATAAATACGGGTATTTGGAATGTAATAATAGTGAGAGTATATACCTCCATGAAAGCAACAAGTCCACCACAAAAGTCTTTTCTTTATCCATTTATTAACTTTGTCTTCTTCTTCTTTATGGTTCTCCATATTCTCCCATTTTAATTTGTTGTTTTCATCGCCATTGTTGAAGCACATGAGTACTTCGTGCTCCACTTTTCCCTACTTTTTTTTTCCCGCTCCTTTATCCTAACTTTTTGAGCAACAATATATAAAGAATGACAATCTCAAATTATCAACTACTCTTAACTTAATACACTTTTTTTTTTCTAAATTGTGAATCATAAAATAAAATTATGCAACAACTTAAAAAAAATAATTACCTAAATATATAAATTTGAACGGAGTTTTACCTAAAATTAATTAATAATAAAAAGGAGAAATCATAACCTTATTATATATATAAAAAATCGTTATATTTTTATTATCGACGTGAGAACATCTCATTCTCAACAAAAACGGTTTGAATTTAATATATCAATATTGAAGAAATGTGAGCCAGTTAACTAAGGTTTTTACTTTAAAAAGAAATTCAAAACCTAAAACGGGTTGAACGTGAAACAAAGCAAAACAACTCGTTGACCCGGTTCGTGATTTATATTTGAGTCAATCTGGTTGGAGGAAAAACTGAACGCGGATAAGCCGACCAAAGTTACAACCAGGAGGCTAAAGATTTTGTTTTTCAGTGTTGTGAATGAGTTTTAAACTAGAGAATAAGGTACTATCTTAGGCAATGAAGATACTTCATATTAATTAACATTGGATAATGTAAATACTTCTTTAAAAGTTCCATATTACCCAACTTAATTACAAAGGTTTTAGTTAATAAAAAATATAAACTAGTTTTTGTTTTAAAAAAAATATGTGTATGCTTGTTTTTGTTAAGGTAATGATATTGTCTTTTGGTAATACAAAGGTTTAAATGTGGATTAAATCGCAGGAGGGATTGATTATCGATCGGAGGGTGTAATGGGCAATTTACTTGATAGCGTAAGAATTGAATCGGGTTATCCACCGACTGATTGATCTTTAGGGTATGTTTGGTATTGTATTATTAAAATTCATTTGGATTCTTTTCAACGAGATTGTCAGGGGATAGAATTTTTTGGCTGTTTGGTATCCGATGGAGATACAAAATTGTATTCTTCATTTAATTCTTTTTACAACATAATACAAAAAAAAAATCTTGAAAATGAAGATTCTAGAAGATTGAAGGAAATTGTTTAATTTTCGTACATACCTAACCTATCTCAATTAACTTATATCAAATACCAAAATTTATCAATCTCTAATAATCTTCATCTACAAGAATTCTCAATAATTCCAACAATCTTCATCCGAAAAATCTTAAAAAAAGAATTTCATCTGATACCAAATAGGGTCTTAATCCATTTTTATTTAATAATGAAGTGTTATTAGATGTATACAGATTAATCCTGAACAAATTCGGGTTGGCCCGCCCGCCAAAAAACACGGGTACGGACTAGCATTTTGGCCCGTTCGGACGGCCCGCTTATTCACGTGACGGGCCTATGTGTTGGATTCAGCCCGCGGGCCGGCCCGTATATATGTTTGATATATATATATATATATATATATATATATATATATATATATATATATATATATATATATATATATATATATATATATATATTTATATATATGTTTATGTATATATATATTTATTTATATGTATTTATATATATAATATTAAAATTAAACTAAAATTGAATAAGTGTAAACACGGACGGACTGACCGGGACAGTCCGCCCGTGTTTACACATGGGTGGGGCACGGGCCTTGCTGGAGGCCTGTTCAAGGCTGCCCGGCCCGACCGTGCATTTCGGGTAAGATTTTAGATTTGGCCCGGCCCGAGCCCGCATTGGTTCAGGTCTAATATAAATATAACAATTCCTCTCACGAAAAGATTGTTCATTTTTCTATGCATGGAGGATACCACTTTTGTATAACCCACAAATAAGGCCGGGGTTGTTTTTCTAATATTATTTTTCTAATATACGAAAATATCCTCTTCTTACGATAAAAAAAGATGTTCATTTTCCGGTCTTGTTTTTAAAGATTGAATTTTGGCACTAGCATAGTTCGATGTGAATTGGTCATTCACTAAGCGAGTTACATATAACCTTATTTTTAAACTCGATTAAAATGTAACACCCCGAATTCTGAGAACTCGGGATGTTACTGGTTAGGACCTCTTAGTGCGTCCCGATCTTAGTTTGACAACAATAATACCGGACCTTACAACAAGACACAAATAATAATAAATAAATAAAATCCTTTAACTTCCAAAACTTTCAATAAATGAAATGTGTTTGACAACCATGCATAATAATGAAGTAATCCACGAAAGATAGCTAGCTAGTCTCTATGTTGAAAATAAAAGCACACCTCAACCCTAAATACCAGTACGGAAACCCGCCGACCCAGACTACTCGACAATCACCTAATTTGCAAGATTTATCAACACGGTGTAAACTGTTAACTAATAGTTCTAATATCTATATATACTAAAGACACAGACATACACAAAGTAAAACCGTAAACACATAAACATGCTCATACAATGTCCCAATTATTATCTTTAATTAGGTGTTTCCAATCGAATTAGTTCAACTTAGTTGTGTGGCGCAAAGATCCTCCAACCTTCGCCCCATCCCCGTATACCAAAAGGACTGGTCTTATGCATCTCGTCGTATACTTTGATTAGATTGGTCGCGGGGAGCCTCTCAGTTGTGGTTCAACGTTGGACAGTGATGCCACAACCCGTTATACATACACTTGAGTCTTAATATCGAACGTAAAGTGATCTAGTCAAGTTGTTACTTTTAGTCCAATCAATACGTACCTCCTCAAGCATACACTCAACATTATTAAAGGTAGCTAAGTGAGTCCTAAGAACCCACCTTATCCGATCTGATATCCTAGTATGCTAATCCCGATATGTCAGTCGATGATCTCACAATCCTAGTTAAGATGTAACAATGTCTAAGTATACTCGTTCTACTATTTTGTCACTTATAGGGTAAGATATCCTACATCTTTACCCTTATCAATCTCTAAGTCTTATAGTTCCATAGACTTAGATGTCCATTTCGCAAATCCGCACATATATCCATTTCTTACTCTAATCATATTCAAAACTCCAAAATTCTATAACAACCTTATCTTAGCGGTATCATGACATGTACATTATCCTTAGTTTCGAACTAAAATCCCAATATAATTCCATCAATAACATTATCTACAACATAACAATTATTTTAACGATACTGATCTAGGATTAAAACACTTCAAGAACATTTCCGAACTGGACTAATTAAACATGACGATTCCGAAATTAATAGGTACGAGTACTAGGTCGAGGGTTTGAACTTTCCGGATGGCAAGAACGTTGACTACAAGATGTTGGGAGGTTTTGGTTTTGAGATCCACCGGCGGCACCAGTCGGCGAGGCAAAGGAACCTGAAGACGGAGGTTCGTATCGTGCTGAAGGCAAACGAGTGTAATAAGGCTAGAGCGGGAGGTCTTAGCTTCGAGTCCTGCGACCCCAAAAACGTGGTTAAGGCGCCAGAACACAATGAAGGGAGGCTCACCAATTCCGGTCCTCCAATGCACAAGAAATACGGGAGGTTCGTATCGGTCCTCCAATGCACAAAAACGGAGGTTCGTATCGGTCCTCCAACGCACAAGAAATACGGGAGTGAGGAAAGATGTACATCTCCGGTGACGAAGAGGAGAAGAGGAGGTAAGGGAGGCTCACCAATTCCGGTCATCAAAGGGGATGAGTCGTGATATCGATGGGTTGCTCGACTGTGGAGGAGGAGAAGGAGGAGAAGGAGACGTGAGATTTTGCTGCTTTCAAGTGCCGGCGGTTCTCGCAGAGAAAGCCTGGTGGCAGGGACGGAGCTAGGGTGGGCTTGACTGGGCTGTCGTCCACCCCGGCCCAAAAGTAATTTCTAAGGCTCAAAGACCACTTAGCTGACAAAGAAACAAAATTAAGATATTTTTTTCGTACTACTACTATACGTTTTCACGCTATTGCTGGAGAACTGCCCATTTACTATTTTTCAAAGTTGGGCCGGTGGTCCCCTCCCAAGCCTACATGAAGTAAAACTACGACATTTTTTAAGGGCATTATAATATATTATAAGATTTCCTTTTCCCCTTTTTGTTATCACTATTTTTTAAAGGGCATTATAATATAATATAAGATTTCCTTTTTATTAAGTTTAATAAATAATTTAATCTATAAATTTAGCAATGAAATAATCAAAATTTGAACTTAATATATTATAACTTAATTAGACATCTAGTATATACAGATATAAAAATTTTAGATTTTTTTTAATTGATTTAAATTTTAATTATTTATAAATTAGAAATATTTTACTAGTAAAACTGTTAACAAAGTTAACGTTGCTCAAAATCGCCACGAAATTATTTTGTTCTTTTTAATTATCATTTTAATGTGCATGAAAAATTAAATGTTTGATGGAATGTATATTATAACTAAAACAATTGATATATTTATTATTTTATTAATTTTAAATATCGTCCACCCTTATAAATTTACTGGCTCCGTCCCTGCCTGGTGCGGTGCGGTTATGAGGTCGGAGACGAGGGAGTTTGGAGGTGAGTTAGGGAAGGGAGAGAGACAACTTAGCCTTCGGTCGAGGAGAGTAGAATGACGCCGATCTTCAGTGTCCTCCTCATCAATGCCCAATCTTCACTGTCTTCAACGGTCACAACAACCTTCAATGTGGTTGTAACGTCTGTTGACGACGTTCGGTATCGAAGAAAGAAGACGAAGGAAGAGGTAGGCGTTCGTCTTCGCCTGGCTTGTGGGAACAGGAGAGAAGTGGGCCGCTTGGCCCAATAAAGAAGAAGGAGGGAGTGGTTCGCTTGGCCCAAAAAAATTAATTATGGGCTAGTATGTTATGTACTCTCGTCGCGGTTTGGTTCGGTTCGCTTAGCTCGGTCCTTCGAGTCGGTTTTTCCGGAATAGAATATCTAGAACTTTTCCGATTATTACATAAAATTTAGACTCGCTTATACATGCATCGAATATAAATATCTAAAAATTAGGCTCATTTAGTTCGAAAAGTTGCCCTAACTCATTACGACTAAAAAATGTCCAAAACCCCAAATACAATACCCATTAATCCATTATCAACCTGAGAAGGCTGAGATTACTCTGCCCTGTCCGAGAACGACTTGACCAATAGCCTCATGTTCGTTAATGTGATGTCTCGTTCCGAGTCCATACCGGACCAAAATGTTTAATCCTTAGAGCAAGAGAAAATTACGCAACAATAGAATAAAACGCGAAAAACCGAGGCATAAATCATGAATTACATATTTTAAGAGCATTTTTTTTGTGCGAAAGAAAGATAATCAATTTTCTTAAAAACCATTTTTTCATTCGTTCCTCTGACCGAACTGGGTTGTAGTACGAGACGAATTATTCGGGTTCGGTTCGCGTTCGGCTCGTAAACAACTCGGCTTGAACTCATTCATTTTCTAAACGAGCCACATATGAACGCATTTTTTTAGCTCATATAACTCGAGTCTCAGGCTCGGCTCGTTGGTAAAAAGCGCGGCTCAACTGACTAAAATAACACTATAAGGACTTTATAATAGCTTAGCTATTCGAAAAAATCTCGACTCGAACTTGTTCACTTACTAAACAAAACCGAATATAAACACATTTTAATCGCGTATATAATTTAGGTTCATGCTCGTTTTAAAACAAGAGCTTCGTAAAATTAGCTCGTATAAATGAAGAAGGGAAATTTGAAAATATCATTTAAACATGAAAATAATTTCGAAGGGAAATTGAAAATGTGGGTCTACTGTACATATATTAAAGAAAGTGGATCTAAAAGTTGGGTGCATGCGAAAAGTTGTAACATGCAATTGATGATTTTATTTCATATTTAGCACTGAAGTCGTAAAGTAAGGTTGTGCAAATCTTGGATAAGAATGACAACCATGCTATACTGCTATGCTATCCCACTTCGATAAAGAAAATATATAAATAACTACCAAAACTAGAAAATAAACAAAAGATTGTACAATTTATTTCTTAATTAATTTTCTAAGTGTTGTTTTTACACCATACAATTTTAATTTTCGCACCTTGTATGGTTATATAGGTTGATATAATTTAAACAAATTATTTTATTAAAAAATAGAATTAAAGTTGTATTTTAATTTATAAATACTCAATATATAAAGTATAAACATAATTAAAATCTAGTATTTTAATTACTCAAACCAATTCCTTTAAAAATATTTTTGAATGCTAAAATTATGGTTAAGAGATATTTTATTACTTTTTTTTTGTTTTAATCTTGTGTTTTTAGATATTTTAACTGTACGCAGTTACAACGTAATAAAATATCTAATTTAATAGAATTGTTTTAAACAGTTTAAGAGTGAATGAAATCTATGATTATAATTTAAATAGATGGTACATCAAATAAAAGTAATATAATTTTTTAAAATAAAAGTTTTCTTATTATAAAGTTCTATCTAAAGTTTATGTCATTTTATTTTAATGGTAATGGAAATGTTATTTTGTTTAAAGTGTATGGAAGTAAAAAAAAATTTAAAAAATAATTCATTAACTTTATTTCTCAACATACAAGCATGAATTTAGGGTTGACCGAGGTTTACTACAACCCACCCGTATTCTAATAAAAATAAATTTTTTTCATGTTTCAAACTCCACATAAAAATAAGGTTCAACTCCACATAAAAATAGAAAGGACTAAAAATCCATCTCTGATAATTCAGTGATACTAACACGAAAGAAAGAGAAATAGAAACATTCATCTTGAAGGGTAAAAGATGCGCCATATAGTCGGCCACCATATTACCCGAGCGTTTAACATGCATAAAACTACAAGAATCAAAGGTAGAAGAAAGTGAGCGTAAATTAGCAATAAGATTGGCTTCACAAGTACGAGGGTCTTGTCTTACCCAAGCGTTTAACATGCATATAACTATAATAATCAAAGATATAAGAAAGTGAGCTTAAATTAGCAATAAGAGTGGCTTCATAAGTACGAGAGTCTTGTCCCGATGTTTGTGATCCAACTGCATGGCGCAATTCAAAGCAAATTCTCCACCAAGACAGTAGGACACTCAAGGTGACACAACAACTCCATACCAAACAACAATGCATAATACTCAGCCAAGGAGATTGCAGTGTGGGGAAGGGTAGTCGTTTGACAACAGCAGCAACAAAGGAACCCATATGAATCTCTCACAACTGCCCCTACACAGACATCATATATACCCATAAAAGCCACATCCGTATTCACCTTCAAGTGGCCCATGAGAGGGGGAAGCCATGTTGAACATAGTGAGGGGATCACTAGTGCAACACAGGTTACAGCAGGCTAATACATTTTGTAGTCTGCTACATACTTCCACATGCTAGTCCGATAGAAAATCCAGGCCGTGGAGTAGGCTGAAAGATTTCGTCATTACGAGTAGTCCACGCAAAAAACTCTTAGCTTTGGAGGTACATTCATACACCATACATGATCCCACAAGAATCCGGATAACGGAATGAAAAGCCTCACATGATGGTGACCCAAGACCCCCAACCAGTAACCCATGTGCACCGAGTAATTATCATCCTTAGTATACCGCCAACAACGCACTTCAGGACTAGCATGATTCGGGAGGGGTAATTGTAAAACCTTAATAGCCTCTCGCACCATAAATAATGAGTGCAGTGTAGACTTACTCCAAGTATTGGTGTCATGGTTGAACAACACAGAAACACAAAAGTCATCATCTAAGAAAGCGCTCTTAGTTCAGTTCGGTAGAACGTGGGTCTCCAAAACCCGATGTCGTAGGTTCAAATCCTACAGAGCGTGAGTCCAGTCAATTACTGATAATATGAATGGTTCGAAAAGAACATCCAAGAAAATCCTACTCTGTCGAAATAAAGTGGGGAATACGGAAAGCCCTTTGACATCCCTTCATCTGCAAAGAATTCTCGATGTGAAAACAGAAAGACAGAAAGCTCACCGTTGAATACTCTGTCGAAAACACGAGGCGGGAGTGGCGTCGCTAGTGGGATATATGGTAGTGGAGTTGTCCTATGGTAAGAATTATCATAATATAGCCACATATCTTGACAAACCTTTACCAGATTTCCAATATCTACCCTCCACGTTAGTCCTTCCAACAACAAGGATTTGGCTCCCCAAATACTAGCCCAACAATAACTCAGAAGATACCCAAAATAGCGCAAGTAAACTCAACCCGTGGATAATACAGTGCTTTCAAATCCGTGCCACTAATGTTGGCTCGCCTTGTCAAAATGCACCAACCTTGCTTTGCTAACTTAGCAATATTAAGCACTCGTAGATCACGGAAGCTCATACTACCCTGTGCCTTAGGCCTACATAAATCAGACCATGCCTTCAAGTGAATTTTACGGGTATCTCCCGGTGGAGCCCACCTAGGACCGGGCCAATAGTGAAATAATGTCAGCAAGAATATCATCGGAGTAGAAAAAATACTCATCACATACAACGGTAGCCTGCAAAACCGACTTGATAAGCACCTCCCTTCCTGCTTGTGAAGGCAGACGCTACTTATAGTTCGCCATTCAGTTTCTTCCATACCCTGTTCCAAATAGTTGAAAATACAACCTTTTAAGAGCGAATGATAATGGTAGGCAACCTAGGTCTAGGTATTTGGAATGCCGATCAACGTACATGAAAAACCTAGTAACGATCAACGTACATGAAGAAACCTAGTAAATGAAACATGTACGGAGACACATTATAGTCATATTAACTTTCTGGTACATGAAGAAACCTAGTAAATGAAACATGTAAGGAGACACGAAACCTAGTAAATGAAACATGTACGGAGACACATTATAGTCATATTAACTTTCTGGTACATGAAGAAACCTAGTAAATGAAACATGTAAGGAGACACGAAACCTAGTAAATGAAACATGTACGAACAACATTATAGTCATATTAACTTTGGTACATGAAGAAACTAGTAAATGAAACATGTAAGGAGACACATTATAGTCATATTAACTTTCTGGCAATGCTGTTCATACCCACTGCCACTGAGTATATTTGAGTATATCAGTAATTTTCCAACTGTATGTACATTATTCAAATATAAAATTAATATTTTATCAAAAAAATATGGACTAAAACTCATAACAATAAAAGAAGTTATTTTCGTTAAGCTTTGTTTTTTTCTTTCAATTAGCTTTATCCCTACTTTTATAGTCTAAATACACCCAACAAAAATAGTCTACCCAAAATTTAAATTTTAAAGCATGATCCGTTCCACAATAGGCGTGACATGTAGGTGAAACCAATGTTAACGTTAATACGACACGTAAGCTTTATTATATAAATTTGCAAATGAGTAGTCCACAAATTCTAATTAGCCAAAATTTGATAGCAATTGTCTGTAATGCATAAAAATCTAGTCTACGTTGGGAAAAAAATAAAATAAAAAAAGAAGGAAGAAGTGTGTAGGACAAATATGTTTAGATTTGCAGCCCAAAATGCTTCAAAATTACGCAATGCACCAAAACATAGACAAAAGACAAAATTCTACCCTTTACCTACCAACTATCTCAACCGCATCACCAAACACATTCCAAATGCCGTTATTCTACCCGTTACACTTCGAACCAAAAACTCAAGTGACTCACATACCAAACTAAGGCTCGGCGTCGAGACCGGCCACGTTTCTAAGTGTCCACCGACAGCGTAAGCAACGGAAGCTGCAATGGCTCCATTTGAGACGGTCATGAGTGCCGAGAGGCCGTAGTTTTCACCCGCCATCTTCGCCTTAGCGAGGCCGAGGAGAGCCAAGGCAAGCATCGAGAGAATGCATGCACCGGCGAACTTGGCATTCTCGCTTTGAGTGAACGGAATGAGCACGATGAATGAGAGCAGCGGCGCACAACCGAACAAGATGAAGGCCGTGAAGGTGACGAGGCCGTTCTTCCATGGCTTCTCGCTCTCGTCTTTTGGGCGTATTCGTTTTCCGACTACTAGGGCTTCTTCTACGATCACATCGTTGTACTTTGTAAATATGTTAACCACCTGTATCATATAATCACTAGTCAATGCTAAGACACAAAAAAGATTCAAGATACAAAAACTATCAGGTTGTGCAAACGGGAGTAACAGGACCCGGTCCGGTCTACACTGAAATTTCACACACATTATGGGACGTAAAATTTTGCAAACTGGACCCGGTCCAGTCCAAACGTCGGAATATTTTGTACAAAATTAAAAATTAAAAAAGGATAATTAGCTGTACAAAAATAAAGGGAAGGAGTCCGGTCTAGACCCTAATGTGGAGAGAAATGTTGATTTTCACACTTAATGCGATGTGAACCGGATTGTACTTAAGAGTCCGGTTCATTAGGGTCTAGACCGGACTGTAATTTCCGGGTTTATGGTCTAACCGTGGAAGCATCTTCGAAGTCCATGCCGAGATCCAGATACCGTCGGATCAAACTCTTCTCCATCTTCGCCTTCGCTCCTGCACTACCTTCTCCTGTAGCCTCCCACATAGTATCTTCCCTCTCCTTCAACGCCATATCCTTCTCAGTAGCAGTCGACACATAATCACCAAACCCCATTGAAATCCCATCAGCAACGAGGTTGGCAAATCCAAGCACCAACACATCGCCGGACGACATTCTTCCACCGGAGATCGACGATATCAGAGAAAAGCACGTGACGATCGCATCCATTCCTCCGTAAACAATGCTCTTCGCGTACTCCCCAAACTCCACGTCGGTGCCGTCCGATTTGTGGTCTTTCCGCCGTCATCGGAGTTGATTGCGACTTCTTCGTCGATTTCTGCGGCGTTAGGGATGATCAAAGGATTTGTTCCTGTTTGTTCGGTATTGGCTGGCATATTTGCGGGTTTTTTTTTGGATTCTTGCTTCTTTGGTTACGTAAATGAATACTTTTATTGGAGCTGAGGTTTGTAGGCAAGTTCAGAGCTTCAGATGTGTCGTGGCGGGTT
Organism: Fagopyrum tataricum; assembly: GCA_002319775.1. Taxonomy (NCBI): domain Eukaryota; kingdom Viridiplantae; phylum Streptophyta; class Magnoliopsida; order Caryophyllales; family Polygonaceae; genus Fagopyrum; species Fagopyrum tataricum. The sequence goes on from CM008285.1 coordinate 12,017,414, forward strand.
GCATGCGACAGCGATGACACGTGTTTCTGTACGTGTCGAATGAAGATTAGCCTCTTCCGAGGTAGACGCAAGCATGTTGGACACTAGAATTATCCAGCTCTCAAACAATATATTTTAACTATCAAAGTCAAATGGGTCGGTTAGATCAGATGATATTGAGTTCAGGTTGACGGAATCGGTGATTTTTTGGCCAAATAGCATTTTGGACGTCTAAATAGGAAATGAAAGTACAATAACGGGGCGACTACGATACTATAGGCTTTTGTTTCCGTAATCGTATTCTAACCAGAGTCGTCCGCCAGCAAGCATAGGAAAGAAATCCCCCGGGGACCAGGTGATCCCTAGGTTACAGCAGGGCAGTCCTGATTGAACTAACTAGTTGCTTAGCCAAACTCGTGACATTTATCAATGAACTGTGTGTCAACGATATATATATATATATATATATATATATATATATATATATATATATATATATATATATATATATATATATATATATATAATATACGTAGGGATAAGATCAAGTAAGAACCATTGTTACGGTAAGAAATAAGAACCTATATGAGTCGTCGGATTATATGATGGACGTCCAAGATTTAATGAATTATATAAGGTAACTGTGCATTGTCTTGATTAGATAATTTATTTATTAGGTAATTAAGTATAAATGACATTTAAAGTCATTACCAATTAGGAAACAAAATATTGTTATTTGTTTTTTCAAATTTGTTTTAGTAAATTTTATTATGAATATAAATTAGAAATATTAATGTTTTTTATTCGTGTTTATATATTAAATAAATATCCGGGTTACACTTTTTATAAATTTATATTTACTATCAAGTATTATACAAAGAACATGCACGAGTATGTTTTTTTTAAATAAGCACGATTAAATATTATCGCACGTGTAATTTAAATATTGCACATTTTATGTACCGTTTTATTTATTATTACACGTATATTTTATGTTTTTTTTTGAAAGCATGCACTAGTAAATGAAAGAGATATAGAAATAGAATGCTTACTCGTGCAATATTAAATGAATGAGAGATAATATGCACGAGTAAGTTGCATTGAGTGCACTAGTAAGTATTGCACGATTTATGTTTTTTTTGAAAGCATGCACGAGTAAGTGCACTCGTAAGTATTACACGTTTTATGTTTTTTTGAAAGCATGCACGAATAAGTGCAAATGAACATCTATGTGCATGTGCATGTATTGGTTGTGCACATGTACATTTCGTGCATATATTATAATATTACACAATGTGCGATCAAATGATATGTATCATGCACGCTAAGTTCAATTTATGAGCAAGACGCCGGAATGGGTAAAATAAATGAAATCAAATAATAGTTTATCTTAATTGTGTCAAGTTATATATAATGGTAGTAAATACCTTTTGAAGTTTAAAAGGTAACCATGTATATCTATCCTAAAATATCAATCATCTAATTAATATGGAAAAATAATATAGAATCATGATCGTTGATTTTATTTAATCATGTGGTCTAGATTGGTTCTTATTTCTTACCGTAACTATGTTCTTACTTGATCATATCCCTATATATATATATGATCAAGTAAGAATCAGAGTTACGGTAAGAAATAAGAACAGTAATGTGCCACACGATTAAACAAAATCAGCGTCTATGATTCAATTATATTTTTGTATATTAAAGGTATTGTTTATATTTTTGGGCTGATATATACGGTTACCATATTTTAAAATCAAAACATTTACTACCTAAAATAAATGCTTCCCGTTTGACCTAAAAAAATAAATAACGAGTATTTTCATCGTCCTACCGTCTTCTCAAAATCCAAATCATTGATGAAAATGAATGTAGGTGTTTTTAATATTCGTGTATGAATTTTATTGCTTACACGTTTAATATATTATGTTATATGGTTTAATTTATTGTAATCGTGCCAACAACAACGATTCCGACGCCGTTGATGGTAACGATGGTGGCGATGGTGGCGTCGATGGTGGCGATGGTCCGTTATATGAAGTTTATAATGTTTGAATACTTCTCGTGCAATGTTGAATTTGATTTTGAATGAAATCGTGCTTAGTACATTATATTATTTGTAGTCGTGCTTTTTATATTTAGTCGTGCTTTTTATACATTCGTGTTATACCAGTAGTGCATATTAACATGATCAAGCGTGTCAGTGTATACCTGCAATATTTATGTATAATGCACGACTAACAACAATATAAAAACGTCTAAGCACTACTAACACCAATTAAAAAACATTAGCACTACTACATTGAACATATACCACTTGACAAAATTAAAAGATAAAAGCACGACTAACAACAATTACAAAACTTATAAGCACGACTAATAATATACCTTATATATAAATACAAATCACTAATAAAGCACTACTAACAACAATTACAAAACTTATAAGCACGAGTAATAAAATGAACATACACTATTTATAAAAACAATACTATAACACTTTTTTTTTTTTGGTGTAATATACTATAACACTATTAAATTGAACATACACAACTTATAAACACATAGTACATGCACGGATACAAAATTGAACATAGACTACTAATAAAAAAAATATAAACTACAAGTTTGAAGATGCACAACTAATAACAAATATATTGCACGAATACAAAATTGAACATAGACTACTAATAAAAAAAAATATAAACTACAAGTTTGAACATGCACGACTAATAACAAATATATTACAACACTACTGTATATTAAACACTACTAACACTAATAATAAATCGGATGACACGAGTTAATTTTCATCCGTGTAATAATTAATAGGTATTCAATATATATTTCCATAAATGTAATATATATTTCCATAAATGTAATATGCAAACGTTTTGAAAGGTGTGCAAAATATTTTTTTTCCAAAACACGAAACAACATTAACTATTAGCCTTATTTAGACGTAAGATCTCAATCATTCGCTTATTTAGACGTAAGATCTCAATCATTCGTGCTTTAATCTAACGCTCCATAATTATTCTTATTTATTACCGTAACAACTGTTTTTACCGAATCCCGACCCTCTATATATATATATATTCATGGTTATTTTGATCATTTTGGACCAAAACGGGTCACTTGATCAGGTTATTTCACCGGGTACATACGAATTGTGTTCAGTTCAATGATCAATCATAAATGGAAAACCTCATAAGTCACAATACTCATAACTGAAAAAGCATTTAAATGAGTTAAATAAACTAGCCAAACATGACTTGAGCTCACAGATACTAAACCACTACTTACTACTAGTATACATAACATTATGACATTTAACAAACAATCCACTTTAAAACAAGTCTTCCAAGAAACCAACCTACAAACAACATACTAGTAAAAACTCGGAACAATCTTCAAAACCAGGATCTCAGTTATCATAAAACCATGGAGCAGTTTCTATCCTGTCTTTTCAGGATCGGGATCTATCGCGCGGTGGGGGAGAACGGCTGCACGTGACGAAGTACAATGAGAACAATGAGAACAATGAAAAACGATACTACAAAGTTAGAGATACTTAGGATGAGAAACACGTTACCTGGTGTATCTCCCATTAGCAGGACTTTGCACTACGGCTACGAGGAGCATAGCCAGGGCTGCCTCGGGATTCATGTCGAGTATAACCTGGGCTCCTGCCATGGGGTTCAAGTTTGGAGTTTATATTGCCGTAATCTGGGCTGTCCCTGTCTCTTCGAGTGCCGTAGTCTGGACTACCCCTCTCCCTTCCGTATGGGCTTGGAGATCTCCTACGTTCGTATCCTCTCCTAGGAGAGGAATCCCGACCTCCTCTTCTATCAGGGCTGTATCCATTTCTTCTATCATCATCGTCACGGATTGCATACTCCACTGTTATAACCCGGTCCATAAGCTTGCTGTAAAGATATCAGAAGGAAAACAAAACACAGCATTTTAAAAATAGGATTCAGAACAGCATATTGATGAATCAGAAGAATAATATGTCATGAAAAAACATACCTCATATTGGTTGCTTCGAGTGCTTTACTAGCATCCTCCTCTGTTTCGAATTGAATGAAGGCAAAATTCCTTCTGATTCTTATGTTGATTATTTTTTTCCATGGGTTCAAAGTGTCTCTCTAGATCCCTGGTCCTTGTATATATTGGATCAAAGTTTATCACAAACAAGGTCTTCGAAGGTTTTGCACTACCTGAAGACTTTCCACCAGCTGCCCTTTTACTATCACGCTCATGCTACAAAAGTAACATCAGATGTCATGCAAAAGCGTTCTATTAAGTTAAAATCACAAAAATATGCACTATAAGTTTATACCTTTGTCCATTCAACACGAAGACGACGACCTTTTCTTCCAAATTCAATACGGTCAAGCCTTTTTATGGCATCTTCAGCATCTCTCTCATCCTCCATGTAAACAAAAGCAAATCCTACGAATTCATGATGGTAAGGAACGAGAGCAAGGAAAATATATTCAATATACATAAACTTCAAAATATTGAAGCCATTTAGTCTATGCAAAGAGACATCGTATGACAAGTGCACCAATTGGTCCAACTTTTTCCTTTACGAAAACAATATGAGAATAAACTATTCAGAAGTGTACCATAACACCTTGTCTGTCAGAGAATGCGAGATCATCATGATTTTATTGTTGTAACATGTCAGGAAGTGAGGACGGTTCAAAAGTCATGAGAAATGAAAAAGGCAATGAGTGTCTCAGGGGAATATGTGGTGCCATGGCGAATCAGATGGTTCTTCAGTAAAACATATGAACATGGATGCGTTGGCACAAGCCAGGAAGGAATGGAGAGACCATCCATCTAAGAAAGGCATCGATGTTCCAAAAATTCCTGCGCCAAAGAAATTACTGAGTACATGGGTCTATACCTGAAAAAGATACACTCCACTTGTCCTTTAAGACAGTAGCAAATGCATCCATCCAAATAACAATTTCAAGATGATAGTGACCTATATTTTACACTTTTTATTGCTTATGAGCTGTTAAAATAATCGAGCCCTATAATTAGTCCATAGATCTAATCAAAGAAACAAAAAAAAGTTCTAGCAAATCATTTACCAGCTAAAAGTGTAACAAGGGAGAACTCTTGATATCCAATATCCATCTTCCAACATATTACTACACACGTTGTATAAGGACTAAAATCAATCTTCGGATTGCATTGAGCCAGTCTAACTGAACTGGAGAGCATTTCTTTGTTCTTGCTGATATAAGGTGAAGTGTTCAAACTACTCTCTGGTAATAATGGTTCCAAAACCACATGTGAAGATGCAGAACTGACAAAAATTGAGGGATGAACGTAGAGTTGGACAGAAGCCAGAACTTGAAGACTCGATGAAGGAGTTATCACATGTAATATACAGATGTTCAAATCCATATTTAGCATAATCCTAGCACCCTCCATGCATCGAACCAATCAGGGAAGAATTTCATGTTGCACACTCATTTCCAGGAACAGGAACATATTGGGTTACTATTGGTCTAAACCAATCCTCTCCGAGCAATATGTTATACCCCATTGGTTACTCAACAAATTAGCTGGAAAGCGGGTCATTTAATCAAATTTGGTGCATAATAAGTCAAAATCAAATATAAGTTTCAAAATATTCCTAGGGTGAGGGGGTTATTGTGAACAACCACGGGGCCCGTAGTTATCACTGATGTTACTTACAGTTACACGTATAAAGAAGAGCTTCAAACAAGACAAGATAACACTTACCAGACTTCATGTCTACTCTTTTCAATCCCTTCCATATTTTCTGAAGAGCCGCTCAATTTTCAGATTGCCTTACATCGTAGTCCAGGTTTCCAGAAAAGAGGCCTCATTGTAATTTGCTACTCCTTAAATCTGTAACAAATAGTAGCAAATGAATTAATTATTTCAAAAACAAAGAATAGAAAATAAAACTCAACACAATCTATGGAGACAATCGCAATAATGTACCATAAACTTCCATTCAATGTGATTACTAGCAGTTGAACATAAATAACCAGAAAATGGAAATTATGGACCTGTTTATACAGTTTATCCAAGAACCAGAAGAAAGAAGAAAGAAAAAAGAAAAGAACAAACCCTATTTTTAAATTTCCCTCGCTAAAAATTCTTCAAATACAACAATTCGAGTAAACAAAAAGATATCATAAGTCGAATTGAGAACTCGGATCTAACGGTGGATAAGAAAAAGAAATCAGAGAAACTCAACAAAGTGCAGAAATAGCTTAGATCTGAAGATGGGGAGTACCTTCGCTTAACAACGGCCGACGGAGAAAAACTTCGAATGTAGGGAGAGAAAGTAGGGTTTATGGGTAAGAGGGCCGAAGGGGGTTGCGTTTCGCTATACTTAAACTCGACCGGGAGATACAAACGACACCGTTTTAAAGCTAGAATTACTGAATTAAAAATCTTCAAAACCCACCTTTTACTTATAAAAATATATAATTTTAAAAAAAAAATCATTATCAAACTATAATACACAAAATTCATAAAAATTTGTTAATGTTATTATTTAATCTTTCATCATCAAACAATCTATCTTTAAAATAATTAAAAATATATATACACTTATAATATCATAAAAAAAAGTTTTTTCTAAATAAATAAAGATATGTATTATAAAAATAAAAAAATTATTCTTTAAAATAAGGTATTTATATTCAATAATTTTTAATATTTGTAAAATAACCTTATATCTCGACCTTTTACTTATAAATATCATATTATATTTGCTCAATTTTTATCAAAACTAATATTTTATATATAGATATTCAAAAACCCGCACAAGGTGCAGGTATTACACTAGTATTACTTTTATCTGAGATTCTGAATGACTGAAATTCATAATAATATATTAAAATTTTCATAAGACCAACCAAGTTTAATCTCGAACCCCCCTATTTTCTGCATTTTGGGTTTCTTTTGCCTATCAACGGCATGAACAATGAAATCATGGATTTATAATCATGAATTGTCAACCTCGGATAACACTACGATTATGGTTATCAACGGTTGTATGATATAGTGTAATCGCCAATAGTCATTGACAATGCTATTTGAACCGTCAATTGTTGTTGATAATGTAATTATGAATTGTTAGCTGAAGTTGAATTGAAGATATGAACTAAGTAACTAACAATGATCGTTGACAATACAAGCAATTATAGTAAAAAAAAAATTGGAAGACAAAGGATTAAAGTTAATAGTTACATGTTCAATTTTACTACATTATGCGGTTAACACTTTTGTTCTATAATTTTATGTGTAATAAAATAAACGATAATATACCTCTTAAAATGCATCTAGCATTGGATTATTTTGTTTCAAATTTCTTCAAATGTATAATTGACGTTTACGTCCGATGATAATTTTAAAATGGACCATTTAGATTAAGATGGTCAAAGCAATAGATGATTAGCAATTTTAAAATTATAAAACATTCAAATAAGAACAAATTGTAATGATAATCATAATCACGTCTCACCTACAATCTCTCAACCTTAAAGCCATATTTCTAATCCAATGATCACACCTCCACACAAAGTACGTTCAACTCCCACAACCCTCCACAACTTCCATAGCCTTCCTAAGAGGATAGATCAACAAAGAATCAACACAAGACCACCTTTGATATGGGTGCAATCGATTTGATTCACCGAGAATTTAACCTTCTGTATCTTGTTCGGATCTTCGACAACAAAATCTCCCATGCGATATAAAACCCATGAACCGGGTTTGTTCAAATATTGTTGTGACTCGGCACTTTGACCATCCGATGTACTTAGTTGGAATCGAACCGGCCTTAAATCCCATCCATGCACATGCTCAAGGCTACATACTCTCCGGCCAAGTCTTCTCATCGGCTTCCCGACTTGTAGCCTAAAAAAGAGTGTGTATGTTCCTACCGGAAATTTGAACTCTACCTCGCCATTTATCTCTAGCCACCAGATGTTTTGGAGATATGCTATCATTTTGAATCTAAAGATCAATGACAACCAATTCAAACTTCGAATTATTTTAAACTCATCGACCATAAAATTGAAATTACAAAAACAAAAACAAAAGACGATTAATCGGAAAAAACTTACCTAGATTCGTCTGTAGTAAGCCGACTCCAATGTCGTCGATCATCGATGCATGTGATAGACATGGCCTTAGATGAAATGGCCAAGCACATATCACCGGTTCTTATCCAACCATATTTCCTATATGCACAAAAATTCAAAGGAGAAAAATTAGGGTACGTTTGGTTCATCTTACAAAATAGATATAAAAATGATAATTTTGTCAACAAATATAAAATGATGTTTAGGAATGATGGACAGACACATATCACCTAGTGATAAAGATCCATGTACTGAATAAATCATCTAATAATTATGTTTAGAAATAAATCACCACTTAATAGAACTTTAATCATGGATTATTAATATAAAATATATAAAGTGATAATTCTACATATTATTATTTTGTGAAATATGAGTGTTGGTTTTTCATTAACTATAATATTTGTAAAAATAAAACTATTACCTCATAAAATAGTTATTTCATAGATCCATACATAAACTTTTTCCTTACACACTTATTTTTTCTGTCAAAAATAATTGAGATCCATAAAAAATATTTTAAGTCTAGCATTGCATTCATTATTCATAAAAATAAAATAAAAATAAAAATAAAAATTATTAGTATCATTATTATTAAATAATAACAATAAATAATAATAATAATAATAATTTCATGACAAACATGAAGAGCAAGAAAAAATGTGTTTCAACTTAATCGAAATTTACAACGAAAAAAGCTTGAAATTGCTATAAATAAAAATAATAATAAAAAGTAGAAAGAAGATGAAAAAGAAGATGAAATTACCTTTTTACCATCATCAAAAAAATGGGGTCGAGAGAGACAAGCAAAGATATCCTTTTTACACTCGCAAAAACGAGGATTAATCTGCATCAAATCATCTCCAACAAACACTTGATCGATAATAAACTGATAATTCGAAGGTAATTTGGATTCCCAGATAAAATCTGCACTTGAAGCCCCACGGAAAATCCGGTTTAACCGGGCCAAGCTGCAGATCTCCGGCGGGTCAAGCCGGGATAGTACTAAAGCGATGCAACTCTCCGGTATGTCACCTAATTTGGGTCGGGTCGTTAACCCGGATCCGGAATCCCCTTTTGATAAAGAAAGATTAGCACCCATAAACAAATGGGTATTTGAGAATCTGGGATTGGGGGTTCTGAAATGGGTTTTGTGGAGAAGATGAGGAAGAAGAAGGAGGGGGTTTTGGAACACGTAAGTTCAGTAGCCGATGCGTGACAGCGGGTTCGGGTGATTCTATCCGTATTTGTCAACTTGGACCGGGAAGGAAATATCCGAATACATGAGGAAAACCAGATTGAGTGATTTTTGTTAGAGAAAAGAACACGGTTGTATTGTGATAAGTCGAGGTAAAAGATGATAGTGAATGTGTAAGCTGTGACGATTCATATATTTGACATCCTCACAAAGTGAGTTGGGTTTGTTTGAATGGATGTAGATATATATAGTAGTGTGTTGGTGCATCACTAAAGTAATTGTTTTCCTTTGTTATTACAGCTCATATCCAGCAATTTTCTTTTCTGGGGATTTGGTTCGACGGTTTTAATGACGCGGTTTAAAAAATACACGCTGTAAAAAAAATATTCGATAAAATGATAAAGACATGTACGGAAGTCAAAATTTGCAAAACCACTCCAATGTATGGTACAAAATACAATGGCTTATTGTTACATGTTGATGTCAAGACAGTGGGTAATGGTTAACTTAGTTGGTTTATGGTGGAAATATTCGAATTTATGTACGGAAAAAACTCGGTTGAGTAGGTAATGGTTTTAGTTAGAGAAAAAACACGGTTTGTAATTAATTAATGTAATAAATGACAATGAATGTATAACTTGTGATTCATGTATTTCATCATTACAAAGTGAGTTGGTTTTATTGATATACACGCTGTAAAAGAAATATTCAAAAAAAAAAAAAGACGTGTACGGAAGTCAAAATTTGCAAAACCAATGCAAATGTATGGTACAAAATACAACGGCTTATTGCCACGTGTTGATGGCAAGATAGTGGGCAATGGTTAACTTAATTGGTTTTTAGTGAAAATATTTGAATATATGTATAGAAAAAACCCTGTTATGCAGGTAATGGTTTTAGTTAGAGAAAAAACACGGTTTGTAATTAATCGAGGTAATAAATGATAATGAATGTATAACTTGTGATTCATGTATTTCATCATCACAAAGTGAGTTGGTTTTATTGATATACACGTAGTAATGGTGGTACAATCAGAAAAGGTGACGGTTTATATTTGTCATGACAACTCATTTACAGAAGTTTTACGGTTTAAATTTGTATTCTTCTTTTTTTTTTTTGTGACATTATTCAAAATAAATGCATAGAATAAGGAAGGACCAGATAAATAAAAGGTGAGTTTAAAAATCGAAATTTTGGAAGGCAACATTGTTAAATGAAATGTTCCTACTAATTATCAACCCGTAGTTAGTTATGTTAATCTATCCATTGTTTTTCCATCTCTATCAAGCTCGACAAATTAATGGTTAAATTATTGTCACTAATTGAAACATAATGTTTCAAGTATGCCCATTCAACTAGTTTACATTGGAATCGAGTTCAAACTAAGGTCTATACGGTTGTTCCCCAATCTTCCATCTTGTGCACTTCCTTCGACGACAAATGTTATGTTATCCGTTCTCTTGAGACCGACTCGCTCTCCTTTTCCTTGAAGATCTCTCTACTCACGGATCTACTTGTTGTACTTTTTTATTTCTTTGATATTTCTTTTATTCTCTCTTCATGACGGTTTGTCCATCTGCCGAATTCTTTCGACCTTTCGGTTCATTAGACATTGTGTCGTCTAGTGCATCGAATTGTTTTCCTTTATCAATTAAAAAAACTAGTTTACGTTTGAAATATCCAATAAAAAGATAATCAAACTAGGTGAAATTGTGTTACTAAAAACTAAAAAAAAACTAGTTTAGATATAATTATTTTCCATATATAAATTTGGAGTATATCTAATGGTTAGATCGTAAGAGAAAGGCTTAAGAAGTTTGTTGTGTAAATTTTTGAGGTTTATGAGAAGATTGGACAAAAGAGTTTAATTTCCATTTTTGGTTAGGTTAAACTACTCTTTTACGGTTGGATTTTGGATATGTTGTAGTAGTTGTGATGGATATGAGTGAGGATGTTTGGAGTCGTGATCCTTGCATACGTATAAGAAAAAAAAGTGTATGTACTATATATTTATTTACCTGGTTAAATATGAATTGTAATATAATTCACTTGTATTAACAAACCTTTCAAATTATTTATATATGTAGTTCATGCATCCTCTTAAATGTAGACAGAGCTTAGCAGGATGAAGTTATCCATTACGTAAGTCTAGCGGGATTTTATGAGATTCACTTACTAATATCCATGTTTGGATGAAAATGTCGTTTATTACTAATATGGTCGAGAGGTGGAGGCTAAAGACCCTTTTCACCTACCAGTCGGTGAGGTCACGTTCACTTTAGAAGATGGGCACTGATTTCTTTGGCTAGAAGCAGATGACGGATAAGTTTCTTGGAGTTGTTCCCCCGAGGGGATTTTAGTTTGCTCGTCCTTACGTATTCGGTGACTATTTGAGCATTTTGCACAAATGCAATATGATACCGACGAGGACATTGTCAGGGTTTTTGCAAGAGATTATATCTTGCAATTTATAGGGCGGGATATTATTCAATGATACTAGAGGTAAGAATGTACAAATCCTCTACCTCCCGTTATTGTAGGACTTTGAAGAGGCCAGTCAACAGAGTTGGAGAGTGTTGCACTTGCATACATGTGTAGTCACTTATGTAGAGCAACTCATAGTGGGGAAAACCGATATAGCTGCACCACTTACCTTGATACAAGTAAATAAATTTGTGTTTATATTTTCTAATTATTTACATGGACAACTTGCTAACTTAATTTTTGTTTCTACAGTTGTGGGCATGGGAACGGATGACAATCGGGAGACCGACTTGTACAATCATCCCATCAGACGGGGATGAACAAGTTGTTAGGAATGCAACTAGGAGGAAAGTAACTAGGGCTGCTAGAGATTTATTTGGGATTCAAAAGCCTACGCCTGACTACCAACTTATTCATGGTGATGATTTTTTAGCTAGAAGGTATGCTTATATTTGTTTATCCAAAAATATGTTTTTTTAATGTAACTAATAACTTACAATTTGTTGAATACTTTTTTAGGTGGATACGTTGTTCCTACAGCTATGAACATTCACTTCACACTCTCGAGTTTATCGAGATGCTTTGGACAAACAACTACAACCTGAGTTTAGCTTGATTATGCCAAGCTTGTCGATATAAATTACACTAAGATAAGGTACATCCTAAAAATGTTTTTTTTAATAGTTTATATGGGTTCTTTATACACGAGATGTATTGGAACTTCTTCCCGAGATATGCCGATCGGGGTCCCATATATATACGACATAGGCTCCACTAGCTTATATGTTTTGACATAGTTGAATGTCATCGACCTGATCGGGTCATGCCACCAACTATATCACGTGCTTGTGACTATAACAAACAACTAGGGTTGTGCATCCGGTCCAGACCGGACCGGAATTTTCGGTCCCATTCCGGACCGGTGGACCGGAATTTTCAAAAACCTGGGACGGGAACCGGACCCGGACCGAAATAAATTTATTATATATATATATATATATATATATATATATATTTGCAAATAACTAAAAAATATTTTCAAATAATATATATTTTTATTAAATATGTACAAAATATATATGATTTTTTAAAGTATATAAATTTAAATTAATAAAAAAAATATATAAATAATTTTAGGTCCGACACGGTCTTTTCCGGTCCGGAACCAGTACGGAACTGGACGGGACCGAAAATTTCCTAAAATCCTAGACCGGGGACGGATTTGGTCCGGACCAGTCCGGTTTTCGGTCCGGTCCGGGTCTATATTTTGCACAACCCTACAAAGAACTACACAAGCTGGATCAAGAGAAAAACTAGACTATATGTATGAATACATTTTTGGTGGAAACCAAAAATGTTCATGTATCATAAAGTGAATATGTAATTATATTGACTTATATGGATATTCATTATCACATCACAACCACTCAGTGTCTCAATGCCCGAAGCATCACGTCGTTACATGATTTAGTATACAAATATCACACGCCGATTCATTTCCCGGCAAGGTTCACCCCTATTGGACATTATCATTGTGTGTGTCAAATTTGTACATGAAAGTAAGCAATTGTGAAAAAATAGCTATAAATATTTATAATCAAACTTCTCACATTCTCTATTTTTTTAAATTTGTAGGTGACGTGACTGATGTAGGAGTGAGAAGGCCAGAAACAACAAACATTGCTCGCCAACTACATAGTTCACAATGTCTTGATGGGTTCAGCCAAAACGTGAACACGTATTGCAACTACGTGTCAAGTCAAGGTACTAGCTTAATGACTAGAGCAGTAGTTGATCCATTCTTTTTTCTTAGGGGTGTTATAGGAGGTGCTTCATCTTATATGCCTACACTAGAGGTTCCATGATCCACCCATCAATCTCATATTGTTGGGTCATCATTGACTACGCCCTCGAGCTTCAGTCAATCGGGCTTTCCTAGAGTACCAATATCAAACGTTTTAGTAAGTAGGACGTTATACGATCCGAACTATCCGAACATTTACATGTTCAAGTTCAACTTGTTTATAAACAAGTTGGGCCTATTTTTAAACTAGCTTTAAAATTGTGTTCATATTCGACTCGTTTAAAAAATGAACGAGTTTGGGTCGAATTTTTGCCAAGTACAAGTAGTTCGACTAATATAACAATCTTACATTGTTATTCAATTCGAACCTAAATATTTAACAAGTTTTACAATGTGTTCATATATGACTCATTTTAAAAGTGAACGAGCTCAAACTTTTCGAGCCGAACCCGAATAGCCCGTCTCATATAACAACCGTTAACCGTTTTAGGATGATACCATGATTAACGAAAAATAAAAGTTAGGAACTAATCTATAATTTACCGAAACAATTGGTTACCATTTGTGATTTATTAACAAGGGAAAATAAAAGAGGACAACTTTCATTTTTTTGCCAAATGTGAAATATAAGAAAATTGTAATTTTTTTCTGGAAAAAAAGAAGAAGAAGAAATATTATTAGTTTGTGATTCTTATTCGTGGCAACTCTATCTGATATTTGGTACTCTAAATCATGAGGGCCCTCATTTTTTCCGCAAAAATACAATCCCAAACTCAATCTTATCCAAATCTAAAGAGTTCCCAACACCACCTACATTATAATCTAACTAGTTTGATTAGTATTTTAAAAGTACTTTTTTAATACATATCTATGATTTTAGTACTTTTTTTTTACTAGTTTGTGTCTTCAGGACAATATTGATATAAAATTTTTTTTTTAGAAATATACATGTATTATCATCATCCACAATCAAACAAAGTTTAACAGGTAAATGAAGAGATGAAGTAAAGGTAATAACTCCTTCCTTGCCCTTGGAAGCAATCCAATGTGCAGCCTGATTCCTTCTTCTGCTGATGCTGGACAAGTGACAGGAATCCAGATGTAGCACTTCCATTTTAATCCTCGAAACTACTCGACCAATATCACCTCTAATGGCAATGCACGAGTTCAGTTTGTGAATGGAGTAGCAGAGTCCGACTCACAAATCACTCTAGACCATCCCCGTTCCGAAGCAATACTAATCGCCCAGCGAACCGCTTCACCCTCCGCACATTCCACTTGCCACTTCCCAGACAGCGGTTTTGCCCCCGCAAACAGAACAGCTCCCAAACAATTTCTGGCTATCACACCAACACAACTACTCCCCATCCACCTGCACAACAGCGTCACAATTGAATTTAATGATGCCAGTATTCGGTTTCGTCCATTTGACATCGAGACTATCAGGAAGGGAACGAAATGCTCGATGAGTGTAAGTGAGAAAATCATGAAGTAAATCCCGGGCTTCATCTGCAATGGCTCTTGCTGATATTGGTATTCCCATAAAAATTTTCTTATTTCGGGCATTTCATAAAGTCCACAATAGCGCAACCCATAATTGAAGGTCTGTAGCAGAAGCTTTCTCTCTGCCAGATCGAAGCAGCACTCCATCGTAGACACTGCAACGTATCCTATCCTCGGAATCATTTTCCAAAAACATCACTCGTTTTCGGACATGAAGCAAGGACATGAAATGTAGTCTCAATTTACCACATTCAGTGCACCAGGGATCGATCTTCACATGCCTATGTAAGTGATTAGCTTTACATGGGATAACATCCCTTACAAGCCCTCCAAACAAAAATTTTCACCTTAGGTAGGATATTGATCTTCCACAACGCTTTCCACCTACCAATACCCCTCCTTGAAGAAGATTACAGTCAGATCCCATCAAACGATTGCGTTCGTTCAAAATCAAGTGATAAGCCATTTTGACACTAAACAAGCCATTAGTAGAATAAAACCAATATGGTTCGTCTGCCAATTCATAGCTTAACAGCGGTATCCTTACCCCACGTCACAATCAGAGGTCCAAGCACCTCCAAAACCTTATCCAGCCTTCACTCCCACGTGTCTAGTCAATAAGATCAATAACCCGCATTGCAACATTATTGTCAGAAGGGTAAGCAATGGGTTTAAACACAAGGGACGGGGTATCCACTTATCATGCCACACAGAAAGCGATGCACCGCTTCCAATGTTCCAACAAATACCTTTCAGTAGAAACTCTCTGCCGCTAAGAATGCTTCGCCACATGTAACTTGGTCGGTATCCCATACTTGCAGTCATGAAAGATCCCGAAGGATAATAACGCGCCCTGAGAAGTCTAGCAAGGAGGGAGTCATCAGTGGTGATTAATCTCCATCCCTGTTTGACTAACATTGCGAGGTTGAAAGCCTTCATATCTCTGAATCCAAGGCCCTCATCCTCCTTAGATTTACACATCTTCTTCCAATTATCCCAATGAATCTTTATATTACCCTCGGTCGAACCCCACCAGAATTGACACATCAGACGTTCAATGTCATCACAAACACCTTGTGGCATTTCCAGACAAGACATAGCATAGGACGGAATTGCTTGGACCACTGCCTTCAATAACACTTCTTTTCCATCTCTGTTGAGCGTTGTTTCCTTCCACCCTTTTAGCTTCTTCCAAACCCTTTCTTTAATTTTTGCAAAAATAACTTTCTTAGATCTACCAACCATGGTGAGAAGCCCAAGATACCGTTCATGCCTATCCACTTCCCTCACCCCCACACCTTCAACAATCGCATCTCGTCGATCCCTCGGAACATTATTGCTGAATGAAATTTCAGATTTCGCAAAAATTAACCTGTTGTCCTGACACCTTTCCGTATTCACGGAGAATAGAAACAATTTCATTGCTCTGTTGACAGGATGCCTTCGCGACAATAACACTATCATCAGCAAAAAACAAATGTGATATTCTTGGAGGAGTAGGAGCAGTCCTAATACCTGAATACCTCCCCTTTCTTCACTTCTTCTGATTAAGTTGGATAATCCTTCTGCACAAATGAGGAACAAAAAAGGAGAGAGTGGGTCACCTTGACGTAATCCGCTGCCAGGAACAAAAGTAGGAGTAAGTCTCCCCTCCATTAGAACCGAGAAGGATACCGAGGTCACACACCTCATTATAGTGGAAATCCACCTCTCACAAAAGCCCATCTCTCATACAAATTTCAAGAAATCTCCATTCAACACGGTCGTAGGCTTTTCTCCATATCAATCTTCATAGCCATATAGCCTTGCTTCCCCTCTCTCGTCTTCATGTAATGAAAAAGCTCAAAAGCGGCAACAACATTATCCGTAATAAGACAACCCGGGACAAAGACGCTCTGAGAAGGAGAAATAATCTTTCCCAGACACCTTTTAAGCCTGTTAGCAAGAAACTTGACAAAAAATTTATAAATAACATTACACAAACTGATAGGCCGAAGTTCTTTCATACAAATAGGATTAGAAACCTTAGGGATGAGAGAAATGAAAGTGTGATTGAAATTAGGCGGAAAAGGACTCCCTCAAAAGATCGCATATAAACTGTGTGACATCATTACCGATAATATCCCAATGTTTATGAAAGAAGAGAGCAGGAAGTCCATCAGGTTCGGGAGCCTTTGCCGGGTGCATATCGAAAACTGCACTACGAACCTCTTCGTACGTGCAAGGGCCATCCAACTCAGCATTGTCAGAACTATCCAATTTCACCACCACAGACATAGGCGGAATAATATGATTCTCATTTCAGTAGCAAACAGTTTAGTGAAATACGACATCGCAACATTTGTTTTTCCAGCCACCGATCTCCATGATAACCCATCATCATCCACTAATCTCGTAATTCTATTTCTCCTCCGTCGACCACTAGCCTTGTTATGAAAGAAAGCATTATTCCTGTCCCCGCACTGGAATTCGTTTGCTCTCGCACGTTGATGCCAATACATTTCATCCTTTCTCAATAAAGTCCGTTGTATCATTTCCAACTCCTTACGTCGTTGAAGTCGTTCCTCATTTAAGCCCGCTTCATGGATACTCTTAAGTTATGTCCTAATCTTTGCCAACTCAAATCTGGTATGGCCAAAATTATACTTTCCCAATCGGTCAAATTAGAGCAACATCGGACAATTTTCCCGCAGTTCCCGATAACGACAAACTACTCCCAGAGTTTTGCCATGCATTTCGGACTACCTCAGCACATCCTTTATCAAGTGTCCAGAAAGATTCAAATCTAAAAGGTTTTAAAACTGTAACCGAAGGCAGTGCATTGTCGGAATAGTTAGTGGTAACCAAGATGGGATTATGGTCAGAAAACACCCTTGGAAGATGCAGTAACTGAGAATGAGGGAACTTGTTGATCCATTCCAAAGTCGCAAATCCGAGATCAATACGTTCCTGGATAAGCCATCCTCCTGATTGACCATTATCCCACGTGAACCGTGGCCCCACATAATCCAACCCTCTCAACCCACAATCTGGACCGTTTCGCCAAAGTCTTGCATAAGAATGAAGTCCGGAGGAAGCCCTCCACATTTATCATTTGAGGACAATAATAAATTAAAGTCCCCAATGACAAGCCATGGTTCCTTGACATCATCTTTATTTTTTTTTATAAGCTCTAACGTATACCGCTTATCGCTCCCTCTCGGCCAACCATAGATCCCTGTGAAGTGTCAATCATCAACCACCGCATCGATATGATGTTGAGTGTATGTAGAAATCGCCACATTGACCGTGACGTCCACATCAAAACAAACCACCCGCTGCCTTGACACTATACACAGTGAAACAACCATCAAACTGTAACCTGATGCGAAGAAATTCCATCTTCTTCCTATCGCTCTTGTCTCGCTCAAAACAATAGGTCGGGTTCCTTCTCCTTCACTAGTCTTGCTAGTTGAGAAATTGCCGGGCCTTTACCCAATCCCCGGAAATTGAGGCTTACGATATTCATTGCTCTCGGCAAGAGAGACTTTCGCGTCTCTCCTGCCGATCCTATCACAGTTTCCGTATTCTTTGCACGTTTATTGATATAAGCTGAAGATTCCCACCATCTACCACTTCCTGTACCAATTGTCGCTTCTCTCCACAGTACACCCAATCTTGATCCTCCTCTGACGTCTGCATGGTGCTTCTTGCCAATCTCTTCCATTTTTGGTTTGTTGTGTCTGAATTGGCCGTGTGATCATCTGTCAAAGTTGACTTGTGAATATGGTCTCCACTAGGTACAGGTGTAGCAAGTGTAACCACTGGCTGCTTGAGAGTTACATTTCCAATGATTGCAGAAACTTCTATTTCTTCCGATCTAGGCAAGGCCACAGTCTCATCTATGTTTTTAGTCAATACCTCCTCTAAAATTCTGCCTCTTCTACCCGTGCAACCTGGTCTGTCCCTGAAGGAAGATGTGTACCCTGATTAATCTCCTAAGCCTCCACAACATTCTTAATCTTGTCCGGCTTATATGCAGGTGCACGAAGCCCATCATCATACTCATTCTTTTACTCTTTTGCCTCTTCATCACTGCACTCGGTCTCGGTATGGCCCAATCTCCCGCAGCAGTAACAAAAGTTGGGAAGTCTTTCATACTTCATTGACAGCCATATTCTATCATCACCAAACGACATTAGAATACCTCTCCTCAACGGTTTTGATACGTCAACCGTAGCCCTGACTCGGAGAAATAAATTGGTCATGGTGATGCTTTCTTTATCAAATTCCATAAAACCTCCTGTCAGATCGCCAATTTCCTGCGCTAAAGTTTGTGTACCCATGCCAACAGGGACGTCGTGAACTCTAATCCAGAAGGGAACATGAGTAAACTTGATTTTTGATGGCTGTATGATCCTGGTTCTTGCAAGGCAAGCAAGGCCTTATCAAAGGACCATGGTCCCCTTAGTCAAAACATGTTCCTTGTCTTCCACATAGGCGAATTCAAAAATAAATAAATTTTTCTGTAATTTCCTGAAGTTGAAGCCCTCTTCAACCTCCACGCTCCTTCATTGTTGCTCTCAAAGCATATTGATTGAAAGGCCTCAAAGTAAGGACCTTCCAGATCAATACTGTAGATGCGCCTATCGTGATATCTGTCTTCGCTGTCTCATGCCGTAATAGAATATTTTCATCATCTGTAAGGTGTATTCGCTGTTTTCCTTTCTCCATTGCCATACACATCGTCCAGACGAAAGAACAAATCAACCTACCACACTAAGATGGTAAATACCTAGCCCTCACGACCAACGCCGCCGGAGGATAGCAATCAGGCAGCGGTGTTACAACCGTCGTAATCGCCCCAGCCCAACTGTCGCTTCTAGGGTTTTCTTCAATATTAATATAAATTAAATCCTATATAAAAATAATATTTTTATTATAATATATGTTAGTCCAAAGTTTTATGTTTTATAAGTTCATATAAAATATTTTTATTAGTCCAAATACTTTATAGTATTAAGTAAAAAATTGTATATAAAAAACACAACTAATAAATAGAAGAAGAATATGCATGAACCAAAATATGAAAATATTTGAACTAATAGTATAAAAATTTGAATGAACCGAACGAAAGTTTTAATATAACAAAGTAACAGTTATATTCTTTTATTTTGAAAAATATATGACCATCAAACAAATAATTTGAACTAATAAAAAATAATTTGATCGAATAATACATAAAATAAAACTACAAAGTGCTTGTCATAAAAAAATAAAATTTTGACATGGGACCGTCCGACAACTCTTGTGATTTCTGTACCGGATGAGACAGTTCTCGTAATTTTCATACCGGATGAACAATACAGTAAGTGAACTTTGTCCATAAAAAACTTAAAAGTAATCCTTTTAGATTAGAAGAATTGGTTTAATACTTTAGATTTTATAAGTATACATTAGATTTATATTTTTATACAAATCTGTAGAAATATCTTTTTTTAAAATGGATACATGAAATAGACATATTGTTAATACATGTATCTAAATAAATAAATAAATCAATCAATCAAACTTTAGACAGACCAAAACTGAATTTTAATAAAAAGATTTTTTGGATGGGATATTCTTCGTCCGCATCAATCCATCATATTATGTAGTTACACTTTTTTTTATTTATTTATTCATTCTAATATTCAGTTTTATTTTCATGCACGCAATTTCATTCAATTAAAAATTAAAAACTTGAACAACTTTATCAAGTTAATTGGTTGACATGCCAAAAAGCATAGATTGAGGAACAAAATAAATTTTATCTGTATGCTTTAGGTCATAAAGGGATGCTTAAACCTATCAAATTAGCATATGATTAGTATTAATGCATGAATATATTTGCATGAGTCCTAATAAGATTCTTATAAAAACATTTCAAATAAGAAAAGGACATAATAATTTTATATTACTTAATCATCAATCATATCTAAATATAAAATCTTTATTCAGATAAATCAATTCTTAGGAAGTGGCCAATGGCATACAAGTCTCAAAGTTCAATTAGTTGGGATTAGTTGCAAATTGCATTATCTGATGAATTATCAATTGTTTGTGTATCCTTGGAAGATACTCAAAGCACACATCATTTACATCAATGTCACCTTGAAAAGGACTGCCTTATCAAACCCATATTTATAACTTGGAAAATTTTGCTGAAAATAACCCTAACTTTCAGAATAGTTTATGAAAATAGCCCAAACCCTCAAATTATATGATGGATACAATCAGTCATTACTTGGCAAGAAACAGTTCATATTCACACAAGCCACATTGGCCATAAGAACCTAATTTTAAAGACTTCGATAACTAACCATGATAGTCTTCCATGGACACAAATGAATGCAATCACCATTTATGTCACTCAAAAGAGAGTAGCACAATTCTTCAAGAAGCAAAGGCCACAGTACACATCACAAACATTCGACACGACAAAAGTGAACCTAGATGAGTAGAAAGGCCTAAGATCTCAAGTGATTTATGTCTTGATCAGTCGCCTCCAACCTGTCTCTTCCAAGAGTCTTCCACGATCAGCTCATCGACGCCCCACTCCTCATAACTGCATAATTTTTACAGTCAGTAAATTTTGCCTGTCGGGAAATTTAACAAGTGTACAACTTGAAAGAAAAAGGTTATTTTGATCTAGTATTGATTACTCATAATAGCAAATACATACCTACTATCAGGGAGGTAACGTCTGATGGTAAAAGGAATTTTTTCGCTCCCTGAGCTCCTTCATTGCAATCTAAGACATGTGGTAATTGCAACTATTAAAGTTCAGACAGCTCCACAATAGCAGAGAATAGATGTATAGGATACTAATTTATATAGAAGGCGGTAGTTATAAAGAAAAGGTACAACTATCACTGCAATTATCATGTAATAAACTTATGACATATATTAAGTGATAATTCACTGTTTAGTTTACTTTGAAATATTAGGTTTACATAGACAAGTTTGTAGCTTCGTCTAAAAGTTTTTGTAAACTGAACTTCTTTTCAAGACAATCCATGGCAAATGAAACACAAATACAAATACTTTTGAATAAGCTCCACTGAGGAATGAGACTTATAATGCAAAGTTTATTAGGCAAGGGAGGTACCGATTTGTAGACATGTATTATACTTTGGACATAAATATATTGGAGCAACATTTTCTCTATCAAAAGTATTCCTACTTTTGAAGTTAGTACAGTGATTTAAGGACTTTGATTAACTAAGCAAGTATTGTTTGGTTTGTTTGTGAATTTGAGTTGTGACAATTCCTTTTTAACTTTAGCCACTGAAGGAACATTTAGTTGGAATAATCAAGAGCTGATATGCTCAGCAAGTGAGGTCATGTAAAAGCTCACTAAATTGTTAAAGTACTCAATTAGGCAAGGGAGGTACCCTTGTAAGTGTTTTATATTTGTCTTTATGTGCAAGGTTCACTCACTCACTCAGTAAAAACAATAAATAGCACGTAAGAAGATTAATTAAGGAGGAGCAACAGCAACATCTCTAGTTATATGGTGCATGCAGATAACTGTTAGTCTAGACACATTAATATTACCATATGCCAGATGGTATCAGTCTCAAATGTAATAGTAATGTTACTGAAGTATTCACACGCTTCATCTTGAGCATTAGGATTAAGTATCTTGGGGACGCTTGACACAAGTAGTGAGGACCTCGGTAAGATTACTATGACACTGGAGACCATCTATAATATGGTCTTATTTTTCTACAATAAGAGATTTTTGCACACGCAATATAGAGCACTTACAACTTTAAAAACTCTGTGGACTCAACTAAAAGTGACTACAGTGACAAACTAGATCACAAAGTGTCACAATTCAAAATTACAATGAACCAAACAATGCAGGTGACTCAGTGAGCTTACCTCTCTCAACAAATAAGGAATATAGTTAGTGAAAAACTCATGTCACTTGGAATACAAACTGCATTTAAAACCCAAATTCCACATAGTTTAATTTTAAGCCCAATAATGCATATCCAAAACAGACCAATATGAACAAGGGGCGGATATTTTAAGAGCCAAGATTATAGTATGAAACATTTAATGAAAGAAAAATTCAACATAGCTTGTCAAAAAAATACATTGTACACTAGAAACATAAGCTTTTCTTTTTATAATGCCGAGAAAATGAACAATGAATTAAAGGAACACATTCTTATGTGATAACAGCAAAGTCGATTACCTCAAGTGGATCAGTTTTCACCTTCCAGCTCAACCATAACCGGAGCATTCATACTGGTGCACAGGCAATATATAATTAAATCCTCATATTCTCAAGGTCTTTCAGGAGGGGGGGGGGATCAAAAGTGTTGTTTCACCAAACCTGATCTGGAGGGCACGTGTACCAAGAATTCTAGCTCTTTCATATTTGGTCATGTATTTTGATGTTTTTCTTTCCTTCTCTTTTGGCTCCTGAGCATCTTTCTCTTCACCCTCTATCACTTGTTCATTTTCATCTTCATTTTGATTAATGTCTTCTTCCTCCCCATCCTAAAAAGGCAATGACAAGAATCCCTTTTTTTTTATTAAAAAAAACTAGCCTATAAAGCAGCAACAGTAGAAACAATGAAATCCAACGTATGACTGCGAACCTCAATTTCAGGCTCTGCAGGCTCATCCTCATATCTGCAAAAACAGAAACTGTCTTGCATGAGGTCATGAAGAAAAAAAATCTTACAATACAATGGAAAACATGTCCTTCCACTTGTGTAGGGGAAATAATTGACAGTTCGCAGCAATAATGATGAACTCTCAAGTATCAATTGAGTCATTATCCTACCATCACATATTCACAGTTCCCTTTCCCTACACAAGTAAAAACTTCCATATACTTACAATTTGACCTCTGTTAGAGGGGTAAAATGGAAAACATGTGATTTCAAGAGAAAATAGATCAAATTCTACAAACCGAAGCATGCACTTTTAAACCGAAGCTTCTAATCATTGATCTAAGAAGCATTACTTGCTGGGAAGCACACTGACCACATTAGCCTCAGACACATTGTGATTTGTGACTACGTCCCATTTGCATTGGTTGATTTCTAGCAAAACAAATGTCCCAGACCACATTGCATTTCTTGAATTTGGAAAAAAAAAAAAAATCACATTCCCTAGTCTCGTACTATGACATCCCAAATTGCCATTACTATGATTCCGCGAAATTCCTTGAGTCTAAATTAAGTGATTTCTATCCTACCACCAAAATTCTTCCCTACACAAGTTCAAAATTCAATACATTTACAATTTGACGTCTGTTAGCTTAAATCGCTACTTAACCTGAGTGGTAAAATGGAAAACTGTTCCCTGAAACATGCGATTTCGAGAGAAAGAATCGCAAAAAAAATTCCACAAACCCAAGTTCAGGGAGAAGAGAAAGAGAAAAGAAAAGGCGAAAAAATGAAGGGGGGGAGTAATACAAACCCCAATTCCATTTCATTGTAATCATCATCCGCCATTGCTGCCCTTGGAAAGCTCTCTTCTCACGAATATATTTCAGGCTAGGGTTAGGTCAGAAGTGCGAAATAGGTTCGATAACAAGAATTTGTCGAAATATATCCCAGCAAATTATATATACAAACAATTACAAAGATTGGGCCTACAGCTGATGGAGATTTGGGCTTTATCCAGTTTTCTTTTAATGGGCCAAAATTCTTTTAAAGGTTCCCCCTATGTGTTATTGCATTTTTTTTATCAATAACTTTGTTTTGTTTTTTTTTAAAAATCGCTATCAGTAACTTTCTTTGTTTTTTTATATGAAAAAGGAGCAGAAAGTGCTCACATTTATTAGAAGGAAAAAGAAACTTATAAATGACTCATACGTGGAAAACAATCCTCTCCTATATTAGTTGCTAATAAACGATAAATGTGTGGAAAACAATCCTCTCCTATATTAGTTGCTAATAAACGATAAATGTATGGAGGATTGTTCAAAACATGGAGTCCAATATTAAGAGATAACGTACAACTTGTAAAGGTATCCGCAACCACATTCTTCTCCCTTAAGACATGACCAAGTCTAATGACCAAGTCCCGCACAAGTAGCCTTGTCAACGAATCGCCAAATGGTTCACTTGAGCAATAGTCATCCCCATGTTTCAAGCAAAGCCTTTAATCCATAACATTACAGTCACGAAGAACACTGCCGCCAGCCTCAACAAGACCCGGATTCCCATTCGACGCCCCATCAATATTTAATTTCACCGTTTGTAATCCGGTTTCTTCCACTTAACGTAAACCTCTATCTTCTGCCTGGGAGTACCATTGTCTTTTCCAACATCTAACACATTCGAAATTTCCCAATATCTCTGCTTTGCTTCTCCTTTTCCTTCCTCCATTCCTTTAACCTTATGTACTTGAAGCTGAGAATGTCGGTTGTTCCTGTGATGATTCCAGTTGAACGGAGAAGTAGAAGAGTGGACAAGAGCTCTTAGATCTGTCACGCATCTCTTGAGTGCAGCAGGGTGAGGTATCATCTCGTTTTAACTCTTCTTGCAGTTCTTGTACATCGTTCTTGTACATTCTTGGAATCATAGAGGTTAGGCTAGTTGGGGGTTAGAAAGGATCAAACTTTGGACCTTATATTCACGAGTTGTACAATTGGGTGGATGTGGGACTCGAACTTGAGTCATTGAGATCTCAGGTGGAATACAGAAACGGGGTCTTAGGGGTTTCGAACCTGCGACATGTTGTACATGCCTGTTTACTTAGAAAAAAATATGGGTTTGATCTGAACTTTGAGAGTATGTTTCGGGGCCTTAAAATTATCGGTTACCGATGAAATTTTAATATGATATAGTCGGATATATGTAGTTTATGGTATAAAATTTTGAAGTCGATCCAATGGTTGGATCTTGATTTATAATGTCGTGAAGTAGGGTATCTAGTGTAGTTTTGGGAACTTGGTGAAATTTTGGTTAAGTATGGTTTTTGTGATTCTTTTAGATGTTTTGGTTTTGGTATAGATCTTTTTGGGTTGTTGGATACTGTTGGACTTTAGTGAGGGCATTTTTTTTCGGAATTTTAGGAAAATTAGGGGTATTTTGGTAATTTTCGAATAAGTTGGATTTTCTCAATCTTTCTTTCCGGAAACTTACTCACTAGTCTAGGAACCTTCGTACCCTTCTAGGGGTGTTGTAAGCTTTAGAATTTCAATTCTAAGACGTTCCTTCTTTACTAGGTAGCTGATAGCGATTGTACGAGCAAACGATAGATAGTCATGGTTGGTCGTCGATTTGTTCAGGTAAGTCTTTTACGGACTTGCTTAGTTAGCGATACTTATATGAGTGTATGTTATAGTAGTGGTGAATGTTGGATATTATAAGTATAACTTGAGTAAGACAAACGTTATGGTATAAGTAAACTCAAGTGTATGAAAACGGGTCGTGGCATCACTGCCAATGCTTCCAGGTGACTAGGAGGCTCTTTGCGACCAGTCCATACCGGTAAACGGTGAGATGCATTGGATCAATTCCGGTTGGTTTACGGGAAAGAGGCGAAGGTCGATGGGACCTTCGTGCCACACAATAAGTTGAATTAACAAAAGTGAATCACTTAATGAAAGATAATAATATGATTGAGTGTGAAGCATGCTATGTGTTTTAATTCCATTTTGCGCGTGTGTGTGCTACTTAATATGTACTTTTATATTGAATTGTTAGCTAACGATGTATACCGACGTTGTAGACCTTGCAAGTTAGGCAGTTGTTGAGGGTTCCGAAGAGGGGTGGTCAGCCGGGTTTTCATATTATGTTGTTTGGGATTTTCTTTTGGGATTATTGTTGGTGACAAACTCGTGTCCTATTTTCGTGGGATTTTGTCACTTTTGGACGGCTGACTTTGTTTCCCTTTTTGAGTAATTCATTTTCAATGTTTTATCAGTTTCTTATTTGTGCCTTGTTGTAAGATTCAATTAATTTGTTGTTAAACTAAGGTCGGGACCCATTGTGAGGTTCTAACTAGTAGCATCCCGGGTATTATGGGTGTTACAAAAGAGGTGGTTTGAGTATTTCAATACTCATGAGTGAAACTAGAACACATATCTATATGTAAACTAACTAGATTAGGGTGAGAAAGTTTAGATCTTTTATCAAAAGTTTGTTTTAATTGAATTCCATTGATTGTTTATTAGTTTAAATTTGCTAAAAAATGGATGAAATTGAGGATGAATGTTAGGTTTGAAGTTGTGCATATTTTAACAATTTTAGGAAAATTAGCCGATTATCATTCTCGTGGGCTTTGAATGGTACTCCGTCTCTCATTCTCGTTCAATCCGTACTCCAATCTCATCATTTGACTAGCCAATTTCGTAGTAGCTTTTATCACCATATTTTCATAAGATTACGAATAATATTTTGTGTCGGGTGATGAAAATCCCACAAATGGTTATATTATAGATTTCTTCCATTTTCCTTTTTTAGATGCACTTCGTGGCACATAATGATCCATCCTAGTACTTACCAAAAAATCTAAGTAGCGCGAACAAAAGTGTTTCATTACACTCGTAGAAGGAGAAGTCGAAGCCAAGAGAGAGCGTGGAAGGCATCCGTCGAAGAAGAAGCTGAAGCCAAGAGAGAGCGACCTGCCAAGCGTGGAAGGAGAAGGAAAGGCAACCGCCGGCGAAGCCAAGAGAGATCGTCGAAGGAGAAGTCGAAGCCAAAAGAGAGGGGAAGGCGAGAGCGAGGGAGGCAGCCTCGTCCCTGCCAAGCAATCAGGGGGGGAAAAAAACCCTAGAAAGTGAGGGTAAAACCGTAAAAATACTGTAGATAAGAGGGTGCTATTCATAAGAGGATCGGTCCTTTTATGGGTTGTGAGATCTATGCATTGCTCTTTTACCAAACAAATAATTAATAAAACTGATAGAACAATTTTGGACCACAAATAAGACACCAATCATGAGAACAAAAAAGTTAATGACATTCTTTAGGAAATCAAAGATAAATTTGGTTAAAAAGAGGTTCACATATCTTGCCTACTATATGTGTGATATTTGGATCTATAGGAACAAAATTATCCTAAATAACGAGTCTTTTGACTCATTTAATAACACAATTTTAATAAAAAAATAAATCAAATCCACGAATGATATAAATCGGTCAAAGATGAGCATGACTATGTCTTTAAGCCTCTATCAAAAACACAACAACATCATCAAACGAAAAATCAACATCAAATGGTAAAAACCAAAGCCTAAATTCCACTAAATTAACTTTGATGGTTCTAAAATTGACTATGAGGTTACTTCTATCGGCTTTGTTATCCGAAACCATAATGATGAAGTTATCATTCTTGGACTCTTGTTGCAATTTTTTTAAAAAAATTCGGAAATAAAGTGAAATCTTGCTCTAAATATGACATGGGACAAACTTCAGATTACAAACCAAAAAGATCTAAATCGAGTGTGTTTAATTATGTGTTATCAAGCCACTCAAAAAATTTTTGGAGCAGTCCGTAAGAGGTCGAGACAATTTTAGCCGACTCTAGGGTGGATCTTCATTTTTCTTTTTGATGAAGTCTAGATCATGTGTGTTTTCAGACAAACCAATTATGTTGCAGATCGGTTGATCCATTTAGAAATCTACACACTCAACCCCAATTTTTCCAATGACTCCGAACTTTGTGTTCTATCATTAAGGATGTTTTAAGTTTGACTAAGTTCAGGAGGTAGGTAAACCTAACTATATATTCCGTATAAAAATATAAAAAAATATGTAAAAGGAATAAATTAAATGCTTTTATTTTTTGTATACTTTATAAAAAATAAGTGAAGAAACATGTATAAAGTAATACTCCGTAGAAATTAGAAAAATTAAAATAGATAATGATAATAATATTTAAAAAATAGATAATGAGTAAATTCTCGTCAATATTTTATAAGCGAAATATATTTAATTAAAGAATTATTAGTGAATACACAAAACAAAAAAACCTCTCTGGTCACTGTTTTTCGATCTCAGTCACCCTTTCACCTCCGATAGGGTTTTTCTCTGTCCTTCTTGAAAATCCCCAAATTCCGCTATGGATAACGACGACGAGGAGACTTCAAACCAGATGATGGACGACATCTACGCTAACGGTGTCGAGAAGCGGCAACGTCCGATCATCAGCGGTGAACAATTAGATGTCGAGGCTTATGCCGCTCTTTACTCCGGCCGAACGAAGATCGTTCGACTTCTATTCATCGCCGACCGTTGCGATAATAGGCAGATGAAGTTGGAGGCGTTGAGGATGGCGTTTGATGAGATTAAGAAAGGGGAGGATACTCAGTTTTTCAGGAGGTTGCACAGAAATCGACGGGCTTGCGTTTGGGTCCTGCTTATGGAATGGATTCAAGGTGGATTGCGGATGTTGAGCATAGGGCTGAGCAGAGGAAGGAGAAAACTCGAGAACGAACTCAATGCTTATAGGGTTTGTGCTTGATTTGATTTTGCTTAGATAAAAAGTGCTTGATTTAGAGTTTTACTTCGTATTTTCATTGTGGTTTCTATACTTTTTCAAAAAATTATGATGCATTGTCGATATTAGGATTCAAACAGAAAAGTTTTTTTTTAACTATGATAATGTTTCTCTAGTATGATCAGAAATTAAACTATTAAACATATGTTTGGTATCGGTTGAACAATATCCAAGTCTTTCCGGTTACTAATGATGGCATGCGGCTGGAATCTTGCTCTATGTCCGTGTGTCAGAGAGGGGATATTTTCATATGATGGTGATTGCTATAGTGATTCGTGTTGGAAACATAGAACAAGATATTGAAGTAGATTGGATGTTGTTGTTCTTACCTTTTTTTCGGCATTGTATAAATTAATGGAAATGATGATATACTTCTTTTTATGGTTTTTGTTTCGTATTTTCATTGAGCTTGCTATGTTTTTTTCTTATCCAGCATTGGATAAATTAGGGTTCTAACAAAAAGGTTTTGTTAGCAAGGAAAATGTTTCACCTATGTGTATAGTTGGGTTTCCGTTGTTCTGGATTGGAAATGCTGATTTTTTATAGGTAATAATGATCTGTGTTGAACATTATCCAACTCCTCCTTGTAGGTAATAATGGTGTAAAATCAGTTTTACTTGGTGTTTCTGATAGCCTGATGTATGGATAGTGAAAGGAATGACATATTCCAGAAAATTCTTTTGCTGCTATAATGATTTCAGTTAGCAGCACATGAACTAGAGAGATTGAACTAGAGAGATTGTTTTCATGTCATCTGTTTTTTAAATGATACTTCTTTCATGTTGCATATGCTGACTCAGTGTCTTCCTTTTGGTTTCATCTTGCAGACAAATCTGATTAAGGAAAGCATTAGAATGGGATACAATGATTTTGGAGACTTCTTTTATTCTCACGGGGCACTAGGCGATGCCTTCAAGAACTATGTGCGCACCCGTGATTATTGTACCACTGCAAAGCATATTATTCATATGTGCTTGAACGCAACTCTGGTTAGCATTGAGTTGGGCAGTTTACTCATGTCACGAGCTATGTTAGTAAGGCAGAGCAGACACCTGAAGCCCTAGATGCTGTTACTATTGCTAAGCTGCGTTGTGCAGGAGGATTGGCCCATCTTGACGCTAAGAAGTACAAACTTGCTGCTCGCAAGGTGTGCTATTTTATATTTCTCAGTCTACTTCCTTTGTTTTATGTACAATCAGATCCTCTAATGTTTCACGGAGAATATGTCATTGATTGCAAGAGAAAATGATCGGGCACATTTTCTTTTTTCTATTTACAATGCGATTTCCTTTTACAATCCCTTTCTTCTCATTTTGGGACGATTTCCATATAAAAAACATACTTTTACTAAACTTGCATTTCAAAGTATTATGATGTCGTTGTCATCTCGTTGTGACAACAATTTATCAAGTCTTTTAGTGGCTACAGTGACATTGTGTTCTTGTTTTGTGCAAGCTAAATCTTTTCTTTTACTCGTTTCTATCATTAGTTTCCCAGTAGACACTTTAAATGATCCTGCAAAAGATTGTGACAATCATTACTTTCTTTCTACTTATATTTATGCATATTTGAAGATTTTCCTTGCAATCGTGGGTGGTTAATGTCTTAGGGTTTTGCTTTTGAAGAGGATATACAATAATTACTCCCCCTCCCCTCTCTACCTAGGTGTATATGAACGTTGTACAGATATATATGCATATTTCAAAGATGCTCTTTGAAGTTGCGGGTGATTGATGACTTGATATCCTGAGATTTGATTTGTTGAAGAGGATGTGTGACATAAAATGCTCTTTGAAGCTGCGGGTGGTTGATGCTTTTTGTACATATATTTTGTAAAGGATAAGATTTATGTAATTACTATTCTGTCGTTTACTTAGATTTGCTTGATTATATTTGTTCTTTTTCCGTGTGTCAAAAGGAAATGCAAGCATATTATTCACTGCACTCATTTTTTCTGTTAATATTTTGTATTCTGACATACACTCGGCAACTATAAATAGTAACAATGCATGTGACTGTATGAATATGTAGTTTCTGGAAGTAGGTCCTGAGCTGGGAAATAATTACAATGAAGTAATTGCACCACAAGACGTTGCAACATATGGTGGACTTTGTGCCCTTGCCACTTTTGACAGGGGGAGCTTAAGGTATATATAACATTTACTTTAAATATTTCTAGTTACTAGGAAGCCAATTTTGTTATTAATTGAATTGAAGTTGTCTATATTTTGCAGACTAAAGTTATTGACAATGTTAGCTTCAGGAACTTCCTAGAGCTCATACCCGAAGTGAGAGAACTAATAAATGATTTCTACTCAAGGTAAAGTGAATATATATTTGGTATTTACTTACGGTTTGTAGAATTTTTTTTTGGAATATTGAACGCTTGTTCCTTCTATGCTTTGAATCTGCTGTAGTCATTATGCATCATGTCTTGAGTACCTGGGAAAAGCAAAGCCAACCTGTTGTTGGACATACATTTGCATGACCATGTTGAGACCTTGTACAATGAAATTCGTAACAAGGCCCTCATTCAATACACACACCCATTTGTCTCTGTTGATTTGAACATGATGGCAAAAGCTTTCAAAACCGACGTTTCTTCTCTGGAAAAAGAACTCGAGGCGTTGATCACCAACAATAAAATACAGGTACTGTATATCCGCGTTTCTCATTTTTTTATTTTGAGTAGACGTTTCTAGTAGACTTTCGAAGAATCTTAATATTTGTGCTCGTAATTTTGTGACTGCAGGCACGGATTGATTCTCACAACAAAGTACTCTATGCAAGACATGCAGATCAAAGGAACGCAACATTTCAACGTGTTCTGCAGACAGGTAACGAGTTTGATCGAGATGTTAGTGCCATGCTGCTAAGAACAAATGTTATCAAGCACGACTACAATCAAAAGCAATCAAGGAAGCAGTAATCAAGCCTTTTAAGGTCCTTTTGTTAAAATTTCTTTTTGCTTGGTTTTCGTTTATGGATTTCATTTAAAATGTCAGGTGAGATTGGGATAGATAATAGTGTTCGCTTTGTGTACACATTCTTGCAAAGCTTCTAACTCCGGTGATTTCGTCATATACTCATATCTATGCATGGTTTCTGGAACCGCATACCCGGGGTGTAACTATGGATAGCAATTTTAGATCTCTTTTAGAAATTGTGTTCTGCTTCTAACTCCGGTAATAACAAAAGCCAGTCGAGAATTGACGAATTTGGCCGAAGATGCGATGATCAACTTCGACTTATCTTCAAAGTGTGTTTAAACTTCAGTTGAAATATTATTCTTCAGCAAAATCAATTATTTACTGAACCTCGTTATGCAATTTCTACATGCAAGTAAATGTTCCATAAAAAAACCCTACAGAATTATTATACATTTATCAGGAAATTGTGTATCTAACCATGGGAACTGGTCAGGGTGATATCAGCTCGAAGATGTAGGAAGTCGTTGATGAAATAGCCGTTGTTTTGGTTCGCAGTTAAGGTATACCATGGGATTCCAAACACATCATCACTACCCACACCTTGGTTCTTATTCATAACGCAGTTGTCAATCCTGTAAAGCATCCGGAACTCGTGTGACGAATCTTCATCCATCACCGCAAACTCGACACTAAGCGTGCTATAAGTTTCCTCCAACTTGCACATATAAGCTCAAATGGTTGGCATATTTATCATCTCGTACGCATTTCACCTCGAGATAAAACGCTTCCCTGTCTAGCCAAAACATCTCCGAACACAACGCACGTTCCCATCCGAAGAGACTCGAGCAATCTTCTTTCGAGAGGTAAAAGTAGACGACACAACGCGGTTTTGGAGATTCATACTCGAAAACTTAGAAGGAATAGCAGAGTTGTAGGAACGTCGGTGGCTGCGGGCTACAGCTGGGTCACCGGAGAGACGGATGTGTTGGTTGCCGTATGGGTTTCCGGAGTTCAAGTAAAGAGATTCTAAGACAAGATTTGTCACTTCTTTCGAGTTGAAGTCGGGACAAACTAGGATGTCCTTTAAGGTTGACATTGGTAAGAATGGGAAATATATGAAATGTAATAGATGCTTGGTGAGTATCTCTTGACGCTCTTGCAGGTTGGGATAGTGTACACGAGCCCACGCCAATATGAAGTAGTAAACTTGTCTTCTGACATTGCTGTCATTTGGTCACCTTCAAGAACAACTTCTAGGGCAGACAATGGTAACCCCATCGCCACTTCTTTACACCTTCACAATCCACAAGCATCAACAAAATCAATCATAATCAACGTTAAGGGCATGTTTGGTATCCATATGAAATCTGATATTCAATATACTCAAAAAACGGTAGCTATGCATATCTCCTTCTTCTTTCATATACTAAAACCAAAAATATAGGATCAAGATATCATACCCATATCATATTCGGATATGGATACCAAATATGGCCCTAAATATAGGGTGCCAAATCAGGCCGTTTAGAAAATGAACTAGTTCAAGCCGAGATTGAGTAACTCGGCTCATACAAAGACCGATGAACTTCGTACTGAAAACAGATTACACATTAAACAAATACAAAACCTAACACATAAGATGAGTGACTTACATGGACAGATCTGTGAAAGTCTTGATAAGATATTGCTTTGCTTCTTCTTTAAGTGAGAACCCTATTTCATCCATCAAAGCACTTGATGGAAGCTCAATGCAAGTAATTGCAGCATTTAGTTTCATGTCCATTGTCTCCAACAGCTCAATACAGTATTTCATACAAGAAGTAACCTCAAACTTATCAGCTACCATCAACACATTCATCAAATCCGTAGTTGAAGTTGCAGTCAAGGTGTTCTTGTACATAAATTCTAAAAGTCCCATCAAAGCTGTTTTCTCTATAAATCATAATCACGATGAAAAATGAGTTCAGTAAGTAAAACATGAAGAAAACTTTACCAAACGAGCCCTAAAGGTTATTGAGTTAATCTGTACCTGATACATCGATTCTAATTCTCACATCCTTCTCGATTGATTCTCTCATGCCGTTTTTGAATAACTGCAAATTATATCAGCAGATTTCAATAATAGTAATAAGAAATTATAAGAAAAATCATAAAAAGTTTACCTTTTGAAAGAACGGACTTTTTGCTGCTAAGATTGCAGAGTTTATGTGCAAAGTGTCGACTTCGACATCAGTAGAACACTGAGGATTGCTGCTATGAACATCATCTCCTATACACAAGAAAACCATCTTGAGACGAAAAACACCACGAACGCGAATTGAAGAAACACAAAAAACGCACGAACCTCGTGACTTCTTCAAATTCTTTCTTTTCCGACTCGTATTCGAATCGCAGTATGAAGCTGACGAGTCGCTACGATCTCGACGTGAAACGCGATCGGAAAAATCTTTATCGTTGAACGCAAAACTGAAATCTGTCATGTTCTCTTCGAGATTGGGGTCGGTCGAAGCTAAAGACGACAGTTTATTCGATTTGAGTTTGATTACTTTGTCATTGTGTATAATCAACTAATTTGATTTGCATTGCTTTATTAATAAACTATTTATCTAGTATGATTTCAAATTTAAAAAAAAAAACTATTTATCTAGTTATATCGTATGGATAGTTGTTTATATCTTTCTTTAATAAAGATTTCTTTCCTAAAGCTTATCGAAACTATATTTTAAGCAGGTACAATATCGTTTTTTTTTAAATAAAAAAAGTATTTAAATATTATTTACTACTCATTATGCATAATAATATGAGGAAACAATTAATCACTCGTTAAATGCGAAAATTAATAAACCACTTAATAACTATTAGTTTAGTTTTTCGTGTCAAGGCACACAGGGCAGGTAAAAAAATTTATTTATAAAATACTTTTGATGTATGGTAATTTAAATAAGTTAACGGAAGAGAAAGTTAAAATTAATTTTGTATATTATCGATATATTAATTATATTATAGATAAAAAATAAAAATATTTATTTAAAGAAATATTATGTATTCTAATTTTTTAATAATCATCTAATGTAAAATAAGTTGATTTGATAATTATTGTGTAAAATAAATAATTAATAAGAAAAATAAATTTTGCTTTTAAATTTGGAATATAAATGTTCAATAAAATAGAAGTTATAAAAAGTTCAATTTAAAAATTATCTTAGGTATATTTAAATGTCATCTTTAAAGAACAAAAAGATATAACATTTTTATCGTAATATTTTATACATTTGTTAATTGGTGAGTATTTACGATATAATATAAAAATTATAAACTTATATGTTAGAGGTAGAGATGAAATAGTTTAATGATCTTGTAAATAAAGGTGAAAATATTTTTCAAATGATATTTAATAATAATATATATCTTAAAATAAGTAGAAGATTGTGGTAAATTTTAAATGGAAACAATATAGATTTATTGCCTATATTAATGATTTGTAGGTATACAAAATGAGGATGCATGAGAAAATGACATGTGGCACGAAGTTAATAAGTAAATGACACGTATGAAAATTTGCTTTGACTGTAATAGTAGTATATAGATATAGATTTTAAAAAATTCAAATCGAAAAATTGTGTTAGATAATTAAAACATGGTCCTTAAAAAAAGAAATAAGATGTAATATTTATACATTTGTTAGTTTAGTGAGTAACTTATTGATATAAAAAAAATTATATATTATTTGTTAAAGTTAGAATATGAAATTGTCCAATCATCTTAAAAATAAAAGTGGAAATATTTTTTTAAAAAAAATATGATCATATATTTTTAAAATATATAGAAGATTATGGTAAGATTAAAAAATAAGTTATTAAGTTATTATTAATTATATAATTTTAAGATATATAGTTTAGTATAGATATTTAAAAAATAAGTATGGTAAGTAGATATTTATTATCTATTATAGGATAGTTTTTAATATTAAGTATTGTAGAATAGTTATTCTATTATTCTAATATGTTATATGGTAACAATATATATATAATTTTATCAAAAAATCAAAATTCTAAGAAAATGACATGTGGCAAAAAATTTTTGAGGAAACATCACGTGAAATAAAATGCTTTCGCTTTAATAGTAGTACATAGATAGATTATGTCAGCAAAATATCACTCCGCTACTGTTCCGTCCAATTTGTCGTTAAAGTACCCCACTTTTGAATTTTATAATAATATCCTTCTCTAAACCATTAACCGATGGGTTTACCTAATTAACATCAAACCGAATCGGGTTTCTTAAAAAAAGGAACCAAAGCTTCATTTGAAACCTAGAGTACTTAAATTAGACAATGTTTAAGGAATAAATTAAACAATTTTCAATCGATAAGGAATCTCAGTTCTGACAATAAAAAAAATGCCCGTTTATGTTCATTTCTAGAGTAAATCAGAAATATATCAAACATGAAGACGAAGAAGAAGAGTAGAGTAATCGAGAGAGAAACCAAAAGTGCTTGAGTGATCGAAGGGTTTTTGTTTGGGGAAGAGGAGGGATGGTTCGAAATTTATTTATTTTTTTAAAGAAAATTGGGTTCGGTTCAATGTTAAATAGATAAACTCATCGGGTTCATGGTTCAGAGTAGAATATTAATATTATAATTAAAAGCGGGACCTTATAACAAGGAATGAGACGGAACAATAGCCGGAGGTGTTATTTTGTGGACGGAATAGTTATTAAGGGTGGTTTTCGGTATTTAACCCTAAAAGTATTCGTGTATAGAAAAACTTTTTTTTGAGAGAGATAAAGGTAAAAGATTTGATTTAACATAAACAAAAATGTGAAACAAGAGGCCGAAAGAAGTCGGCGGACGGATATAACCGTCAAAGAGAACAACCCAACAAGATACAACAAAACAAGCTGGCAAAAAGAAAAAGGAAAAAAAAAGAGAGAGAAAGCAAAGGAAGACAACGACAAGCTAACCACGTGATGCTGAAAAGCATCGTCCAAAGATGAAACATGTAAAGGACTAGCCAAGCACTATCAAATTAGCACCTCCGGATGCATGTACAACATGACTCGAGCTCCTGGGAAACTGAAAAACAAGATTTCGGGGAAGTTCCTCCCTACAAAAAAGAAAATTGTCATGAAACCACGACCGTAATCAAGACATGACTCTAAAAATACACCAAAAATAGGTAGAAGAGTTAAAATCACGAACATGCCAAGTTCCACCTCAACGAAATCCTCAATCATATTTAAAAAGGAGCTTCTCATACAAGTTTTAGTTGGTATTGTTCAATCATTTTGTTTCAGTTTTGAACCTTTCCGATGAAGGTTACCCGTATTCACGATTAATAAACAATAGTGCTAAAAATGCTTGAGAAGAGCATGATCATAATTGGTTACATGGATCAGGTATTCCATTTTGACATCTACTAACTAAGGATTCAATTGTTCATATAGTAGAGTCTTCACTTTTTGTTCTTAATTGTAGGTCAAATTAATTTAAGAACATAAAAAATATATCCCGGTTTATCAAAATACTATTTATCTAGTATGGATCAATTTTTTTTTTTTACATTGCTTTATTAATAAACTCTTTATCGAGTATTGATCATATGGCTAGTTGTTTATATCTACTCATTATGCATAATAAATATTGTTTCCTAAAGTTTATCGAAACTATTGTATAGTTTCTTCTATGGTCATGCTTCCAAGAGATTGTTCTTTGCATCCTATCTCGTTCGTAATTGTGAGACATGCTAGTTTTATCAGGATAATGTATGATAGTGGGAGGATATCCCGTTTCAATCACTTCTCTCAATCCACATGTCCTGGACCTTTATAACATAATCCATGTTAAGCAACGATACATTGATGTTGGTCGCAAAGAGGGGTGCAAAGTAGACATGGCCAAACGTAGGGTTGTGCGTCCGCCTGAGAAAACGGATGGATATGGAACATAAGACAGACCCGTTCGGACAACTGAGTCTGTCCTATCGAGCATGTACGGGCAAGTGTGTAAGATAGGGTCGCAAGCCCACATTTTTTTTTAAAAATGTAAAATGTGTCTTCAATATAAAAGTGGACCGATTAGAGAAAACCAGTTAGGTTTTTTTCAAAATATCGGCCCAAGTTCGGATTTGCCCAAGTCTAATGTCAAGACACTACTTATTTGTCCAAAAGTTTACCATTTTTTAGATTTGTATGTGCAACCCATACAACCACCCGTAAAATTTGTGAACTTATTTTTGATTGAGAAATGTCCATACTTAGCTCAAAATAGTTCGTCCATGATATTTTCTATGCTAGCTTACCTAACACCACTTCATTCCTCGCCTTGCATTTGCGTAAACTAAGCGCTCCCATCTCCGGGGAACATATCATGTCCCATGTAACAAGGTGTATGCCTTGACATGTCTCGAACCACTCCACAAGAAACGACGACAAAATAATGCACATAACTTAATAAATTTATTAATATCAGTTAAAATTTACTTTGTAAATGAATATCCTTTAAATCTGACAAGTTGTAAAAAAAACCTTCAATTAAACAAATATATTATACATATTAAAACTTAAGTACATCACGCGTCGAACTGAGAGTAATAAAGGTATATATGTCGGTCCGTTATTAATTCATAAAATTTATATCTAAAGCCATTTTAATTCAAATTAATATTAAATTAATTTACACAATTATTAATTTCACATATCTCTTTTAAAATGAAATTCTATTTTAGTTATATTGTGATATAAAATATTTTTGACAATTTTTATATATTTATTTTAATTTATGAAAATAACATATGTTAGTTTTCATTGTTTAGTTTTCATTATTATTTTAAAAAAAATTTCTTTCTAAAATAATATTAATAATTTTTTTTACAATTTATAATAGTTATTTAATCCACAATTTTATTTATATTAAACTATTTTGAATTTTTGAAATAAAAATATATTTTCTAAAAAGTTATATACTACACGATAAAGGTTAAACTAATTTATACAAACATATTTTAAAATGTATTACATCAAGTTAGAAGTCACCCGCTCTTTTTGAATATCAAATCTTATCTTCCTAAACATTACATGTGAAGATCTACATGACACAAAATTATCATATAAGACCTGTTGTATCCTCTTAAAAATCTCGACGGCATTGAACTCAAAAAAATCAAACTACCGCTAAGGCGCCAAGTAATTAGATGCTTGGAAAACACCGCTTAAAATTAAATTTGCAAAAAGCACCCATTAGACAATTTATACCGAATATGATTCATTGATGTTTATAGGATTTCGTTTAATTAAAGTTTTGTTGTCTATTTGTATGATTGATTTCACATTATTTATCTCATAGTTCAATAGAATGAAAACGAGTATTTGTATTAACATATCGATCAATGAAAATAATATAAAAATGATTTAATTAGAATGGCACCCTATTATTGTATACATCCTACAAAGAGCAAACTATTTGTAATCATATTTTAATTTTTAAGCTTCAACTACACAATCTACCATGGATCAGATCATTCAAGTGTGAACACTGCCCTCCACTCATCAATTCCTCTCCATCTCTATCTTCTGCTCTCAAATCTCGTTGATTCCAAATCTTCAATCGTTAATACTCGCTGAATAGCAATCGGAGCAACAAAACCCTAGCCGGATTCCGATCTGAAATCAGAAACTGGAATGCTGAGTTAATTGAACCAGATCTAAGCAAGATTGAGTGATAGAGGTCACCGATGGGGCATTTGAACCTCCCATCTTCAAAGCGGAACCCTAAAGAAATGGCGACTTCTGGATGTAGTAACCGCTTTTTTCTTCGGACTAGTGTTTCTCTTCTTTTTGCTCGTTTTTACTCTCCGCTCGGAGATTCCTTCGCCGACTCCGGCCGACAGGCGATGCTTCGGTCGACGGCGGATCCAGGAGAACATCTGAAGCTGGCGGGTATGGTGGAATCCGGGCCGACAAACGGCGATTGAGGTTTGTCCCGCTGAGTACGTTGATTATATGCCGTGTGAAGATCCTAAGAGGAATAG
Source organism: Fagopyrum tataricum (assembly GCA_002319775.1). Lineage (NCBI taxonomy): Eukaryota > Viridiplantae > Streptophyta > Magnoliopsida > Caryophyllales > Polygonaceae > Fagopyrum > Fagopyrum tataricum. The sequence goes on from CM008285.1 coordinate 12,057,988, forward strand.
TCAGTTGAGCAGGGAGATGAATTTTTATAGGGAGAGACATTGTCCACCTCCTGAGGAGGCGCCACTCTGCTTGATTCCACCGCCTAAGGGTTACAAGGTTTCGGTTCCTTGGCCGGAAAGCTTGCACAAGGTATATCTAATATTAGCTTCTCCTTGTTGATTTTCAAGTGTTAGATGATATATTGTTCTTGTGAGTGATTTGATGTCCCTTAACTGCATCTTATATTTTTGAGTGAGGATCCCTCGCTGCTGTTTAAGAGGTGATCTGGTTCACTGCTTAAGTTAGGTTCACAAATAAGATGAACATTTAATCTTTCCACTTGCTTGGGTTAAATTGCGTACTAGTTGCCCTAATAGTTTCTTGTCACGTTTGTTAATGAGATGAGGATTTTGCCAACTGCAACATTTCACCAAATTGAGCTAGTGTTGGCTGACATACGCGTCGAGTTCTGTATCTGATGTGAATTTGAGTCAATTGACATGCTATAAGCTATTTTTATTGGAAGTTTAGTAGACTCCCATCTTCAGTATCACAAGTCATTTGTGTACATCTCACCGTATGACTTAACTGGCATGATGTTAAGAAATAACGTGACTGCTTTGATTTAGGATGTTTTGACCTACCTTATGCTGGATTTGAGTTAGCCAAGTATTAGGTTTTCGCCAACTGCAATGAGTTTCACCAAATATAGATAGTGTACAATGATTATGACGGCTAGTTCTAAATCCAATGTGTATGATCCTGGTCAATTGACATGCTATATGTTCTTATGTTTAGGAAGCCCTGTAGGCTTTCTCATTTTCACATCACAAGTCATTTGAGTACGTCTGTTGATTGGTTCATGTGACTAAGCTGGCCTGATGTTGAGAAATATTATGTGTTTGCTATATAGCCTATATATGAGCATATTAAGGTTTACCTTGTACTGCATTGGAAAAACATTTTCCTTTTTATTGCTCCAAGCCTAAAAGATGAGATTTCATGATCAGTTGTGTACTTCTTTATTGATTACATATATGCATGCATACATGTTTCAATACTTTTTTTTATCATCACTACTCTTGAGATTAATGAATTAAAGGAGCTGTATTTTCTCTACAGATTTGGCATGGAAACATGCCATACAACAAAATTGCTGATAGGAAAGGTCACCAAGGATGGATGAAAGAAGAAGGCCCTTACTTCATTTTTCCTGGTGGTGGTACAATGTTCCCTGATGGTGCAGTACAGTATATCGAGAAAACTTGGACAATACATTCCTATAAGTGGTGGAATTCTTAGGACAGCTCTTGACATGGGTTGTGGGGTAGGATCTCTCCTATTAATACTCAGTCTCTCCGGTTTAAAAATCTTTCCAATTCCCATCATGAAAAATTATATCTTTTTGCAGGTGGCTAGTTTTGGAGGGTATCTACTATCTGAAAATATTATGCCTCTGTCTTTTGCTCCTAGAGATTCACATAAAGCACAAATTCAGTTTGCACTCGAAAGAGGAGTACCTGCTTTTGTTGCAATGCTTGGCACTCGCAGACTGCCATTTCCAGCATTTTCATTTGACTTGGTGCACTGTTCCAGATGCTTAATCCCATTTACAGCTTACAGTGAGTTGACTGATTTCATTAGGAATTTTTAGACGCTGATTTTGCAGCCATCTCTAATCTGCGTTGGATATATTTTGTAAAAAGTATTGTTACGTGTTTGCAGATGCAACCTATTTCATAGAAGTAGACCGCGTACTTCGGCCTGGAGGGTACCTTGTCATATCTGGCCCACCTGTACAATGGCCTAAGCAAGACAAGGAGTGGGCTGATCTGCAGGCAGTTGCAAGAGCTTTGTGTTATGAGCTGATTGCTGTTGATGGGAAACGGTCATATGGAAGAAACCTACAGGAGATTCATGTCTAGCAAATCAAAATGAGCTTGGACTTGAACTCTGTGATGAATCTGAAGATCCAAGTTTTGCATGGTAGGATTTATCTCATGCATTATTTTTAACCTTGTTCAATCATTGCATCTATTATTATTTGTATCCGAGAAAATAAACTCAGTCATTGAATTTATTATGATTTGTATCCGAGAAAATAAGCTCAATCATTGAATCTATTATGATTTGTATCCGAGAGTATATCATGCTCACTCCTGATTATCCTGTCTTATGATTGCGTTACTGTTATTAAAACCTCAGTCCTATTTTGAGCTACTTGTGCATGTGCATACTTTATATTATGTGGTCTTATTTGCAGGTACTACAAATTGAAGAAATGTGTGAGCAGGATATCTTCCATTAAAGGAGATTTGGGTCTAGGAGCTGTTCCTAAGTGGCCAGAGAGGCTAGTTAAGGTCCCAGAAAGGGCAGTTCAATTGAAAAATGGGGTTGATGTTTTTGAAGCTGATACCAAAAGGTGGAATAGAAGAGTTTCATATTATAAAAATTCTTAAACATAAAGTTAGGGACTCCAGCTTTTCGCAACGTCATGGATATGAATGCGCTTTTCGGAGGCTTTGCTGCATCCATCGTATCTGATCCTGTTTGGGTGATGAATGTTGTTCCTCCACGCAAACCATTAACACTTGATGTAATCTATGACAGAGGTCTGATAGGAGTCTACCATGATTGGTTAGTCTTCCTATTCACCTCACCTTGTTTGTCTCACTATTATGTTTGCTCCATTAAATTATCATCTGTATATTCACCAGTGGTTTCTGAGTCCTCGTAACTTTTTTTTTTTAGTTTATGTTGATTTCTTGATTGCTGCAGGTGTGAGCCATTTTCAACTTATCCTCGGACTTACGATCTACTACATTTGGTTAGCGTTGAATCTCTAATCAAAGATCCAGTTTCAGGAAAATACAGGTTTTTTATTACTGCCTTCACTCTAAATTCATATCTTCGCTGTTCGGTATAGCCTTTTTCACTAGATTTTCGGTGTTCTGCAAAAGCTAGAGTAGTGTGTCGCACCAAGGTCACTGGGAAGATGAGTAGATGTTTGTTTGGTATAGGTTTTTTAAGTTTTTTCATTAGCTTTTGTTGGAGTTTTGTAGTATTTGAAAGCTGATGAAGTGTTTTCGGTAAATGAAGCTTCTTCAAAAGATTAGTCGATTTTGCCCTTACTTATATTGAGAGAATTTTGTTTTTATTCTAAAATGAGTCTTTTTTGGTGATCTTAGTCCAAAATTTTACCCAATAATCTTCATTTACCATATACTCAAAATTAGGTTTTTCATGACATTTCACAAAACTCTACAATAAAACTAATCAATCAAACAGCTACCCAGAAAGCTTCTTCTACTATCCAAAATGCTGCAACTGCTTGAAAAACTAATTTTTACCTCATTGTAAAATGTGTCCATTTTAGTAACTCTGCTCATATAATCTCCTTTTACCAAACAGTAATCAAGTTTTTAATCAGATATAAGATTTTATAGATCTCTAAAAAGTACAAAACAACTACTTAATAGTTCATATAATAAGTGCAGCTTCATTAGATACAATTTGGCTTTGTTGCATTTGTATTGAGACATCATACTCTGTAATTGTGTTAGTTGTGTATCATATCGTATGATCTTGTTTTTGTTGACAGATGTAATCTCGTGGATCTAATGGTTGAAATGGATCGGATACTGCGTCCCGAAGGGACCGTGATAGTAAGAGATAGCCCTGAAGTCATTGAGAAAGTCAATCGCGTCGCACATGCTGTACGCTGGACGACGTCCATCCACGAAAAGGAACCCGGGTCCAACGGAAGGGAAAGAATTCTGGTGGCAAAGAAAACATTTTGGAAGACATCATCAAATGCTCTTTGAATCTTTGACACTTTGGGGGTTTTCGTAGCTACATTAGGCCTTTTCAAGGTCTATTATCCTTCAAAATCCAGAAGGCCAAAATACCCAAAGTTAGGCATTCTTCTTTGTTCTTAATTCAAAATTTTCTACTTCGTTTATGAGCTCATTTGCAGGTTCTTGTGTGGATGAAAATGGTGAATCAAGAATATAAATATCAACCCTAGAATCTCATGTTGTAGTATCTTGGTTATATTGGAAAATCTATAGTGAGAATACGATAACTGTGTAACATTTTTATTGATCACAAAAAGTCATTTGTATTTTGCCCTTTTAGTTCCTAACTATATTTGCATTTACGCTAAATACTACATTTTTTTATCGGCATAGGTTGAGGCTGTGTTTGATTTTGATCCATATAAGGACATTTTTTTTATATAAGTAGTGATTTGTTGTTTACCTAGATTTGAGTTCCAATTCTTTTACTATTATGTCCTCAGGGTTTGCCTCTAACAAAACTGAGGCATCCTTGTGACCAATCGAAAAGCTGCAGTATTTTGCAGCATGTTAGAAATGATTCAATGTTTTGCATTGTGGGAGGGGGAAGAAGATGATGCTCAACCCATATAAAGCTTAGTATTAAACTCTTGTACTATAAGTGTCTGCATAATAATTTCAGTTTCCCTACTCGAAATCGTGTTGCTTCTGTGGTTAGATCAGCTATGGATGTTTAGAAGCTTTGAAGATCTCATGACCCTCACCGCACCCTCACCGCAGCAGCTGCAACTGATACCGTCTCATTTATAAATATTTTGGTTGCTTCCATCATCTTCTTGAAAGATGAACTAATAAATATGCGGTAGACTTGGGAAAACGTGGGCAAGCCCGTCCGCAAAAACGAGCGGTATGGTCCATAAAGTAGGGCTGCTAAGCTCGATCCGAAAGCCCATTTTATTTATTTTAATTTAAATATGTAAAATATATGCGAGTAGCAGTAATCGAACTCAATACTTCACGATAAGGTAACCGCACGTCCAGCCCGAAGCCCGCTCCGAATGGGTACAGATAAAACATCAGCTCGAAGTCCAGCCCGCAAAACGGGCAAAATTTTCATGAGAGTCCGGCCCGAACCGGGGATGCCCATGTCTATATCCGGGTTATGAACTACTTTAAATACAAATTCAACAAATCATGTCATCCGACCAGGCCAGACCTTTAAGTTATACTTGACAATGGCCTTTTGGGCTGGATCATTTGATTTGGGCCGGTTGAAGGCCCAAATGACAGTGTTGTTTGTAAAAGAAGTTGACTTGACACCTCGGTCCCAGTCGACTGTGGAGCACTGTACGCGAACTGCTATAAAATCTATGGGTCAGAAATTATTGAGAAAAAACTTTGAGAATACTACTACTGATTTAACATCTAACCAAATGATAATAATTTTGAAAAATACATCGTCCGTTTGGTTCACTTGGATGAATATGGAAAATTTTGAATCCCCGCAACCAGATAATTTATGTAGAAAATATTGAAAAAAACGTATAAGCTTTGAGACGTTTGGATGTTTCATTTCAACTATATAAAATTACATTAATCTAAAATATAAATTTATGTGTGCACTTCACTTATTATCAATTAATTTTACATTGTTAATTAATTTTACGTTAAAACTTGTACATCTCATCCACATCTTAGGCCCGTCAAATATAAAAAATTAATATATAATAATTTCATCCTATAATCCCTATAATCCATAATTTTATTCCATAATTTATCTTCTTTTTACATGTGTCCACCATGGATAAAACTATCCTCTTTTATCACCACATATGTTTTATCCAACTAATTTTTAGAAATTTTGCATATATTAATTATTCAATTACAACTGTTAGTTAAAACGTCTGTCTAGTTTATTTTACAAATTCATCTCTTAAAATATCTATCAAATTTATCATTTCATTTCATCTTTGTCTACTTGCAACTTCATCGGCAAATTCTACAGTAAAAATCACTCTTAATAATCATTTATTTATAATAAATCACCGTTGTATTTTTTACATTCAACAAAACTTTACAATTAACCACCTCAAACGAATCTAAGCTAAGCAAATTTAAGTCAACAATTCTCAAAAAAAGCATTGATAAGTAAGATTACATTGATATCGATTTCATAATTACTTTCAAGAGTTTATTTTAAGTATTGTAATATATTATATCAAGACGATAAAAAGAATAATAATAAAAAGACATGAAATATCACTAATTAAAAAGCCGTTTCAAAACTAAAATCCCGTTAAAGAATACTCTTGACGGTACAACATGGGAAAAATAATAACAAAAAAACAAATTTATGAATAAATTAAATTTTATAAAAACTAAAATAATTTTTTCATGAATAATTAACCATCGAGATGTTACACTTTGGGATTGTTTTGTGATACTTTTAGAAAGAACAAAAAAAGAAGAAAAAAAAGAAGAGGCTATTCCAAAACTTATCCGATTTGTTTTTTCTCAAAAAAATAAAATCGAAAGTTTTATATGATCATGATTTTTCTTTGAGAATATTCTTTACCGGAAATACAAAGTCCTTATTTTGCTTTTTTCATAATTTTCTAATCATTTTTTTTTTTTTTTAAAAAAAAAAAAAAAAAAAGTTGTAAACTGTTAGAATTGGCTTGTTTTAATAAAAACTCGCTAATAAAAAATGTGATTTACATTTTCTATGTCATAAGTATGTTTTTTTAAGGAGTAAATATATTAAACAATAATTTATATACGATTTAAAAGTTTGTACAATTTGAAATATTTTTCGGTTTTATCGGTAATAATTATATTATTTTTGTCAATTTTTTTTACTATGAATTATAATAATTAACCAAACTATTGAATCAATTATGATATAAATATTAAAATCATAAATTTATATTGTTTATGGTTCTATTAGAGATTAGTGAACGTAAGTTTTACTAGTTTATTGTACGTGGACCGTGATTAATTACAAATATATATTTTTTTATTCTCCAATTATATTTGAATTGATTTTCTTATTATATTTCACGTGGAAGAATCTGTGTGCACATAATCCAGCAAAGAAACCCACAATCCTAGGATTTTGCCTTTATTTTTTATGCCCTATTATATATTTAAAAAATGTAATAAAACAATGTGATTAAGAGTATCATTATGATTTATGATTATACTCAAAATGTTTCTCTACACTGAATTTAATGAGATGGGAAGAATTGCATAATTTGCATGTGATCATTTATTCATTTATAGTAACTTCTGTCAAATTACCATATTTATAGTACTTCATCTTAATTACCCATTTAAATCTCCCAAATTTAGTGCTACCTGTCCGCTTAATTATTATGGGACTGGTAGGAAAATATGGACTTTAATGACACACTAATTGTGTATATATTAATTTGTATTATTAAAATATATATATATATTCCTTTTGTTAAGAAATATGTTTCTTTTATCATTGTTTTACTGCATAAAATAAATATTTGTTGGATAAGATTTGTTACTTTTACCGATTATTTGATTTTTTCTAAAAGAAAATTGACTTTAAAAAAAATTAAAACTTTCAATAATAACAAGGAAGACTATTTATCAATTTGTGGATAGGTAATAATCATTAGAATTATAAGGTTATTTATGGTATGTTTGAGAATCGTAACTTATTGGAGTAAAAAAATGATGTTTATTGGTGAAGCTACAACTTTTGTGCTACATGTTGATTTGATCTTTTTTTTAAAATAATTTTAATGGTACTAAAAAAATAAAATTTGTTGGATTTGATAGGAGGGTAAAATTTATTAAAAAATATATTTTATTTTATTTTAAAATAACAAGGTTATATTTAGTATTCAATTTCAAAATAATAGAGTTATAATTATAATATTTAATAAAGATATCATTTATAATATACTCCATAGTTTATGACATTGTTCTCATATAAACTCTCAAACAATTATCATTAAACTATTTTTTCTTCGTAGTTTTGATAAGTTCTCATATAAATTGGTCTCCTAAACAAACCGTATACGTTAGAGTCGTCTTCTCCCAAACGATCTTTATACTACAACTTGTGGATAAACATCTTATACGACATAAACTACTTATTAAAAAATCGTTTATTATTTACTACAAACCTATGTAAATTTATTTTAAAAATTCGGTTAAAACTTATATTCAACTCATATCAAAGTCAGTTTTTTCACTAGAATAGCATTAGAGTGATGTCGTATAAGGTGAGTGAGTTGCTCGTGCTCGTGCTCGGGTCAAATTTACTTACCTTTTTAAACAAATCAAATATAATAAACATATTTTACAACTAGAACTCAAGTTTGCTTCGTTAATAACAATTATTACCTATAAAGTCTTGAGATTGTACGTATGCTTCTCGCATGACCTGTTATATTATAGGGCCCTCGGTCTCAAATCTACCGTGTTGCAGTTTGCAAATAATTTAAACTAAATTAATATTATATATATATTAAGAAAAAGTGTATTTCACCGATAAAGAAAAGATAAAGAAGAAAAAAATATGAGTTACAGACTTGCAGTATTGGGCAACGTACGGTAGGTCCAACAGCCTAATTTTCAACCCTACGGAATGACTTTTATGGAGCCTTTTTTTTAAATAAATTATGACTTATAATACTATCTGTTCATAAATAATTATTATTTTAACATTTTACTCTCTTATTAATAAAACTATGATATATCATTACATCTATAATTTTTTATTAAAATTATAATTAACTAATTATTAATAATTAAAAGAATAAATATGTAAAATAAATGTCAAAAGCTAAAATAATCATTATTACTGAATAAAAGTGTAAGGTTAAAACAAAAATTATTTTGTGAATGTGGAGTAACTTGTTATTTAGATTAAATTTAATAAAATAAATAATTTATTTAGTTTATAAATTCATGGTTTAATTTTATATTTTTTTTTTGTAGATTGATTTATTTTCTCGACGAGTTTATTTGAGTTTATAAACCACTAAAAAATAAATTATAAAACCAATTGTTATTTTTTTATGGATGGATTTATTTTATTTAAAATCCGTTTTTCACCTTGTGTTTTTCTAACATGATATTCTTTGTTCATCACTAGGTATTCAACATTATTCTTCAATTTTTAGGGGCATAAGTGTCTTTTGAAGTAAATTAAACTCCAATTAAGCAACCTTATCTAATTTAAATTCAACAAAAATCTAAAGCAATCCCACAAACTTGGCCCAAAAATCCGAGATCCATATTCCTACTGCTCCACAAATTTCGCTTCCTCTCGTTCAAACATAAGTCTGAAAGAAAAACGCTGGGGATGGCTTTGGGCCTACCGCCGGAGGAGACAGGGGGCTTTCAGAAGTTTTCGGTCTTCCATGCGCTCGTCTCATCCCTCTTCTCGCCGGGTGAAGGATTTTCTACCACATAATGAGGATGTTATAGCCGAACCTACACATGTTCGGTGCTTTCCATTCACGTTCTTTCAGCGATCTACGGCTAATTCAGATGAAAAGAAAAGGGTCCACCATCGAAAAATGACTTCACTCCATGAACTATGTAACTCCCAAACCATAAACTCTATATCAATTTACAATATTGCTTTGTCACTCGGTTTGATGATTGTGTTTCTAATTTCTGCGTGTAAACATGTTGTGATCTTTCAACGAGTTACTTCAGAAATAGAGAGAAGAAGAGAAGACAAAACGTTTTGTGTTTTGCTGCACAAACCTTGCAGCTAGGGTTTTCAATATACTTTGGTGGATAATGAATACAACCCTACACCTATCTATTTATAACCATAAATAGATAGAATCCTCTATTAATAGATAGAGTCCTATAAATAATAGAATCCTACAAATAGATAGAATTCCTTATAAATAGATAGGATTCTATAAATAGATAGAATCGGGGCTAAGCCCCCCGCACCCCCTGTCGCCCCGGGCCCATTAATCCATGGGCCCAAAATATGTTTCCCTGGCCCATTGTATCAGTATACCTAGATTTATTGTCTTATTATAACAATCTCCACCTAGACAACATAATCTAATACAAAAATTTGGAAACACATATACAACTCCAGGATCTTGTCGCCAGATCCTCCTTGTTTCTCTTGACAGGGGGCTTTCTCACTCATCTAACAACGAGTGACATGAACCAAATCCAAGCAATGCTTGAATTTGTCTGCGGTAACCGGTTTGGTCATCATATCAGCTGCATTCTGAGAAGTGTGTACCTTCTCCAGGATGATCTCACCAGAAGCTACTAGCTCTCTAATCTTGTGAAATCTCACATCAATATGTTTAGTCCGAGCATGGTACACCTGATTCTTAGCTAGATATATAGCACTCTGACTATCACAATGTACCTCAACTCCACCTTGCTCAACACTCAGTTCCTCCACAATTCCTCTAATCCACAGAGCCTCCTTAGCTGCCTCTGCTAAAGCCATGTACTCTGCCTCAGTTGTAGACAAGGCTACTACAGACTGCAAAACTGATCTCCAACATATAGGCCCCCAGCAAGAGTAAAGACATACCCTGTAGTGGACCTCCGGTTGTCAAGATCACCGGCATAGTCTGAATCAACATACCCTACAACTGAAGGATCTCCTTCCTGGCCACCAAACATAATTCCACGGTCAGCAGTACCCCTCAAATACCTGAGTATCCACTTGACGGCCGCCCAGTGTTCTCTCCCAGGATTAGACATATACTTGCTCACTTGGCTAACAGCTTGGGCCAAATCAGGTCTTGTACACACCATAGCATACATCAAGCAACCAACTGCACTTGCATAAGGAACTTTGGACATATCTTTGATTTCTCCATCAGACTTCGGACACTGAGCTGAGGAGAGCTTGAAGTGATTCGCTAGAGGAGTGCTGACAGATTTGGAGTTGGCCATATCGAATCTATCAAGCACTTTCTCAATGTAAGTCTTCTGAGATAACCATAACCTCCCAGAACTTCTCTCCCTGCGAATCTCCATACCAAGGATCTTATTTGCAACACCAAGATCCTTCATGTCAAATTCCTTGCTCAACAAGGTTTTCAACTCAACAACATCATCAATATTCTTTCCAGCAATCAGCATGTCATCAACATATAATAGCAAGTATAAGGGTGATCCATCATCCAAATATTTCACATAAACACAACAATCATACTCACATCTCTGGTAGCCTATCCGAAGCATGTAAGAGTCAAACTTCTTGTACCATTGCCTAGGAGCCTGCTTCAGACCATACAATGACTTTGTCAACTTGCATACAAGTTTCTCCTCTTCCGGCTGGACAAAACCCTCTGGTTGCTCCATGTAGATCTCCTCCTCCAAATCACCATGAAGGAAAGCTGTTTTCACATCCATCTGCTCCAGATGCAAATCCCAGCTAGCTACCAATGCCAACACCAATCTGATAGACGTGTGTCGGACCACAGGAGAAAAAATTTCGTCATAATCAATCCCCTTCTTCTGTGAGTAACCCTTTGCTACTAGTCGTGCCTTGTACCTTATGCCTTCTTTCTCTGAGATGTCTTGTTTCTTCTTGAACACCCATTTGCATCCTATTGCCCTCTTACCTGCTGGAAGAGGAACCAGCTCCCACGTCCTGTTCTTATGGAGAGATTCCATCTCCTCAGCCATAGCACCTACCCATCCTTCTTTCTCCTGACTATGAGTAGCCTCTCGAAAGTTGGATGGATCATCTGTGCCAATGACTAGAGCATAATTAACCATCTCCTCAAAACCATATCTTATAGGGGCCCTTGTGATGCGTCTGCTTCTGCCAAACAAGACTCTCAACCTGTTGTTGATCTACATCATGCTCACCACCTGTTGGTGTAGGTGTGCTAGAATCTGAAAGCTCCACCTCCACTGCTGATCTGGATTCAGTCTCTGTAACTGCAGGTTTCCCAACTTCCTTGGCATGTAGAAGCATTGCCTGCTCATCAAATACAGCATCTCGACTGATCATCCGTTTCTTTGCAACAGGATCCCAAAACTTGAAACCCTTCACACCTTTCATAACCCAGAAAAATGCACTTCTTAGACTTTGCATCCAGCTTTGTTCGCTCATCACCTGGAATCAACACATATGCTGGACTGCCAAAAATCTTCAAATTTGATAAGTCTAAATCAGAACCAGTCCATACCTCCTCTAAAAACCTTCCCGTCAAGAGAAGTCCGGGGTGATCTATTTATCAAATAGACCGCCATGCTCACTGCCTCTGCCCAGAATTGCTTTGGAAGCCCTGCATTCAATCTAAGACACCGCGCTTTTTCTGCAATGGACCGATTCATCCTCTCAGAAACACCATTCTGTTGTGGTGTCTTCCGCACTGTATAATGTCTCTGAATGCCATGCTCACCACAAAAACTCTGAAACTGAGAATCCGTGTACTCTGTCCCATTATCAGATCTCAAATACTTCACTTTCCTCCCTGTCTGATTTTCCACTTCCGCCTTCCATAGCTTGAACTTGCTGAAGACTTCAGATTTATACTTTAGAAAATACACCCAGACCTTCCTTGAATAATCATCAATGAAAGTGACGTAATACCTAGATCCTCCTAGGGACGACACCTGAGTTGGTCCCCACACATCAGAATGCACATAATCAAGAATTCCACCTGTGTTGTGCTGACCTGTCTTAAAAAGACACCTTGGATTGTTTTCCCATCACGCAAAACTTGCAGAAGTCGATCTTACAACTCTTCACACCATCCAGGAGACCTCGCTTGTGAAGCTCAATCATCCCCTTTCGCCAATGTGACCCAGCGCATATGCCACAGAGTTGTGTAATCTGTCTCAGAAGCCACGGCTGCAACTCCACCTACAACGGTACTCCCTACCAACCGGTAGATATTACCCGATGTAATCTGCCCCTTCATAACTGTCATTGCCCCCTTGCTCACCTTTACACATCCTTTTCTGTTTTAAAACAGAACCCTTTTACATGTAAAGTCCCCAAGGAAATCAGATTTTTCTTTAGAGTTGGAATGTGACGCACGTCAATCAATGTTCGAATCACACCCATCGTGCATCCTCACCTTTATCTGCCCAATGCCAACAACATCACAAGCCTTGTTGTCTCCTAATCGGACGGAGCCAAAAGTTCCAGACTTGTACGTCTCAAACCAATCTCTATTCGGAGTCATGTGAAACGAACATCCCGTATCCATGATCCATACATCTGAGTAGTTGCTGACGTCACAGAGAGCATATCAGAATCTGCACCATCTGAGTCATCTTTCTGCACCACGTTTGCTGATCTTGAAGATTCCTCTGACTTCTTATCTTCGTACTTCTTCTTCCTGGCAGGACAATCACGTTTGAAGTGACCCTCCTCCTTGCAGAAGTAACAAGTTACTGGCTTTTTACCCTTGGACTTAGACCTGGATTGCTTGTTGCTTCCTTCTTGCTTCTCTTTCGTCCTCCCTCTATCCTGGTTGCTTCTAACATACAACCCTTCGCTTTGAGAACTCTCACTGGTATGTTGTCGTCGTTCGGCTTGTGAAAGCAACGCTGTTGACACCGTATCAAGACTTATCTCGTCTTTCCCACACGTCAACGTCATCACAGATTCTCATATGAAGAGGGTAGAGAACATAGCAAGATCATAGCTTTATCTTCATCTCCAAGTTTTACATCCACCCGAGCCAAATCCCCAATAATTTGATTGAAAATATTCACGTGTTTTACCAAGTCAGAACCTTCCACCATTTTCAACCCATACAATTTTGTTTGAGATACAATTTGCTAGACAAAGATTTTGACATATACCGTTTCTCCAATTGAGTCCAAATTTCTTGACAAGATTTGAGATCAATAACGTGGTATATTACCTCGTCTGCCAAACAGAGCCGAATGACCGACGCTGCCTTCTCCTGCATCTCCTCCCATTCGTCGTCTCAACGACTCCGGTTTTGTCTCCTTCAGCGCCTTCAACATCCCCTGCTGCGTTAGCAGATCCTTAACTCGTCGCTGCCAAAGACCGAAGTTTCCAGTTCCGTTGAATCGCGGAACCTCAAATTTTGCAACGGAACTCATCGACAACCTTGCTCTTGATACCAATTGTTGTGATCTTTCAACGAGTTACTTCAGAAATAGAGAAGAAGAGAAAGACAAAACGTTTTGTGGTTTTTCTGCACAAACCTTGCAGCTAGGGTTTTCAATATACTTTGGTGATAATGAACAACCCTACACCTATCTATTTATAACCATAAATAGATAGAATCCTCTATTAATAGATAGAGTCCTATAAATAATAGAATCCTACAAATAGATAGAATTCCTTATAAATAGATAGGATTTTAAATAGATAGAATCCTCCGCGGGGGCTAAGCCCCCCGCACCCCCTGTGTCGCCCCGGGCCCATTAATCCATGGCCCAAAATATGTTTCCCCTGGCCCATTGTATCAGTATACCTAGATTTATTGTCTTATTATAACAAAACATAACTTAAATTCCTCTCTTGAATTTAATTCCAATAAACCTAGAACAAAGACATATCTCTCATGAATGCTCCCTCGTAATCAAAGTTGCTATAATCCAATTTGTTTGGTTCTAGTACTGAAGTTTGTGGAAAACAGGCTCCCAACTGAACAACTGCTCTTCAAAGATGCACAACCGTTTAAAAACAATGAACAACAAATTGACTAACCTTCTCTAGATGGGTTTGGAAATAATATCTCAAACATCTGATGATGCTAGAACCATACTTTTTGACTCTCCTATGTAATGCTGAACTTTTATACTCCTACTAGTGTGAATATATGTGTAAATTGTCTGTTTGATGATTTATTCATCTTTCAATTGTATGATCGGCCTATGTTGTCAATCTATATTATTGTGGATCTATTGTATGTATGAAATGGATTCTTCAACCTCCTGAGTGAAGACATCCTTAATGATATTTCTAGTCAGTATAGAAGTATACTCTATGAATTCTCCCATCAAATATTGATTTTTCATGCACATGTTATTGTGAACTTTCTAATGCTTATACCAATAACATGAAACATGTATGACCTTTTTGGATTCGAAAAGTATTCAAATACTTTGTTGATGACACCTCTAAATCTTCTTGAATATGTGTGTATTGAGTGTTCTCTAGATATTGTTTGTAACTCAATTACATCTACACACTATTATAACTCTAAGCATCAATATGGGATTGCTCCTCATGAAAACCTTTTATTTGAACATAACTAGCTTTACACTTTGGTTGTTATACAGATGATTAATGATACAAAAGATTATCCAATGTCGAAGCATGTTCGGTTTATCCCAGAGGAACAAATCGTAGCAAAAATGCGGGTGACCAAAAGCCAGAAGGGACCCCCGATACTCATAACAATCCAAGAGAGAAAAAATGAACAAAAAAAGGATGATCTACTATCAACACAAACCCTCAACGACATGAACATAACAAATTGTAATAGAAATTCAAAATATAAGGAATCTAAAACATGTCAATATGTTAGGTCTTATGTTATAACAATATATCAAGATGACATTTGGTGATGCTAACTAAGGTCAAAGGGCAGTTGAGGAAAATGTGGTGCCCAATATATAAGGAAACCACTATATGCATATCAATAACAATTAAACAACCACATGATGTTTTTTATGACCAAAACTTTCTCATGAGAATAAACCAATTAAACATATTGGTGCACTATAGTGGATCTTATGGTACCCGAGTAGACAAACAAACAAAGCAACGCCAAATGAAGTTATCTATAATACGGTAGAAATAATGTAGTAAGCTAGGCAAAACTTATAAACCTATAATTCCAAGGGCTCAAGTAGATGAATACTTCAAACTTGTATGCAAAGGACAAGCGAGAAATCTAAATAAAATAATAAAAAATAGAAAATTTTATAACAAAACTATACAAATCAAAAATAGGGTAGGAACGGAGGAAACTCTACTATCCAACTTAAAATCTAATTTATAAATGAGAATCGCCTTCTAGAACTGTAGAGGTATGTGGAAGAATAGTTTTTGGACATATATAAACCTATATCCAAATGATCATTCTGGCCGAAACTAAGACAACTACGAGACGAAAAAATTGAGATATATGAACCCGATGAGATTTTGTGAAAAAACGTTGGTTTCAATAACATGTTTTTCATCTTGGCCTTTTTGGTGGACTTTGTATCCTTTGGAAATAATACCAACTACGAGACGAAAAAATTGAGATTCTCAAATCACATAATAGATATCTTCGAATTAATCACAAAAACCTTCTTACGTCCTTCGAAACAAACATTTTCGGTATTTATGCCGCGCCTAACGACAAAAAGAAAGACGAATTACGAACACACTAGCAATGGAGATCAAATCTTCAAACAAACCGAATCTAATTATACGAAACTACAATGAAATTCGACAATTCTCTTATAAGAATGGAGGGGCTCCTAACGCAAATAAAAAAATTCGATAGACTTCATCGTTTCATCGACTGATGTAGGCTCACCGACCTTCCAACCAAAGGAAACGAGTTTACGTGGAAAAGAGAAGAGATGGTGATGATAACACATACGAAAAGTTGGATAGAATAATGTCAAATATAGAAGTCTTACAAGAATATCCCGGAATCCATACTAG
This sequence comes from Fagopyrum tataricum, assembly GCA_002319775.1. NCBI lineage: Eukaryota > Viridiplantae > Streptophyta > Magnoliopsida > Caryophyllales > Polygonaceae > Fagopyrum > Fagopyrum tataricum. The sequence continues at coordinate 12,074,411 of CM008285.1, forward strand.
AAACCATGCTTTCACCATTTCGGATCATTGCATGATCTCCGTTAACTTACAAAATACGTTGGCAAATTTTAAAAATAAGCCTTTTAGATTTGAATATATGTGGATGCAACGACAAGATTGTGAAAACCTAGTCAAACAAACGTGGATGTATCATTGTTAACACATATGTTTAACCTTGTAAAAAAATTCTTCTTAAGAAAAAGCTAAAAGAACGGAGCCGTGAAAAGTTTGAGAACATCTATAAACAACTAAAAACAGTTTATGAACAAATATAATATTTTCAAAAGCAAGGATACACGTCATATAATCTACAAATGAATGACAATATAAATAGACTAAAGAAGAAAGGAGAGTGCATTTTGGATTACCAAACACAAAAATTGGATGCAATGAGACAAAACAAGTAATTTACGCCTAGGTGATAAAAACACGAAATTTATCATAGAAAATCCTTTGGTAAAAGAAATAAGAAAATCACAGCCACAATAATCAGAAATGATGGTACAATTGTATCCAAAGATAATGAAATAAATGAGGAGTTATCTAACAACTACAAATCCCGCTTTCTAGCATCGGCTATTGACTATCACAAACTCCAAAAACTGCTAGAGGTTATACAACCAGAAATCACAGACAAACGAAAATCTAGACCTAGTAAAACCTTTCTCACTTGAGAAATACAAAAATTATCTTTTTTGACATTGGGAGTGATAAATCATCAGGTCCTTATGATATGACAACCGGATCAATCAGAATTTTGGCACATCATTGGACTAACGGTCACTAGAGCAATTAAACGTTTCTATAGATCTAGTAAAATCCTCAAACAAATGAACCACACATTTGTTGCCTTTCTACCAAAAGTTGACAACTCGTCAACAACTTTCAATTACAGACCAATTAGTCTATGCTCGACAGTATATAAAATAATTGTCAAAATTCTAGCAAAGAGATTAAGTCTAGTCTTACCAAAATAATTCATCCTCTCAAAGTTCTTTTACCAAAAATAGGGTGATTCATAATAATGTCCTTATTGCCCATGAAATCTTCCATGGATTTAGATCAAAAAAATAAAAAGAAGGTTTTATGGCAATAAAATTAGACATGGAAAAAACATATGATAAACTAGAATGAAATTCCTCAAGACAAATTCTCCACAAATTTGGTTTTGGTGAAAAATTTAGGATCTGGATCAATGAGTGTGTAAAAACTGTCTCCTACTCTATATAAATAAATGACTCGCCGACAACAATTTTCTCACCACAAGGAGGTCTTCGTCAAGGAGACTCAATGTCACCGCTTCTCTTTAATTTGGGTGCCAAAATTCTATCTAGAAACATACATAAACTAAGCAAAGAAAACCCGAGATCCACCGGTTTTCCTTTCACAAAAATGGGTCAACAATTCCGTGTCTAGCCTTTGCGGATGATATTATAATTTCACAAAGACAACAACAAAAGCAAGCAACAAAATCCTATCGGTCTTGAATGATTATTGTGCCAATTTTGACAAAGTAATTAATTATCACAAATCCTCCTTCCAAACAACCAAAAAGTTGATCCAAGCAACAAAAGAAGGATCCAAGCACACCTAGACATCACTACATATACCAACCTAGAACAATATTTAGGTTGTCTTATTATTAATGGGAGAGTAAATAAGGATATCTTCAATTCGGTTATCCAAAAATCAAAACAACAACTCACAAAGTGGAAAGCTTCATTTCTCTCGAAAGAGGGAATATCAACGCTAATAAAAGCAAATCTTAATGTTAAACACAACTTTCTTATGCACACATTCATGCTTCCTACGAACATCCACAACGAATTAGACAAGATACAATAGAAACTTCTATTGGAACAAGGGACCAAACTTCCACCCACTAATTATTTGGGACAAAGTTTGTAAACCAAGATCCTTAGGAGGTACCGGAATTAGAAAAGCTGAAGATATGAACAAAACGCTTCGAATGAAGCTTTTATGGAAAATAGTGGTAGCGCCAGAAAACATTTGGGTCAAAATAATAGAAGAAAAGTACATGATAGGGAAATGCCTATGGATTTATTAATGTGAAAAAACACCTCTTGATAATGGAAGAAATTGGTTAAGCTTAGAGAGGATTTTGACAAAGACCTCAGATGGTGATTAGGAGACGGGAAAACAATAAAATTTTGGCAAGACAATTGGATATTGGATAAACCATTACAAGATATAGTATCCAATAAAGCCTTAAGAAACCCAACATAATTAGTTTGTTCTTTCCATTTTATGACAAGAAATAGGATCTACAACTTGTAGACCATGCCCAATTAGGCATAGTGCTACCAAGTGATATTACCACTATAATCAAGAACTACAATCTTCTCAATAATGACATCAAAGATAGAATTTAATGGGACGCAAATGAAGATGTTTAGTACTCGACTAAGTCTACTATGGAAATGATCTAAAAACGAAAAATTGGAATATCCAAAGACAAATCTTGGATTTGGGAGATCAACATAATACCCAAAGTAAAAATAACTTTCTAGGGAAGTTGGCCCTTAATGAAATTCCAACAAAATAAAATCTTGATAAACAAAAAAATTTCAATTGTGATGCATTGTAAATTATGTAATCACCATACTGAGAGTGTTAAGCACTTCTTCTTTGTGTGCACATGCACTCATCAAACTATTGACAATGTACAGATATCATCAATACTAAACAACTATGACATTTCTAACCATAACATCATTGATACGCTATCAAAATGAAAGAAAAAACATCCCAACCGAGTTGAGATAACTCGTAATGATACGGTGGAATATTTGGCTGGCTATGAACCAAATCATTTTAAACAATAAAAAGGTTAGCTCCGAATCTAAAACAAAATGCTTTGAAACAAATAGACGAATGGGACAAAGCTCATACCAAATTAAATTGCAAAAACTCAAAGCAAGCAAAAACTAGAAGAAAAACCAAAAATATCAAATGGCACATACCAAAGGATGGTTTTGTCAAACTTAATTTTAATGCCTCTAGAAGCCAATCTAATCGATACACTTTTGGGTTCATCATTCGTAACAACTTTGGTATCCCTCTAGCTGCAGAGAAAGGAAGATGTAAAGCCGAGTATTTCCTAAAGGCAGAAGCATTTGTCATTCGGAGGGCCTATAAAAGACCATACATTTAGGTGTTACATCCATTGAGATTGAAAGAGATAACATGATGCTCACAAACTCGATCAATCAAAGCTGGAAGCCACCACGGGAGACGGATATTATCATCTCTGAAATCTCTGCCTCGAGTTTCACTCATTCAAGTGTCCACCACATTTTCAGGAAAACAACATAGTCGCTGATAAGCTCGCACTGCATGACAGCACCGCTTCCGCGGGCGAAGATGCTCTATTAGATGATGTTGAAGACTTCATCCGCAAAGATATTGTAGGTCGACTGGTTTCTAAAAACTGACCCACACTATATAACAAAAGAAAAAAAATGTATATAACAAAAGAAAATGAAAATTATCTATGAAAATAAAATTAACAAATTTTCAATCTATCATTCTATCGATATTTTGATCATACGTTTTTGTAAAAACAAAATTCTAGTTTATCTTAAAATTTTAATTATTTAGATCACAAACATAAGTTTCGAAAATTTCAATCTTCAATTTATAACTAAGTGATTTAAAGTATATTTTTTTAATAGAATGTATCATAATTTGGAACACAAAATTTCCCTTTATAAAATAAAATGGGGAAAAAGGAGTTTATTTAAAAAAAGGTCAAAGTGAGTTTTCATCATATGAATGATAATTACTCTACGAAGACTTGAGTTTTAACATGTTTGACTCATTGACTCCGTTGGTCAAAACATACTACTTTCTACTTTCTTCTTTCTTCCTATCAATTTTGTAGTTGAAAAATGCGGTTGTTCAAGATTGACATAGAGTACTGAATTTGTGAAACTTTCCCATTATTAAATTTAATATTTTAAAGAAAGTATCGATTTTAATTTTATTTATTAAATAAAATTATCGTTTAACAAAAATTATAATTTTGTATGACGTTTTTAAAAATGGTTTTTACCACCCATCACAATAAAGTAAGAAGTTAAAATATACAAATTAATGACGGTTTTTGGTGAATCACAACCTAAAAAAATTTAAAATGTCTTATAATGATTAAATTTTTAAAAGTAAAAAAGCACTATATTTTATATTGGAGGTTTTTTTTCAAAGTCGGATGTATAAAGATTGTAGAGTGGAAGTCGTCTACATACGATATAGACCGAGTTGACACTTTAACCCAACATGATTTCATCGTATAACCAGTTGACAACAAGAAGAGGATCTCACTGACCTTATATATTATTGGGTTGAATGTCCCCCACTTTATATGATATAGACCGAGTTGACACTTGCCCACATGTTTGGATCGCGAGCTGAATAGAAGATAAATATATAAATCTGATACCGACGAACAGTAAAAACAGGATAATGCACATGCATAGGCCCAAGCTTAGGGATCGTGTGATAACTTATCATCTCCAATACTTTTAATTTCTTATCCATCTTAATCATTTGTATAACCATTATCAGCGCTAAATAAATTTTTTTTTGATTTGTATAACCATTTGAACTTTTTCCATAATCTCTATTTTTGTCATATTTTTCTAATAGTTTAAAGTGTTTGTGAATTATAAATATGTAATAAGTATAATTAAAACGACATGAAAATTGGTCAGAAGAGTGTTTGTAATTGACTGAAATAGCCTGAAAACTAATAAACAAAATTATAAAAACTTTCTCAAATAGCTTATAATATTTTTTGAAAATTTTACCAAAACCCTCATTAACTCTTAAAATTTTCGAAACACGCCAATAGTCTAAAAAAAAAACTCTATGGAACCCAACCATAATTTGTTTCATAAGTATTATAGGTAATCATAAACAATATGTAAATAAACAATTACATGCATATTTTAAAAAATAAATACTAAGATTGATAAATATCAAATATATTAAAATTAGAAAAAAATACTAAAAGTACTACTAACCTATTAAAATTGATAGAATCAATGTGTAAAAAAAAGTGAGTAGAATTTGCATCGAGAAATCAATGTGTAAAAAAACTGGCAATGGCGGATTCATCGGTACGGACACCGGGAAATCGCCAGCGATCCTTGCGCGATTATCATCTAGTCGGACCTCCGACATCCGTACCAGGTCCCTTTTCCTCTAAATCTCCGATCAGTTTCATATCCATTTTCACATTAAAAGTTTCTCACCTTGCGAAAAAACCCTAGATTTCTGCTACTGAGTTTATGTTTTACTAGGATTTCGGTTATTCAATCTGTTCCCATCTTCGACTATGCAATTCTCAATCGCGAAAAATCGAACATCTTACAAAAAAATTTAAAGAGATTATAGGGCACAGGTTTCAATCTTCTTTGATTTACATATATAAGAGTAAATTTGGGAATGGGAGCACCCTTTTCTTTTTCTGTTCTATCTAGCTGCTGCTGCTGCTTCTTCTAGTATCCTTTGCTTCTCAAAGAAAATTGTACAGATCCCCAAGAGGGAAGAGAGAGAAAGATGAGGAAACAGCCATGAATACGAGTTTGTCTTCTTTGATTCCTCCAATTTCTTCTCTTTACTTCGTGCTTAGAGTAATAAAGCTCTGTTCTTTTTTTTTTTTTCTTTATCACTTTTTACTGCTCATTCAAAAAGGTGGGATTTGAGTACTGTGAAAAAGCTTTTGCTAATTTGAAGATTTGTAAGAGTCAACGGCCCCCACAGGCACATTTTGGTTGTATCTATTTGTAAGGCTTCGATGACTCCACATATTGAGTTTATCCTCACCTTTTCTTTTCATCATCTCTCTCTCTTTCTCCCCTTCAATTTCTTCATAACCCTTTTTTGTTTTCTACTTTTTTAGGTCATCATCATCCATAAGAAGTACAAAGAAAAGGGTTTATTGGTATTAGACTGTAGAGATAATGGCACCTCTTTTTAGCTTTGTCAAAGCTTGCAGTTTCCCCCAAAATTCATCTCCCCCTTTTCCATTTCTTGTAACCTGTAGGGTTTGCAGGTCTTATTCCTCAGACACTAGTGAGTTGTGTAAGCTTGGTTTATATTTTGGAGTTGGCTTATATAATATTGTACGAGTACTTGTGTAGCTGGAAGAAAGTATTTTAAAAAAGAAAAATATATATATATAAAAAAGCTTAAAAGGAGGAGTTGTTTAGTTGTTTCCTTTGCTGGCCTTCTGTCTTCTCTATCTCTGTTTATAAGTTTCTCTTATCTAAGAGAGGGATTGCAGACACTTGGGAAATAGCCCTTCTGTCTTCTCTACCCTCTCTTGCTCATCCAAGAGTCGATTTGCAACATCCAGTTGATCAAATTTCTTGCTCTTTGTGTGTTTGAATAGACCAAAAAAATTTGTGTTTTTGGAGTGGATAATCGAGTGCAATTGTGAAGTAGAACAACTTTCTGAAACTTGAGAGAAGGTGAGAAGGAAGAAAGAAAAAGAAGAGGGGCTTCTTTTGATGAGTTTTGGAGGCTTCTTGAATAACAGTCCTGGTGGTGGCGGCGGCGGCGGAGGTGGTGGTGGTATAGTTCCTGATATACCTTACTTAACCAACAACAGTGATAACATGCCACCTGGTGCCATTTCTCAGCGTTTTGTGCCTCCATCTTTTAACAGCAAAGTCCATTTTCAACTCTCCCGGCCTTTCCCTTGCACTTGTAAGTTCTCAACCCTTCAAACTTGTGTTAAAATATTTTTTTGTTTTTCAAATACTGATATGGGTTTTGTGCTGTTTGTGGCTGTGATGTAAAGCAAACGGCATGGAGACTGGTCAAGGTGAGTTGACCAGAGTTTCAGAGAACTTTGAGTCTAATGGTGGAAGTAGGAGGAGCAGAGAAGAAGAACATGAAAGCAGATCTGGTAGTGATAACATGGAAGGTGGTGCTTCTGGTGATGATCTTGAAGGAGCTGACCATCCACCAAGAAAAAAACGATATCACCGACACACCCCTCAGCAAATTCAAGAGCTTGAATCGTATGAATTTTTTGTTTTCAGTTTCATTTAATAAATTCATATTTGGTTCATTTTGTTGATCATTTATGGTTTATTTTGTAGTGTGTTCAAAGAATGCCCTCATCCTGATGAGAAACAAAGGTTGGAGCTAAGCAAAAGGCTTTGCTTGGAAACTCGACAGGTCAAGTTCTGGTTTCAAAATCGACGTACTCAGATGAAGGTAATGAGAATTCGATTTCGATTTGTATTGAAATTTGAAGTAATTGGATGAAAATTTGATGTTTTTTATAATCTGTTGATCAGACCCAACTGGAAAGGCATGAGAATTCGATTTTGAGGCAAGAGAACGATAAGCTCCGAGCTGAGAATCTGTCTATCAGAGAAGCAATGAGAAACCCGATGTGTGGCAATTGCGGTGGTCCGGCGATGATGGGTGATATCTCTTTAGAAGAGCAACATCTAAGAATCGAGAATGCTCGATTGAAGGATGAATTAGACCGAGTATGTGCTCTTGCAAGCAAGTTCTTAGGCCGGCCAATGTCGTCTTTTCTCACATTATCCTCGCTGTCTAGCTCCATGACTCCGCCAATGCCGAGCTCAGCCTTGGAGCTCGGGTCGGAAGCAATGGCTTTGCTGCTTTAAACTCGGTGGCAACGAGCTTACCGTTAGACTTTGGAGGTAACGGTCTCTCGAATGCTTTACCTGTAATCTCCCAACCAAATCAACCTCCAATGTAACCGGAATCGAGAGATCTTTAGAAAGATCTATGTATTTGGAGCTCGCATTGACGCGCTATGGATGAATTGATCAAAATGGCTCAAACCGATGAGCCTCTTTGGTTAAGGTCAACAATGGAAGGACCCGGAAGGGAAATCTTGAACGAAGACGAGTATATGCGAACTTTTACTCCTTGCATTGGACTAAAACGCGAATGGCTACATCACGGACGCTACAAGAGACACCGGTATGGTGATCATCAACAGCTTAGCACTTGTCGAAACATTAATGGATTCGGTATGCAAGATTCATTACTAATCAAATACTTATTTTTATTCATATAGTTCAAATTTATGATATGATTTACATTTTACAATAGAATCGTGGGGAGATATGTTTCCTTGTGTGATATCTCGGGCATCTACAACCGATGTGATTGCAAATGGCATGGGCGGGACAAGGAACGGTGCCCTTCAGCTGGTAATTCATCTCGAGATCTTCTTAATTTACTTTCATCATGTTAGTTAATTAACTTTGTGTTTTTTTTTATCAGATGCATGCTGAGCTTCAAGTTCTATCACCATTGGTGCCGGTTCGAGTGGTGAATTTCCTCAGGTTCTGCAAGCAACATGCGGAAGGTGTGTGGGCGGTTGTCGATGTGTCTATCGACTACATCCGAGAAACATCAGGAGGACCCACATTTGTGAACTGCAGGAGACTTCCTTCCGGGTGTGTTGTGCAAGATATGCAAACGGGTATTCTAAGGTAAAGTGAAAATCACCGCTTACTTTTCATGAGATCATTTATGATGTTGTTCATCTATTAATTATCTCTGGCCCTCTTTATGTCTTTAATGACTTCAAAGCTAGATTGGTTGAGAAGCCAACTATGTCACCTTACAGTCAATTGCATCTGTATGAACATTGTTTGTCTGTGTGATAGTTACTCGCGGGAAAATTAAACTAAAATTTCTCGGCTTTATAAAATTTTTCATTAGTTTACTGAACTTAGATGCTTATTTTGTGCCTAACTATATTGTAATCTTTGAAAGTTTCGACAACTAAGCTTGTCTGAACTAGATTAATATTTTATGATTCGAACTCTACTGTTGTAGAAAATCGAGGATTCCCCCTCGTTCTAATCATTATTAAAATGAATAGAAGTCTCTATTATCCTTATTTTCTGCAGCTAATCCATTAAAAACTCAGGTTAATTTTAATTCCTTTTTTTAATTGCCTTGTAATCTACAATTCTTCAGATTAAACTATCTATTTGATCCTTCTATTCCAATTCTTTATCCTGCATCCATCTTAAAAACTTTAAAACTCAATATCGAAATTCTTTTATGATCTGCTTCCAGCTATATTTATGTTTTGTTTTTTTCTGTGCATTCTCCAGTGATCACTGAAGTCTTTGTAGTCAAAACCCGAGATTGTCTTTACTTGCTCTCATGCAAGGATCTAAGCAGATTCCTTATCGCGAGAGGGAACATTTTTTCTATGATTCTTGCAATTTTGCTTAACTTCTGCTGCCAACAATCTAAACAAATAATAAACGAATCCCGATCTTAGCCTTATTATATTGGAAATATCAAAATGAGATGAATATTTCGTTTCTACTGTCAACTCTGTCCTCAGTTTTCGCTTCTGCTTGACTTGTATCTTGTCTTATTAAAACACTCTTATATTGTGATTGTGCTTCTAATGACTGGTTGGTAGTTGGTCATATCTGATTCATGTAACATGGTTACAGGTAACATGGGTTGAACACGCGGAATACGAAGAGAGCGGAATCCATCATCTTTACCGGCCCCTCATTAGCTCTGGCATGGGCTTCGGTGCTCAGCGCTGGGTCACTACGCTTCAAAGACAGTGCGAGTGTCTTGCTATTCTCATGTCCTCCATCCCTGCTCGCGACAAACTGGTACGCGCAAATTTATAATATTTGTCATATTTACGGAATATGTCCATTTTTCGTATTGTATTGAATCCGAGTTGGTACAATGCAACAGCTATAACAGCGAGCGGAAGGAGGAGTATGCTGAAGCTAGCGCGGAGAATGACGGATAATTTCTGTGCTGGTGTATGTGCGTCGACTGTCCATAAATGGAGCAAACTCGACATTGGAAATGTCGACGAGGATGTTCGTGTCATGACTCGACAGAGCATTGACGACCCAGGCGAGCCTCCTGGTGTTGTCTTGAGCGCTGCTACCTCTGTATGGCTTCCGGTGTCCCCACAGCGTCTGTTCGACTTTCTCCGAGACGAGCGGTTGAGGAGCGTATGGGATATACTCTCGAACGGTGGGCCCATGCAAGAGATGGCTCATGTAGCCAAGGGTCAGGATCAAGGCAACTGTGTCTCACTTCTTCGTGCCAGTGTAAGTCTTTGAACTATTTTTCTTCCCATGCAATTATAAAAATAATGAAAAATAATGGACGTGGAAAATGACCCTTTTGTCCTTGCGTTTGAGGTCAATCAGATTGTCGTTTTATATGGTAAAAAAGGTCAGTATCAGTAGGATTAGAGGACAAAGCTGGAATTTTTGGAATTATTCAATCTTAATAAAATGACAATAATCTGATAGCTGGGCAGGTATGAATCGGATCGTCCAGGCCCATCACAAGATTAATTGAAAAAGTCAAACGCATGGGGCCCACTCCCATGCTTTCTGTTATCTCTCGTGACCACATGAAACGTCACCGTTTTGACCTCAGCCTTTTGTTTCTCACTTTGGCTTTAGCTTTAAACCCTTTAAGCCTAACCTTTTGTTCATGCAGGCAATCAATGCTAACCAAAACAGCATGCTGATCCTCCAAGAAACATGCAACGACGCCTCGGGTTCCCTCGTCGTTTACGCTCCGGTCGACATTCCGGCCATGCACGTCGTAATGAACGGAGGCGATTCTGCATACGTCGCCCTCCTTCCTTCCGGTTTCGCTGTCATGCCCGATGGAGGTGGATCGAGTCCACATAGAGCCGGTGGTCGCTTTTAACCGTCGCGTTCCAGATTCTCGTGAGTAACTTACCGACGGCTAAGCTAACCGTCGAGTCGGTGGAGACGGTTAACAACTTGATTTCATGCACTGTCCAGAAGATCAAAGCCGCCCTACAATGCGAAAGCTGATTAATAAATAATAAATAAAAAAAAATCCCTAGTCGTTAATCTTAATATGATCTTGTTATTCTTATTCACTTATTTATTTCTTGTGTATCATCCCATGTTTTGCTGTTAATGAATACTAATGGGGATTAAGAAATTGGTAATTTTGGTAGGATTTCGAGCTCGAGTTTCTCGGGTATCGAGTCAAGAACGAACCGCGTGGTTTGAAAATCCCTTGGCTCAGGGATGGTGTGGTTCGGGCATTGACTCAAGTCGCCCGTGTGAGCTCGATGCTTCATGTTCTTCAATCGTTTCGATTTCGGATTTGAATTCTAATTTGTGCTGGTTTTCTAATTCTTGTAGTTCATATGAACAATGTTGATTATTGTCTTATAAGTTATAGTTATAATATTTTGCTGATATTTATAAACTGTTTTTCATGGTATCTAAGACTTGAATTATTGGTGGGTATGGATGTGAAAGGATGAATTATCATCATCCAAATCTCTATTTTTTCGTCTTGAAAGGGACTTTATTATAAGTATTATTTATATATATTTCATGGTATTGTGAAATTTAAGAAATTATTATGACAATTATTGTTGGAATTTGGTAGAACTTTTGGGGATATTTTCCTGTAAAGTCTTATCGTATCTACTGAATTATTAAGTCGACCGACGACGTTTCATACCTTTTTACGTTCACTGAATCTTGAATCAAAGTGTAATTGTGATACTTTGTTGACGTATGCTTGGCTAAAATACAATAATGATGTATGAAAGATTGAAAATGAATCGAGTTTATGTGTTAGATTGAGCAAATTATTCAAGACTGAAGATCAATTTAAAAAACATTATTTCAAGTCCGTAGAGCATTTATAACGTTTATGTCATATTTTAAGTGTTTTAACTAGCCTTCTTAAGACTCGTTTGGTAGTCTTGAAAATCGGGTTGAAATTAGAAATCGGATTCAAATTATTGAGAATGATATAATCATAGATCTAGTATGAAGTGTTTGTATGTTGGTGGAATAGTCTATTATCGGAATGATTCAAAGTCTTATGAAATCAAATTTGTTAAAAACTTGAAATCACATATTTTCACATATTTTGCAATTCCATAAAAACTCGAATATAAAATTTTATTTCATTAGGCAATAATTTAAAATAAAAACTAAATTAGAAAATATATGATATTTTATGGAAATTCCAAAGTAGAGCTTTTAATATTTCCTTTTTTTTTTTACATATATTTGAATTCTTACATCGAAATCATTGAATCTCTATCTCCATAATATAATATAAAAATAATAGTGTCACATATATATGATTAAACAATCTTGTTATATGATAGATCTCTCCAAATAACACAAAAATCGAGTTTGATATTGTTCATTCTTGTCTGAAATAATTAAAAAAAGAAGCATAAGGCAAGTATGTGAAGGAAAGCGACTGCAATCCATAATAAAAGCCTTCAAAAATAATAAAAAGTGAGAAATATTGAGAGATAAATGAATTTGATGTACACAATTCGACAGGGTGGATGGATGGATGGGAGAATGGTGCCAACATTTAGCTCTCGTCGGCAACATGGGAATTCGGATACCCATGTAACCCATGTGGGTAGGTTCTACTTTGTAGGTCCATATATATATATGAAAAAAGTTCGGATACGGATGTATGAACAAACATCATTTTTATTTTTATTTTTTCATTTTAATGTATGATATGCTAAAGATATAATTTATAATATAACCGTTTATAATGCAAATTTTTAAAGGAAAATAATTCAGGACACTACAAATATTGGGGTTGAAGTTGTTCTTACGCCTAAAGCATCGTAAAATTTGGGGGTTTAGTTACGGTGGAATTTTAAAAAAAACTTCACCTAAAATTGAATGAATCACAACCTTTGAGTGATAATCCAAAATTGGGTATTGTCTCGGAAATAACGAGGAAATGGCACACAAGACATTGACAGTTTAGGCCGTGTCAAGAGAGGTCGCTAAGACGATAATTGTGAGATTTATCGATACGTGGTGGTAAAAAAAAATGATGCTTCAACTTTTAATTAATTGTCTTAAAACCATTAAAAAGATTTTGATCAAAATTCAATAATTAATAAAAACATCGATCGGGGTCTTGTACGGAACAACTATACGGATACGGAGCTATGAAACATTTTTCATCATTGATGTACTTGATCCAACTGTCCAGATTAGTCCACGTCATTTAATGATTTAGTAGTTAACGCAGTGATATTTTTATAATTACATGAAGTTTAGACAGAGATTTTTGTCATTTTCAAAATGTTTTTTTAAAAAGGGGACGCAGTAATAATTTTATCATTTTCATGAGAAAAATTTAACAATTATTATTTAAATTCACGAATTCAGTTCAATTTGTTGAAAATGTTTATTCTAATTGTTCATATTTTTGTTCTATTAGTTCAAAGTTCAAATGGTTTGTTCTTATTTTTTTAACACTTTTTTCGTTCAAAATTTTATACGTTTTTCGTTCAAACACGTTTTTAGTCTATTTTCTCCTTTTTCTTCTTTCCCCTTTTCTTAGTTCAAATTGTTTGTTCTAATGGTTCATATTATTATTTAATTATTTCAAACTGTTTGTTCAAACAATTCTTATCTTTTATCATTTTTTTTCGTTCAAATTTTTGTTCAATTAGTTCAAATGCACTAATAGTTACATTTTTCTAGTTTTTTAGTTAGTTCATTTTTTTAAGTTTAACATAACGATGAGTTAATTACATAAATGTGTGAACTAATAAAATACTCTATTAGTTCAATTTTTTTGTATATTTTTTATTTTTTTGACGGAGACTTTTTTAGTTGAAATTTTTTCTAAATTTCCTTCAAACTATATTATACTAAGGGTTCATATATTTTTTGAACTTATAGTATAAATTATTTTAACGAATTGATAGTGTATACGAGCGAATTGAACTAACTACAAAAAAAATATGCGAAGTGTGAACTAACTACAAAAAATATTAGGTGAACTAGCTATAGCAAATATGGGAACTGATAGTGTATACTTTTAAACGAATTGAATTAAACCTATGAAATAAAATAATAACTATTATAGTTTTTCACAAAAATTACAAAATGTCACCACATCCCTTTTTAAAAAACATATTTCAACTAGACAAAATAATTCCCATGCCTTCTACAAATTGTAAAATTGTCACCACACATCTTATAAATCATTAAATGACGTTGATTGATGTAGATCATTAGATCAGGTGAATCGACAACCCCGAATTATTTTATAAGGTATCACTGTAGCATCGATCCGTACTAGAACCAACCCCTAAACCCGTTTGGTTTCAACACTTGGTCTCTCATTTTGTTTGCGTGTAATTATCAAAATTAATGAAATTCTACTTTAATTAACTACTTTTTATCATAAGGTATGATTACAAAACTTTCAAAACACAAGTATATATATATATATATATATATATATATATATATATATATATATATATATATATATATATATATATATATATATATATATATATATATATATATATATATATATATATATATATATCAATGTATTTACGAGTTTTTTTTTAAAATTGAACATATGGTTCATGAAATAAAAGAGTATAGAATCTTCCGAGTATAGTAACTATTATCATGGCATAATTAAATGATCCAATTCAATCTTAGCCGTTGATGTATGATAATCCAACGATTCTTAAAGGTTCTCATTTCTCTCCGTAAAATTAGTTCTTATCCGAACCAATTTATATATATATACAAGATTTTGATACAAACGGACCGGGTATAGCGGGGTCGTGTGCATACGAGCTCACATGCACGTTAGTCTCAAGCCCATCAAGTAAACCCGATGATGTTTCATCCTAAAACCAATTGGCAATAGGAGGAGTAGCCCACTGCCTTATATACTAGGTTCGGAAGTTCCAATCTTTCGATGTGGGAACTGATTATCTCCAACACGCCCCCGCAAGTTCAACTAGAGGATATAGACCCAGTTGCACTTGTCCACAAGTTAGGATCGCGAGCCACATAGAGGCTAACCGCTCTGATATCATGTCAATGTCCGATACAGACGGACCGGGTAGAGCGGCGGTCGGTTGCATACGTGTGCACATGCACATTAGGCCCAAGCCCATCACATAAACCCGACGATGTTACATCCTAAAACCAATTAGCTATAGGATGGGTAGCCCACCAACCTTATATACTAAGCTCGAAGTTCCAATATTTCGATGTGGGAAATGATTATTTCCAACAATCAAAATTCGTCTTCGTTTCATTTACCAATAAGTTTTAGCTCCGATAAATAAGTGGTATCTATATGGTATTAAACGAGTTATTTTACACATATGTCTTTATAAATATAGAAAAAGGTAATATGATATTATATTAGATTAAAAAAGAGGCGGTGGTGGACCGGTGGTGGTGACGGTGGCGGGTGAGAATAATGGTGTATTTGGATGTTAATGGAAGGCATTTAATGTAGGATGTGGGGGCTCATTAGCTGAATGCTGCCTTCTTGTAAAGCTTTTGTTAGGAGATAAAGTTGATTTTCATTTATTGCTGTGAGTTTTCTTTACTCTGCCTCCTTTTGGCATTAATCTCATTTTTCCCATTATTTTATGTAACTACAAACATTTATTTTTTTTTATAAAAATCTATAATGTTTTTGACAAGTCACCTACATCACTTATTTTAGTTATCCAACAAATTTTAATATTCACTATTTTTTGTGTGGGTATATTTTTTTTATGATAACCAAATTTAACATATTATGTTAAACGAGCATTAAAACAAATCAAATTCATGATATAAATGATGTTTCGACAACCATAACTATTCTTTCTCTATGGCTCAAACACATGGTTATATTTTAAAATTTTATTTAAGACAATAAACATACAATTAGGTTATTTACCATTATTTTATATATATATATATATATGAATTAGTTCGGATGAAAATCAATTTACAGAGAGAAATTAAAAAAATCTAAAACTTGTTGTATTATAATATATCAACGGTTGAGATTGAATATGAACAATTAACTATAACATAATAATACTTACCATACTCGAAATATAATATACCTTTTATTTTTATGAACACAATAATAACATTAGTTTGATTTGTAATTTTACGCTAATAAATAAAATATATTTATAAATAAAATAAAATAAGTTATATGAATAACAGTATTAATTAAGAGGAACATTATGTCATAAACCTTATCTTAATTATTTTAGTTATTTTCAAATCATTATTTATCATAATAAAACTATTTACTTGCTTTAATCTAGAACATTCATCCATTAATTCAACGTCTTGGTTCTCATTTATCTCCGAAACTAACCATTATATATATTATTTTTCAAATTTAGCTTCTTGTGGTGAGGGACATATATTATATATTTTCTTTCAAAGTTTCTTAGAAAAAGTATAACCTTTTTCGTTAGTCAAACTCTTATTTAATTATTTGCATGCCCTACATGAGATACCTTTAATTTGTAGGTATAGCGTTCAAACAATTAATCCTAAGCCACCAATTAGGGTTCACAAATTCCTATGGTACATTGAAGATTGTAGTATTGTACCACATTTCGATCACGTACGTTTTACATAATAATGCAACCTCATTTTGACACATAATCTTTTAAACACCAAATATATATAGAGAATCACCTAAAAACCAAAACAGAGAGTCTAAATCTAAAGTACTCTGCTTCAAGTTCAAATTTGAGATGTACACAGTTGTTCACTCATCGTGAAACCGTTCTCGTATAAGCTCACTTAACTCTAGAGTTATTTGTTCTCACTCTACAACTGGAAAAGAATAATTCTTATTAACATGAGTAGCAACACATCCTTATATTTTAATCATAAATCTTATTCAAATAATGCGGGATGACAATTTTACGGGGTATTACACCCTATTACCAATTTAATAAGTTATATCTCTTTAGTTTTCCTTTGTTGGTGACTAGTGTCGCTTATTGCCTCATTAGCGCACCATCAACTCTAAGCAATGACCGGAGAAGTAAATAAGTAAGTAACCGATAGTAGAAAAAATGACAAAGCTCATGGGTAACCTAGGCCACAGTTTTGATCTTGATGACATAAAAAGTAGGGGTGGGTATGAGACGGGATTGATTTCAGTCCCGTCCCGGCTATTTTAAATGGGACGGGATCGGACGGGCCTTGAGTATTTTAGATTAAACCCCACCGGGTCCTATCCCGACTAGGACCGGGATGGGATGAGATGAGCCCAATCCCGTTTACACATTAGTTTATTAAATATTTTTAAAATTTATGCTTTAACTACAAAATATTCGTATATATCGTACTTAAAACATAAAAACATTAAAGTTTTCAAATATTCATGATAACATATTAGAGTTAAACTAAAGTTTCCAAACATATATAATAAAACACATCTAAATGAAGTTGGTAAATTTTGTCAATTTTAACGGTTTGACCGACATGGTTTATTTTTTAAAATATAAGAACGTAACTATGTAAAAACTATATAAGAATTTCGCTAATGTTTAGTGATTCTACTTATATTTATAATTTTAAATTAAAAATTTTATCATATACGGAACGGGACGGGCCTAGCGGGATGGAGAAATTAAGGCCCATATCACGTCCCGGATAGTTTTTGACAGGACGGATTCGAGACGGAATTTATATTTTTGAATGAAATCCCGCCGGGATCGGGATGTGCCCGGAACGGGACCGGAATTGGCGGGATTTGTGCCCACCCTAATAAAAAGTGCAGTTTTTGTAAATAGATAACTATATCACTAAGATATATGCCCAGTACAACTTCAAATTTATACAGTGGATATCTCAAGGCCTTTTTCCTATGCTGATAAAGTCTTGATTGTTTAGTTAACGCTGCTCTTATGATGAAGTTATCAGTTATCACAATCATGGTAATGTTTTCAAAACTTTTTTGAAATTATAGTTCATTTTTAACACATATAGTTCATATTTTATGTCTTATGTGTTCATTTTTTATCGGAAAGGCTAGACTAAGTGCACGGCGATAAAATTCACAAATACACGACGTTTACGGGAACCGTAGCTGCCACGGTTTTGAAAACCGTAACCGTGAAAAAATATCCATGGTCACGGTTTCCGGAACCGTGGTGGCTACGGTTCCCGAAACCGTGACATATTTACTTTATAAATTTTACTAATATAGGGGGAAAAAAATTTTAAAAAAATCTCACGATCACGGATCCCGTGACTGTGTCAGGAAACAAAAAAAAAATTTCTCTTTTTTTTTTTCTCCATTTTCTACCACGGTCACGGTTTCCGGAACCGTTAACCGTGACGGTTCCGAAAACCGTAAACGCCGTGTATTTGTGAATTCCTCCGCAGTGCCTTTAAAATCGACTATTTTTATTTATCTTGTATCACTATTTACATAATTTGAGTTCACATTTTATGCATATATAATTAACTTTTTGTAATGGTATGTTAATTTACATTTACTAAATTCTTTTGTATTTTTATCATTATAAATTGATAATATTTGTTATACTTTTGTGAAACAAATGGTTAACAAGGGTGGAATAGTCCGAAGTTTTGACCCTAAATGGATATACAGTGGACCAATTCGAAAGATGATAGAAATTGTGATGTATATGTTATGAGGTATCTAAAGACTTATATGGAAGGTGGAACTAAGAGATGGAACTACGGCTTCAAAAAATCAAGAAGAGCATAACATCATGCAGAGAGAAGTATTTGAATGTTATTGTCCTTTCTTCTTTGAACGTAGAAAGAAACGTTATTGAAGGCACAAAAAAAATGACGATATAATTGATGCTAAAACTATATATAGTTATACTTTAATATTTCGGCTCTTAATGTTTGTAACCATGATCATACCCTTTTTGGTTAATTTTTGGAGTTTAATATTATGGACAAACGTGTTACAATACTTTAACCTTTAAGTGTAACCGTACTTATACCTTTTTTAGATAGCTTTTAGAGATCATTGATAATAATTTGATACAATCGAAAATTCAGTTAGAACAATACAAAAACCTAGTGAAATTTTATTTAAAATCAATTGATAAAAAATACAATTTTATATGCTCGACTATAAGTTCATAAATTTAAAGTAATTAGGGTATTCCTTTGATTGATGGCTATATGTTTACAATAAAAAGAGTAGCCACCAAACTTATATGTCGTGATTACAACTTACATGTCAAGTAGTACGACCGGACGAATTACGTATTTTCAAAATTAGTACATCGACAAATTACGAGTGGACATATATAATGCAAGGGTTTGCACATATCATCCCACATGTTTGTTAGGGTGAGGTCAAAACAAAAACCTAGGTGGTGTTTCTTCCTAAACAAACCGACAATATATGAAGTAGTATACTGACCTTATATGTCGGACTACAAGTTATCTATGGCAGTTGACACTAAGGTCAGCAATCCCAATACTAAGCGAGATCAGGCCGGTCCAAAAAGCTTCTCCAATCGGAGGATCCCAATGTACCCAATTAACGTGTGTTTCAACAAGTTTAAGCGTTAAGTTCACGTCCGAGGCATAAACACAATGACATCTCATCATAAAACAAATTAATAATAGAAATAGACGTCCACCAACCTTACGTATTAGACTACAAGTTCATAACTTTAAAGTCGCAAGGCTTTTTCATTAACGGAGATCTAAAAAACCCTTTAGATAAATACAAAGACAATGCATGTACGAGGTTGGCATTGAATTGTCATCTATATAAGATATATATCATATAAGTTAGTATATGAACAACAACAGTCCGTATATTCAGAATATAGTGATTGAACTATATCAACGTTTGTTAGCTACAAGAATGCCAAAAATAGTCAGTCATACTCATCAGTAACATACATCTGTTCATTAGGGGAAAATCAAATTTTCAAAGTGACATGCCATGTGAGGATATCCCAAAGTACAAGTACCTTCATTTCATTAGTACAAAGCCACTTCATATCTTCACATGCATTGTTGCCCTTGATGGGGCTAATATAAAAGAATACTGTATTAACTTTTAATAGCCAAAAATTATTAAATTAACAAATGATTTAGATCGTTAATTACTCATTAGAGCAATATTGATGAATTGTGATATCACTTGTTAGACTTGTAAGTCATGGATTCTACATTGTCAAAACCCTTTTTCTTTAGCTATGAATTAAAATTTGTTAAGTTCTCCTTTGATAGAAAGAGACAACTATTAATATTTAAAGTCTATCCGGATGCATACTCGGGATTGTGAGTATACGGTTACAATACACAGTAGATCCAAGTCAAGCCGAGCACATAAATATACTTAGTGAGGTTATACATCTTAGAATAATTGGTAATATAAGGAGTAATTTACTAGGAGAAGAGACGTAGTTGGATGGGTAATAACTAATTTCCAGTTTAATATATATATATATACAACGAAGACCATTAAAAATTGAAAGAATTTAACTCTTTTTGAACAATAGTCTTGACTCCGCCACTTGCTAAAAACACATGTTTAGTGAAAAATGGTCGGACTGCAAGGTAAGAGTCGTGCGCATATGAATGACACAGAACGAGTTTCGGAACGTTTTATATGGGCGAAGAACACCCGACATTGTCTTGACAAGACCGGAATATTCAAGATCTCAAGGATCCGAATTCCTCTAGGATTGTACGATTCCGGAATCTTCCTAGCCAAGAGGTGGCCAAGACTATAAATAGGGGTGGTTCACGCCTCATTTGTAAACTATCTTGTAAGGTTATCTCAAGCAACACAAAGCTTTTTTTGTCACACAAAAGCTCTAAGTTTCTTACCCATCGTTAACAAGCGTTTACTCATTTAACACGGCAAACGACTAAGTGCAAAACGGCTGTGAATTTGAGAATACTCATCCCGTGTCATATAAACGCATATCTATATTAGACCTAAATTCATAATTTAAATAAAATTTCATTCTAAAATGAATCAGTTATAGAGACGTGGTCAATTAACCTATACACTAATTAAACTCGTTATAACTTTACGGTAGATATGAGATATCATCCCAACAATTAATGGTGTATCCAATTAATAATTTAAAGACTAATTATTATCTAGTTTTCATTTATATAAGAACCGGTTGTAGATGACGTGGTTATCGAATTGATTAAAACGTAGCTTAGATGTGTGCATACAAAGAATTATCAAAGTTCGGGAATTGAGAGAAGGTTATGAATTTGCGTTCTTTAATTCATTTTATAAATTTGTGATATTTAACCTTAATTAATAATGGATCGTATCGCTCTTTCTGGATAAATTAAGTTTAGATAACGTGATTTTATGTATAAATTTAGGTTTTCCTTTAATATAGTCATTTATATAGAAATATTTTAGTTTCTACGAGAGTACGAGGAGACTACTTGCGAAGATGGTTGACGAGGTTTGCCGTTTGTTTTTTCTATATTCAAAAGTATTTTTATTTACTTTAGTCGTTTATTGTTATCTATAATATAAAACTCTCTCCATGTACCTAGTTCTCCCTAATTTAAGAATGTTTCGTTTAAACAAGAAACTTTTAGCAATAAATGATTTAAGCTAATTTAAGTACAATAATCCAAATTTAAAAATTAATTCAAATCATCCAAAATCCATTAAAAAGTTGATTGCAGTTTTTATACTTTTGAAAAGTTCAAACACAATATTTTCGTACATATATGTGAAATGATTGGACTATATAATGACTTTAAAGTATACCAAAAAGAAAAATTTTCAAAGGATTTTGGTGGGGGCATGCATGGATCCAAGACATGTATAAAAAGGGACTCTTTACCTAACGAGTTGGATTAAAATTTACAAATTCTTACGGGGCGTTAGGTAAGGACAACTTCTCTGAAACTCGTATCAAATGTAGACGGAGAGAAAAAATATTATTGATCTGACTTAGACAAATTCGTAGTACATTCGACACAAATAGATTGTAAAGAAAATATCATGTATATTACGAGCACACATTCACTCAGAGAGGTTTTATCGCCTATAACCTAATCCATCGACCTTATATATTAAACTTGAAATGTCCCCATTTTATATGTCAGAGATTATTATTTTTAACGTAGATGTATAATGGCGCCCTAAACATATTTTTTACTAGAACGTACTCGACATGTATCATGTTGGATAAGGGATAATTTGTTACTCGTGTGTATTCATTCTTAAATTTACGTGTAAGGAAATTAATGAACCATTTTCAATCAATTGCTCATTTTGCATAGTGTAAACATGGATGGCATGTCGGGTCATGTTTGTAAAGGGACGTGGTGTAACGAATAGCTCTTATCTTTTTGGTATCATTATCAATATGGGGTCTTGGTGTTTTTTGTCATGTTCACTCCCCCTTTTATTGACGTTATAAGAGTGCACTTTTACCGCTTATAATGATTAGGTGTGTTATTTGATTCGAACAAATTAAGCTTTCTATGTTGATGTTCATCTCGTTCATAGTTAAATTTAAAAATTGTTTATATTTTTGTTAAGAACGAATTTGGACTCAGTTTTTTTAGTCGTGTTTGAGTACCCGAGTTATATATATATATAACAATTCTAATTATACTTCAAAAAATATGGTCATATTTAACTAGTTTACTATGTTGTTTTTCGAATTGAGTCGAGTTTATATTTTAATCAAGATAAATGTAAATAATGTTGTTAACATGGATTTTCTAACATTTTGTTTTTAATACTATCAATTCATTTTTTAAGTTAGCTTTTCTTTTATTTTAATAATCTATCTTATTTAAATTAAGTAACTAGTGTATTATCCGTGTCTTGCACGAGATTTTGATAAAAAATATTATTTATTATTATATTTCTTTAACGGATTATATATAAACTATTTTTTTGTCATTAGATAGAGAGTATAGAGTAGATAATAAGCAATAAATATTTGTACACTTTACCTATAATATTATATAATACATTAATAAAATATCTAACCGTATAATAATTCATAATTTTGATTTTTCTTCCCCTTATTATACTGATTCATATATTAATAGAAATAGTACATTGATAGCATATGGTGTTAAATTAATTGTTATATATAAATTAATTTAAGAAATAACACAATCTCACGTAATAAAAAAAAGTGATTGGAATTGATGAATTTAATTAAGATTTGATTTTAATATTTCGTTAAATAATTTTGTAATGAATAAACTTAATTAATATTTTGGTAGTATGTGGTTAAATGCTAAAATGACACGTGACAGCCGAGTATTTTTTTGCGTGACACGTGGTAAGGAGTGCTACTCCTATAATATATATAAGATTCACAATTGCTTAACTAAATTAAACGCAACTTTGAAGTTTCATACACTGGTTGATAGGTACCTTCTCACCCTATTATCAATTTAACTGGTCGAGTCTATTTAGTTTTAAAAAAAAAAACATAAAAATATTTAATCAGACCGTTTTATTACATATTGTTCGTAACTTGTGTAAGGTGTATTGTTCATCGTCCACGAACGAACAACGGTGATTATTATAAATGAGCATACAAGGCGCAAACTCATGCATACAAGACGTACCATTGTGCTACTATTTTTTTAAATAAAATAGTACACGAACGTGCTATCAAATTGCACAATCGTGCCACTTTTTTTCTTGCGAACGTACACCATTAAAATGCTTCTTTCCGATGTACTTAAAATTTATAATAAAAAAACAAAACAAAATGGAGTAATAATAAAAATTTAATAGTATATCCGATTTCATACTGGATCTTCGTTTCTTTGACGAGGTCCGGATTAGACATATTTTCAGAAAAATAAATTGTGTTTGCTGACCGATTGACCCATCTGAGAAACTCGACCCCCAACACCAATTTTTCTGAAGACCCCGAACTTCGTGTTCTCATCCGCAATGATGCTTTAGGTTGAACTACCTCGAGAAGATAATCCAATCTAACCGCTTTCCATCTTCAAAAAATTTAAAAAAAAATAGTATAATCCAATAATTTTGTTGTAAAAAAGACAAAAAAAAATAAAATTTGTAAAAGTCAAAATTTATGAAAATTAGAAGAAATCAACTTTTCATATTACATTCAAGTCGTGTGAGGAAAAATAGGGTAGGTTCAAGAGTTGTACCGTACGTCACATCACTTTCTCTTTGATTAGTTGATGTATTTTGGTCCTCTAACGTTTGAAAGTCATATGTAAATACGTATTGCATTTATATGCAGAGCCTTGAAGTACCAAAGGGAAGACTATGCGTTGCAACATTTTGAATCTCTATTATCATATCCTTTATGGTTAAGTTATATATTCTATTTTATTGAAAACTTTCAATGCTCAATTTTGAATTATAAAATATATTTAATTTAGTTTATCTTAAACAGACGTCGTTTTAAATTTTTTTTTTTAATCAAGTAGTCTTTTATAAAGTGAGTTTAGCTTTATTAGTTTATTTATTTATTTACTATTTAATATAAAACACCTTATTTTAGAAACCTTTTTAGAGAAACAATTTATCCTTAAAATCTAAATAAAATTATCAACGATATAATATTAATTATATAAACTTTTTTAATATTTTAAAAATTAGCATGAAATTTGAAAAAAAAATATGATAAGGATTTAATTGGTATAAGTAAATAATAACACCATCTATCATTTAACCACCCGGTAATTATTGTAATCTGAATAAGAAGTTAGAGTTTTAAACTATATTTTGTTATTTCAAATTCATGTCAAATTCAAAAAACATGATAAGGTTTTCGGCTCATTTAACTCCTGCTGATTATTGTAATCTAAATAACAAAATATAGTGTAAAATTCTGACTTGGTAGTGTCCAGAAGTAGTCGAAATTCACAATAGACTGGATAATTTATTTTCGTGTCTTATCTTTCTCTTGATTGCTTTGAAATCTTAATAATCTCATCTAAGCTAGCTTATCGGCGGCACCATTGATTTGCTTGAAAACGTGATGGATCACGACATGCTAAAAATCAACAAAAATATTAAACCCGTCCGACAAAAATCAAGTCAATTTCCCATTACGGTTTTTCAAATGGATTTGATTTCATTGATAAACAAGAGCTTATAACCTTAATTTAAATATTAATTATTTTCATCTACTTTATCAATGTTATATAATAATTTAAATCAAATCCAATACTTTACACGAAAACTAAGCCAATTTAACCCTAATCATCTTTATTAACGATCCATCCTTACATGGATAAAGCATACTCCTCTAGTCACAAAAAAAATCTATAGTTCTTTATGAAGCAAAGTCAAAATGGCCTTGTATAAATAAAGTTTAATCTTTAATCAAGGATTAGATTGGGCTCATGAAGAGTTGCCCAATATTTAGAATTGGGCTTCTTTTTATGGGCCGGATGCAGCCCATATAATCTCTTAGTCGTCTCCTCGCTTGGACATCGTGGGAATTAACCAAAATGATGTACTCTAAAGCACACGTGTCATGTTCTGAAATCCTGAAGTTTTCAAACAATGCATTTAGGTGAAGTTTCAACATCACACAGAAGGGATAATTGCCAAAAAGTCAACCTTTAAACATGTCAACTCTTTACGAACTTCATATTGAACCGAAAATGATCGGGTATATATGCGGATCGTAGTTTAGGGTGAAATACACGGATATTATACCGGATCAATGTGTCTTTAAAAGACGATTCGTTTATGTCAAGAGACAATAATATTAGTACATTTTATAACGTAAACTAATAAACATGGAATTACGAATGTTGACGTAATTTCGACTTTGTTTCCTTATCCGTTTTCGTGTAACGTAGCTTCTTACAAATACATGTGGGTAGAGCAGAGATGACGGATTCAATAAATCCGCCAAATTTGCCTGAACAAACCTAACCCCACCGTTCGGACTTCAGACAAAAGTACTACCCGAATATCCCGGCACTCTTTGCAAGTACATAATTTTTTCATCAACCAACCAGGGCATTAAAGTAATCTTCCGTGGCCCATAATGGACCTACCGAATCTGGACCGTCTGATCAAAATGATTTTCATTGGACGGCAAATAATCGCTCTTTGACTAATGGAAAACGGATAACTCTATGAGTGGTTGCATTGGAACATTTCTCATTCCTTGTTTTCATTTCCGTTTTATTTTTTAATTGAATAAACAAATCGACTGTAAGAAAAACTCAATCCTTCAAAGAGGACAAATGGAGGTCTTTTGAAGACAAGAGAGAGAGAAAGAAAGAGTTGTGTCATCTTCTTCCTTTTCACAAAATTTAGGTTTCCTCTTTCTGGTTTTCTTTTCAGATTTGAGGACTTTTTTTGTATTTTCATTTCTGTTTTTTTTGTTTCCCCTTTCCGGCGAGGGAAACAGAGGAGAGAGAAGGAAGAAAGCCTTTTTCATTCCCTTTCTCTTCTCTCTCCTTTGAATGTCCAATTCTTGATTACAAATTCAACGCCATAAAGAAGAAAAGCCCTTTTTCCTGGGTGGCGGATGTTCCAGAGGTTGTCCGCCATAGCTAGGGTTTCTGTTCTATAATTTGAGATTGGTTTTGTTTCACACGGACGAGAACAATAAGTAGAGAGGATTGAAACAGAGACAGAAAGATGAATGTTATGCGTCGTCTGAAAAGCATCACGTCTGGTCGGCCATCGGTTTCTGATCCGGTAGGTTTTCCTTGTGTTTGAATTTAATCATGAATATTTTGTGGGTTGATGTTTGATCTTGATTATTACAGTATTTAATATCTGTTTGTGTTTGATTTGATTTGTTCAATTGATTGTGATGTTTTGGCTGTGGGTCGATTTCCCCGGTGATGCAAATTTCAACGACGTGCGTTGCAATCATGAGTCTCTTTCCTTTTTGTTTTGATTTTATTAGCTTGCTGACCAATTATTGCTAAGATGGTTCGTTCATCATCATCTAAAACAATAATGAAAATAAAAGGGGAAATAAGGGATGATTAGCTAATCATATTCTGCTGTTCATCTGAAAAATCGTTTTCAAGTCGAATAATTTGGTAATTTAATCCTAATACGTCCTTGCTGCTAAACATGATTGCTTGGAATGGTTTTGTACAGTGAGATGGGAATCGTTAAATCAAGCTTAGTTTTAGTTAGAAGTAATGGTTGCTTTCATATCCTATCCTGGCGACTAAGGTAGATGAGGTTGATTGGGCTTTGGGAAAAGCAACTTGCTTCAACTTGCACAAATGCTTTGTGGTTAATACGTCTAAATTGTTCCACCAGAATTGTTATTCATAGATTTTGACATCATCATGCCAAGATGAAAATGAATGTTTTTCCAAATCAATACTTGATGAGCATGAAAGTTCATTAAGGTGAAAGTGGATTATGGTTAATTGATTTGGGCTCAAACTCGTGGCTGCACTTTTACTTGTCATTTTTGTTTTGATTGTATGATAAATTGATATGGCTCAGGCTCTTGCCTAGAATGCAACAATGCTAATGGATTGAAGATATAACAGAGGTTTTTGCTAACAAGTTGACATTTGAGCTGGATCAATCTCTTTTTGTAGTTTTAGTTGCTTCTTGTCGTCTTTGCAATACTAAAACTATGAGTAAAATTTTAATTGCTTTCTCTTAGTCTTTGGAATTCATTCTTGAGAATGAGGAGTGACACTGTTAGATGCTTTCTCATCATCTCAATGTCTACCAACTGACATCCACCCCCCTTGTGGAACTATTCATATTTACTTTTGCTTATCCTGTTCAAATTGCAAACTTATTGGAACTAATGACAAGCATAATATCTGGATTAAAAACATGTTGTTTTGTTTAGGAAATAGAACCAACGTATGTGAGTGGAAATGGAACTGAAACTGGCCAGATTATTACTACAGTGATTGGTGGTCGTAATGGGCAACCAAAACAGGTAATTTTTCCACGTTGCATATTACAATAAATAATTTTCTAATCCATTTTACAAATAAAATTATTCATGTTTGTTTGTTTTTCCCATGTCCAGACACTTTCTTACATGGCAGAACGTGTGGTTGGCACTGGTTCTTTCGGTGTAGTATTTCAGGTAATTGTTTAACATTCTTTTTTGTGTTTTTCTGTCTTCAAGTGACTTCTGATGACTATCAACTAATGTTTGAGTTTTCGGTTTCTGTTTCACCTTAATGAAGGCAAAATGTTTGGAAACTGCGATGGCGATCAAGTTGCTATAAAGAAGGTATTGCAGGATAAGCGATACAAGAATAGGGAACTACAGATTATGCGTTTACTTGACAATCCAATGTCGTTCAAACTTAAACATTGTTTCTATTCTACAACTGAGAAAGAGGAGGTTTACCTAAACCTTGTCTTGGAGTTTGTACCTGAAACAGTCTACAGAGTACTAAAGCAGCACACCAAGGCTGGCCAGCACATGCCAATGCTCTACGTTCAACTGTATACCTACCAGGTGAGATTGAATTACTCCTGTTTATATATATCTTTTATCATTTATCTATTTTGCAAAACTGTAATTGAAGAGTTTATATTTTATTTTCAGATTTGTCGTTCTCTTAATTATATCCACAACGTGATTGGAGTGTGTGTCATCGGGATATCAAGCCCTCAGAATTTGCTTGTGAGTATCTCTACTGGTTTCTACTTATCCCTTGATTGGACGCATAGAGTATACTTTATAAAACAAGTTTATGCACTATAACGTAATGTAGCATAAGTGTTGTTAGATTGCTCTTAGTATATAATGTCTTATTAAGAATTCTTGTCATTCTTGTCACTTTGCTCATCTTTTTCCTTCCCAGTGAGGTCCAACAATTTTAGAAGTATAATGCATGCCATAACAAACACCATTTATGAACAGTACAAGTATTTTGTTTTTACTACTTGTTACACCAAATTCTGCATAATTCAAGTTTTTAGCCCAACGAGACATACTTATTTGATATATGTGGTGCCTTCCAAACAAACCTCAATACCAATATTTTCTCTATGAACACATACTGTTGAATTTGTGCAGGTGAATCCTCACACTCATCAATTAAAGCTTTGTGATTTTGGGAGTGCAAAGCAGTTGGTTCCTGGTGAGCCAAATATATCTTACATATGCTCAAGGTATTACAGGGCTCCAGAATTGATATTTGGGGCTACAGAATACACAACTGCAATTGATATGTGGTCTGTTGGCTGTGTGATGGCTGAGCTTCTTATAGGACAGGTTAATATCATAACATCACGATATTTTCATTATTTAAAACGAGCGCAGTTGGCTGAGCTTCTTTTTTGATATGCGGTTTTGTTTGATGTGCAGCCCCTTTTCCCCGGAGAAAGCGGTGTGTAGATCAGTTGGTAGAAATAATTAAGGTTTGTGAAGCACATTCTTCTGTTGTTTTTCTGTTCACAGTTGTTGATCTCTTTCTAATCTCAGTGTTTATGTTAATACTAGATTCTGGGAACACCAACCCGAGAAGAAATAAAGTGCATGAATCCCAATTACAATGAATTTAAGTTCCCTCAAATCAAGGCCCACCCTTGGCACAAGGTATATAAAAAAATCAAGATGGAGTTATCATATCCAACCATGCTGTCATTCTGTTTAACTAAACAATACATCCTCTAATATTAGGTGTTTAACAAGCGAATGCCTGCCGAAGCTGTGGATCTCGTTTCTAGACTGTTGCAGTATTCTCCAAATTTGCGTTGCAATGCTGTAAGACTAAAAAATCTCATATTCTTTACTTGCATTTCTTAATGTGTTTTGTTATCATATATTCATATGGTGTCTGTTCTCTTCCATTATATCATCTTTACAGTTGGAGGCATGCGCACATCCGTTCTTTGATGATGAGGGACCCAAATGCTTGTTTACCAATGGACGACCCTTTCCCCCTCTCTTCAATTTCACACCTGAAGGTAAGTGTACACATATATATATATATACACACCTGAGACAGATATCTTTTCTCAACTCATTTATGATATGTTTGTCATGCTGTTTATTAAGAATCCATCAACTATTCTGTTTTTGCAGAGCTTGCAAAAGCATCACCCGAGCTTCGTGAACGTGTCATATCCCAATCTGTGCAGAAATGACCAACATGAATACAATCCGAGCAGTTTGCAACTATAGGCAGTGTAAAGGCTTTTCCTCCCTATCTTTTCTATGTTGCTTTTCTTTTGGCCCGTCAGTGTTCTGTTTTGGTTGATCCACGATGGTCCAATCCGAGTTCATTACCTTACACGGTTGAGTAAGAAACTACAAAGTATGTGCCGAAGATTGCTGGCCTGTTATGGAGCTGATAAGGGTCATGTGATATTTAGAGTGCTCTTGCTATCTTCGTGTCAAGGAAAATCCCGCATTCAGCCTGGAAAAAAAATGCTGGAATAGTGCGCTATATATATTATATATATTCGTGTTTATATGTATTTGAAAAATGTGTTATTTATGTTATGTTACTAGAGCATGGCTCATTTGTAGTGTTATCCATCTTTTCCTCCTTCACAAGCCTTGTCAATACTGATGAATGTTTACGAGGATTCCGACTCTCTGAATTTGATTAGGTTAAGGTCTTTGTGTTGTGGCTTACTGGTGCTCATATGTTGTTATTTTGTTGTGTATTGTTATACAATAATTTGGGTTCAATTTTGCATGTTCAGAATTTCAATTGTACAAACTGATTTGACAGGGATCTGTCATACCATTCTCAAATTAGAGACTTTGAATATTCACAATTTCAATTTGCATGTTATCTGCGTGACTAGTTGGCTACGTGCGTCAGCAGTCGCGTGTCTGTATGCGGTTCAGTAGAGGTCCGAAATTCGCCAAAAGATGTATCATACCTTTAAGACAATAATTTGGGTTTTTGCGACACGTGTCTGCGTGATTGTGGATGAATCACTCCTGTCATTCAGGTTCGAAATTCGCCCTAAAGATTAGCAAATATGATCAAAAGCAGGGATGATATTAGGTCGGTGATTGGCCGTTGGGAATGAATCACTTCCGTGATTCAGGTTATTTATCGGTTCAAATCCAACTCAAAATGACTCGATAGGCTTTTCATTAGAAGCCTATGAAAACGAGACATCTTTGAGACAAAATGCAGTGCAACAAACCGAGAACACAGGGATTGAGTACACTATTTGCTTACAAAACACAATATGTGCTGACAAATCAAGTAGATACCATACTAAACCCCTCAACTCATGCCCGGTGATTGGGGGTGAACCACTCTAAGATTTCCTGGATCAGAGGCCGGCTTCAAATGTTTAACACATGGTTTGGTCCTAACAATATTGTACCTCGACTCTTTATAATTCCACGTTCTTGAAATCGCACTAAATGAATCCTATGACTTATATATATATATATATATATATATATATATATATATATATATATATATATATATATATATATATATATATATATTAAAGCGTGTGTCATCATTTCACGTCCTTAACCCACGTGTTATTTTTTACAAGCCTTCTTATTTTATAGTCATTTAATTATAAACGTTAATAATTAAGTATAATGTTATCTCAAATTAAATTGATTCTACCAAATAGAATTTATCTATTTTTAACTCATCGTAATATCATATAGATATCTTTTGAAATATAAATTCGGATAGTGCACTGTAATCCTATTTTTATACCTAAAATGGTAATTTCAAAATATTATTTATTAGTTATTTTTTTATATTAAATCTAACCAACAAAAAAATTAATCACACAACTAAACGATTAATACTTTTTCACAGTAATAAATATAAACTAGTGTATTACCCGTGCCTTGCACGGAATTTTGATAAAAATATTATTTGTTATTATATTTCTTTAAGGGATTATATATAAACTATTTTTTTTATCATTAGATAGAGTAGATAATAAGCAATAAATATTTGTACACTTTACATATAATATTATATAATACATTAATAAAATATCCAACCGTATAATAATTCATATTTTGATTTTTTCCCCCTTATTATACTGATTCATATGTTAATATAAATATTACATTGATAGCATATGGTGTTAAATTAATTGTTATATATAAATTAATTTAAGAAACACAATCAATAATAAAAAAAGGTAATTGGAAGGGATGAAAGTCCTAAAATTTAGTGTGGATTTAATTAAGATTTTAATTGAGATGGATTTAATTAAGATTTCATTTTAATATTTTGTTAAATAATTTTTTTAATGAATAAACTTAATTAATATTTTGGTGAGATGTGATTAAATACTCAAATGACACGTGACAGTTATCATTTTTTTGCGTGACACGTGGCAAGGAGTGTTACTCCTATAATATGTATAAGATTACCCGTGTCATGCACGAGATTTTTTTAAAAATTATTTGGAATATCATCCTATGATTCTTATACTTATCTATAAATATTTTAACAAACATACTGAGATATCAAATATACTTTAAAGTACTATAAACATTAACATACAAAAAAATAAAAATACCCATTTGAACATGTACTCTTTTTATTTATTTATTTAATATTTGTTATCTATGATATTGTATTTATTTTTAAATTTATTAACTAACAATAATAAATAAATAAAAAAGTGATATATTATGGTAATACAAAAATTAATTTTATAAGTTTTATTGTAGATAATGTGCATTTCTTTTTATAACATTAATATATATTATGTTTATAGAGAGTAGAAGTACTAACAAATTAATATACGTTAAATGATTAAATTAAGAGTTCTACTATTAAATTGATAACAAAAAAAATTATGAAGATCACTTTGAAGGACATTAGACATGATCCAAGCGACAGTGCATCATCCGTGATGATATCTCCACCATGCGTGCATAGGATACTAGGTTTAGTAGTAGCCTCAACTATCACCATGGTCACAACTACCAGGTTTAGTAGTGTGCTAAAATAAACTTAAATGGCAAAATAAAATCACCAATATCAGAACATCATATCTTTTTAATATTATTATATTTTTTACAAATTAATTTAAATTAATTTGTTTTTTTGGTTAGAATATTTGTTATACTTTTTAATTAACTTGTTGACGACATTTTACTAATTCTAAAAAGAATACCGATCTTTCTAAGATCATTGAATATTTTTTTACTAACTTATTTAAATCTATGACTTAATTAATATTTAGTTATTAAAAGTGGATTTAATTAAAATTTTAATTGAGATGAATTTAATTAAGATTTGATTTTAATATTTTGTTAAATTTTTTTTAAATGAATAAACTTAATTAATATTTTGTTGAGCTGCGGTTAAATGCTGAAATGACACGTGACAGTTAATATTTTTCTGCGTGACACGTGGCAAGAAGTGCTACTCCTATAATATATATAAGATAAGATAAGATTCACTTTCAAATAGTTAATAAATTTTTTTTATTCATTATTTCTCGGTTAAACCATTTTACTTCACAATAATTCAATAGTCTTTTAACAAACTCATATTTGAACTTATCTATATCTTCTTAGGTTTACAAATATTTAATTATTAATATATGTTTTGGGTATCTAGTTATATATATATATATATATATATATATATATATATATATATATATGGTCAGGATCCGGTAGGAACACTCCTTATAGTAGGGAGTAGGGAGTCTTTATAACCGATAGATAAAACAATGAACGTTTGTGATTGAAGGACTACATTAAGCAATTAAAGGAGGATTTCATAGGATTGTTCATGGGATATTGGTAAGCCTTTAATATATTTTAATTTATGGAAAGATTATATTTTATTTTAGGGGTTAATAATATCCATTGAAATAAATTAATGCTGGACTATTATGTTCACAATTTTTTTCAATTACTAGGTTTTCTTTGTGAAGACGTATTTTAAATTTATAAGTCGTTAAAATACCTAGTATAAAATTATAGGTCGTTAAATTGTATAGGTTATAATTGTAAGAGCCTTAGTTTTGGGAGCTAGATTTGTCCTTAGCCGCCCCCACGGGTCTGTGAGGCCGCCCCTGCGGCTCCCCTGTTATTCCGCACCTGCGGTTTCCGACGACTGCAGCCGGTTTTGTTGACTCTTTGACCCGTGCTTTACCCTTTCCTTCTCTTATTCTTTCCTTGGCTGATCAAGGGTTTCCTCATCTCTTCACCTTCAATTCTTCACGTTCTCCTTGCCTCCTTGCTTCCCTTGCCTTTCCTCGATCTTGTTCTTGAGTTTTGGAAGAGTTTGACTTGAGAGTTGGTAGAGTTGTGTGTGGTTGTGGTTGCTGAGTTTGTGAAGCCAGCTGAGTGTGCTTATGCCTTTGCCTACCTAGACCTTCAGCAGTGGTAAGCTTCTTCCTCCTTGCTTCTTCATCCTTCCTTCTTCCTTGCTCTTCCTTCCTTAGCTTAGGAATAGATGTATTGAACATAGGGTGATGTTGATATGTGTATGCTTATGCTTGTGTATGAATCTGGAAGAGAGTGGAAGTGATTGATCACGGGAAGAGCTAAAAAGAAGCCACGAGACTGCATTTTGCGTTGTCGCCCGCCCGCGGCCGAGAGTCACCGCCCCGCGGCTACCGTTTCGCAGCGCCTGCGTCGTGCCAGCGCGGCGTGCCTGCGTTTGCCAGCGTTTCTTGTCACCGCTCCCGCGGCTACGTTCCGCCGCGGCCGCGGCCGCTTGCCTCCGCCCCTGCCCTTTGTTACGCAGATGCGCTTTATCCCGGGTCTACCTAAAGCTAGGTAGATCCTTTCCTTTCTTAGTTGAGCGGTAGTAGCATGCTAGATACGAGTATGAGTTTAGAATGAGAGTGAGTACGGAATGGTTTATGCCGGTTATGGCTTTGAGGATTACGAGTTGGAATATGATCCCTTATGGATCCCTTGGGTCTAGGTGTGACCCTTTGTGTGATAGGATTGTGATATATTTATGTATGCCTTGTATAGGCCGTGTTATCCTCCAGTTTGGAGTGGACTGAGTTGAGGTTGATCCAGTGAGACGACTACGAGGTTGAGGTAAGTCCGTGGACTTACTTAGTTGTCATTCCTTTATAGGATGTGTGCATGAGTGTGTGTGTTATATGTTTATAGCATGTGTTATGATGGTCACCGACCTATATGGTATATTGCTTTCCCATTGTAGGGTCGTGATAACTTGCCCTTTCATCCCGCTGGGAGTCTGGGAGGTTCTCTGTAGGCAGGCCAGACCTGTAAACGGTTCGGGCACTTCCCATTCCCTTAGGGTACACGGGGTGTTCCAGGCACCATTCCAGCTGGTTATTGGACCCAGAGGCGAGTTTATATTCCTCGTGTCACCTATGTTTATATGGATATTATATACGAGTTGATTGCTGGACTTTATAAAGATAATGAACCGGGTAAATGTATGAAAGCATGATGATTGTTAAGATTTTTGATGTGTGTTTGTGCTCTAGCATCTTCCTATATTTGTGTATGGTTAGCTAACGGTTTATACCGTGTTGTAGACACTTTATTGGTAGTTAGTCTGCGAGGGGGTGATCCGCTGAGGCTCCGTACACTGGGCGGTATCGGGGTTATGGGTTCTTTTGATGTATAGTATGGTTTTGTTTGTACTCAGCGGTACATTGTATTATCTTTTTGATATATATATATATATATATATATATATATATATATATATATATATATATATATATCAGTTTCATTTTGTTTTAATCTATTGGTGCCTTGTTGTAAGATCAGTGAAATTGTTGTCAGGCTAGGGTCAGGATCCATTGTGAGATCCTAGCCAGTAGCACTCCGAGTCCTACGGATTTGGGGTGTTACAAAAGGTGGTATCAGAGCCCAGGTTGACAACAATGACACTAGTAATCTGCAATAAAGGTCGAATAGATAACTAAACAGAACCCGAAAAGGGGTCTGACTTTTCAAAAGGTTTTGGTTTTGAAATGAGTACAAATGTTTTGGGATACCGTGTACGGGAGCCATCACCCCTCTGAAGACCTCGACAGTATAGATATATAGATATTCTACTGTGATTGATCTGTGATATATCTATACATATGGCATATATATAGCCTTCTAAGATAGGTTTACGTCTTCTGCAGATGGTTAGACTAGAGCCTTACCTGCAGCAAGGCGAGGTAGAGGTAGACCCCCTCTAGGTAGAGGACGGGGTAGGACTCCTGCGGTGGTTCACAGGCAGCAGGAGAAATACATGAGGAGGTTGCTGAGAGCGTTGTTCCTGAGACTGGGAACGGGGCAGCTGAGGGACAGGGGCACATAGAGCCCAGTCTGGTGATTCTGAGCGTGTCTCTATGGATAGATCAGAGTTTCAGGCTTATATCAGACGTGTTGAGGAGGCCGCCAGGGCAGGTAGGCGTGCTCTAGATCTGCCAGCACAGGGGGACCATCTGAGAGGTCCCACACTGTCACTCAGGTACCAGCTGTACAGGTACCTGCTGCTGAGATTGCTCGGGCTCCAGAGGAGTATAGAGGGCCTCGACCAGATACTTGGTTGAAGGCTTTTCATCAGATGGTGTACCCCCTTTCACTGGGAAGGTGGGCTTGGAGTTGAGCTCTGGATAGGACATGTAGACTCAGCTCTGGAGTCTATTAGATGTCCAGCTGACAGCAGATTGAGCTGGTCAGACCTTATTCAGAGATTTGGCACAACACTGGTGGAGATCTGTGTCAGGTTACTAGTTATGAGCAGATGAAGACTCTGATTGAGAGCGTTTCTGCCCTGCCTCGTTGAGGAGGGAGAAACTGCGAGACTTTGTTGAGGCTGGGTTCGAGGATGTGCCGGTCTCAGAGGCCATCAGGAGATTCAGGAGGAGCTGGCATTGTTGCTGGGTCCAGCTGCACCTGCTGCAGATCAGCACGTGTATTTGTTTTCCCGACGTCTGAGGGATACTACCCGTACCTACATGGCGGGTTTTCACTGTGAGACCTTGGTCGACTATCAGGACCGGGCTTCTGACTACGAGAGGGAGAGAGCTAGCCAGAGGAGAGCTTCTCAGACCGGAGGGTCTGAGAAGAGACAGAGGACTGGTCAGACCAGTGGTACTGGTGGAGCTGCTGGTTCAGGGCGAGGCCAGAGTCGCCAGAGTCGTCCTCCATCTGCACCGGGTGCAGATAAGGGAGTGCAGTGCTTCAACTGCAGTGAGTATGGGCATATGAGGTCAGAGTGTACTAGGCAGCCGGTGACCTGTTTCACTTGTGGCCGACCTGGTCATAGAGCTACCTTCTGTAGACGAGGGAGAGCTTCATCACAGCAGGATTCTTCTCCTGCTAGTGCAGCGGGAGGTGGACATAGACCACCTCAGCAGCAACAACAGAGTCAGGGACAGCAAAGGGTCCCAGATCGCCCTACGACTCAGGATCTGCTCTGGCCGAGTAGAGGCAGAGCCGTGGTGGGGGCACACTGATACTAGAGGCCCACAGGGTCGTGTTTTTGAGCTGAGGAGTGCAGAGGAGCCAGCTGCACCTACTGCTACAGGTACCATTCTGATTCATGGTTTTACCTGTTAGAGTTTTATTTGATACTGGTGCTACGCATTCTTTTATTTCTGATGCCTGTGTAGAGCGTCTGGGTTTAGATACAGTTGAGGGGATGCCCTTTATTATAGGGTTACCGATGGTGGTAGGGTCAGAGGTACCCGTGAGATTCACGGTTGTCCCATTTCTGTAGGGACTCGTGTGTTACTAGTTGACTTCTTTGTCATGCCGTTAGAGCATGAGGAAGTTATACTAGGTATGGATTGGATGGCTAGACATTTTGCAGTCTTAGATGTAGGTAGGAGGATTGTTACCCTCTCTACCGAGTTAGGACAGATAGAGGTTTTCCAAGGTTGGGACCTTGGAAAGGTAGGCACAGTTATCAGTGCTATACGGGCAGCTAGACTGATTGCACAGGATTGTGAGGTCTTCTGGTGTTATGCCATGAAGGAGGGGGAGAGTCCAGCGTTAGAGGATATCCCAGTGGTCTGTGAGTTTACTGATGTTTTTGCTGAGCCATCCAGTTTGCCGCCTCAGAGGAGTGTGGATTCAGTATCGAGTTAGAGCCTGTTACGAGACCCCATCTCGAAGGCTCCATATCGGATGACGCCTGTTGAGATGCTGGAGATGAAGAAGCAACTCGAGGAGTTGGTTGAGAAGGGCTTCATTCGCCCTAGCGTGTCCCCATGGGGAGCACCTGTCCTCTTCGTACGGAAGAAGGACGGATCACTGAGGTTATGCATAGATTACAAAGAGCTGAACAAGGTGACCATCAAGAACAAGTATCCACTGCCGCACATTGATGATTTGTTAGATCAGTTATAGGGAGCGACTGTGTTTTCCAAGATTGACCTGCGATCCGGGTATCACCAGATGAGGGTGAGGGAGCAGGATGTGCACAGGACAACATTCCGGACCAGATATGGCCACTACGAGTTTGTATTTATGCCATTTGGGCTTACGAATGCCCCAACTGTCTTTATGGAGTTGATGAACAGTATCTTCATCGACTTCCTGGATCAGTTTGTGGTGGTTTTCATTGATGACATTTTGGTATACTCTCGCACTGGAGAGGAGCATGCAGGACATCTGAGGACTGTATTACATGTTTTGCGGGATAGAGAACTTTATGCAAAGTTCTCTAACTGCGAGTTCTGGATGCCAGAGGTAGCATTCCTGGGTCACATAGTATCAGCTGAGGGGATCAAGGTGGATCCGGCGAAGATAGAGGCAGTAGCTTCATGGCCTACACCGACGAACGTCAAGGAAGTACGTAGCTTCCTTGGCCTAGCCGGTTATTACAAACGCTTTGTGGAGGGATTTTCTGTGATTGCACGTCCACTGACGAGTTTGCTGAGGAAGACTACCAGGTTTGTGTGGTCTGATCAGTGTATGCAGAGTTTTGAGGATCTGAAGAGACGTTTGAGTTTTGCTCCTGTTTTGGCACAGCCAGAGGGTACAGAGGATTTCGTAGTATACAGTGATGCATCCAAGCTAGGCTTGGGATGTGTGTTGATGCAGAGAGGCAGGGTGATTGCATATGCGTCTAGACAGCTGAAGACGTATGAGGAGAACTACCCGACTCATGATCTGGAGTTGGCAGCGGTAGTTCATGCACTGAAGATCTGGAGACATTACCTGTATGGTGTTACGTGTCAGATCTTCACAGACCATTAGAGTCTGAAGTACATTTTCACGCAGCGGGAATTGAATAACCGCCAGCGTAGGTGGCTCGAGCTGATCAAGGATTTTGATCTAGAGATCCTGTATCATCCGGGGAAGGCGAACGTAGTCGCTGACGCCTTGAGTAGGAAGACGCCTCGAGAGCAGGCGATTGCGAGACTGATAGTTCAGCATCAGTTGCCGAGAGATTTGATCTGGTTAGAGCTGGACATCCAGTTTCCTGATGAGGATGCCCATCTGCGTACATTAGAGGTCCTTCCTGATTTGTTGGATGAGATCTGACAGAAACAAGAGACCTGCCCGATTTTACAGAGGATAAGAGATAGGATGTCTCGGGATGAGGCACCACAGTTCCCGCTGGGAGCAGATGGAGTTTTGAGACGCCATGGTCGCGTCTGTGTACCTGTTGATACAGAGCTGAGACAGAGGATATTACAGGAGGCGCACTGTACACCTTACTCGGTACATCCAGGTACGAGTAAGATGTATCAGGACTTGAGACGTATATATTGGTGGGGAGGGCTGAAGCCCGATGTGGCCAGGTTTGTGGCACAGTGTGCGACCTTCCAACAGGTCAAGATCGAGCATTTCAAACCTGGAGGTGAGCTCCATCCACTTCCTGTTCCACAGAGGAAGTGGGAGGACGTCACCATGGACTTTGTGACTGGATTGAGGCTGAGCCGGAGTTTTGATGCCATCTGGGTCATAGTTGACAGACTGACGAAGACGGAACATTTCATTCCTATTCGAGAGACGTGGCCGGTGAGCAGATTAGCAGAGGAGTACACTAGGCAGATAGTGAGACTCCATGGTGTACCGAGGACGATCGTCTCTGACAGAGATGGACGGTTTACCTCGAGGTTCTGGCAGCAGATTCAGACTGCCCTAGGGACGAGTTTGCACTTTACGACTGCATTTCATCCTCAGACAGATGGTCAGTCAGAGAGGACCATTCAGACGCTGGATGATATGCTGCGAGCTTGTGTGTTTGATTGGGGACAGATGTGGACGGATCATCTCCCACTTGTTGAGTTCTCCTACAACAACAGCTGGCATGCATCTATTGGGATGGCCCCATATGAGGCACTGTATGGACAGAGATGTCGTACCCCGTTATGCTGGGATGAGCAGAGCAGTGTCAGTGGTTTAGCACCTGATCAAATTCAGGATGATATGGCTCGAGTAGCATTAATCAAAGAGCGTATGCTGACTGCACAGAGTCGTCAGAAGTCTTATGCTGACAGGAGGCGTAGACCTCTAGAGTTCAGGGTTGGAGCCCATGTGTGGCTGAGAGTGTCCCTAACACGAGGTGTTAGGCGTTTTTGCATTAAGGGAAGTTGAGCCCCCGATATGTCGGACCGTTCGAGATTTTGGATTGGGTTGGGAGTGCAGCTTACAAATTAGCCTTGCCTCCGAGATTAGAAGGTGTTCACCCTGTGTTTCACGTGTCTCAGCTGAGGGAATATATACCAGATCCGAGACACATCGTGAGTTATGAGGATTTAGTGGTTGAGCCGGACCACACTTTTGTTGAGCATCCGATTGCAGTCCTAGAACGAGGTATGAGACGCCTGCGTTCGAAGGACATACCTATGCTTAGGATACAGTGGTCGAGACGAGGACCTGAGGAGGCTACATGGGAGACTGAAGATAGTATCCAGAGGAACTATCCAGAGTTCTATGCAGAGATAGGTGCACTAGTAGGATCACCGAGTAGATCTTAGTACTAGCTTGGTGAGTCTTATGTGCATACATGCTTATATGCTATGATATGTTATTTCATGCTAGCTTGTTGTAATTATGATCTTATTAGATCTTGCGGTGCTAGAATGATTTTTTGTTTATAGCTGGAGATGGCTCTTTCCTCCATGCTATTGGGATATGTGATGTATTTGCTAGAGATGGTTTCCCTCTAGGCCTTGGACAGTATAGTTTGTTGCTGGAGTGGATGGTTTCCTCCATGCTTATGTCGAGGTTATAGAGAGAGTTGTACCTCGGCTTGTGAGTCCGAGTGGCTCGAGGATTTTACAAGTTTGGGGACGAAACTTGTTTTTAGGGGGTGAGGTGTAAGAGTCTTAGTTTTGGGAGCTAGATTTGGCCTTAGCCGCCCCCGCGGGTCTGTGAGGCCGCCCCTGCGGCTCCCCTGTTATTCCGCTCCTGCGGCCAGGAAATCCGCCCCTGCGGTTTCCGGCGGCTGCAGCCGGTTTTGTTGACTCTTTGATCCGTGCTTTACCCTTTCCTTCTCTTATTCTTTCCTTGGCTGATCAAGGGTTTCCTCATCACTTCACCTTCAGTTCTTCATGTTCTCCTTGCCTCCTTGCTTCCCTTGCCTTTCCTTGATCTTGTTCTTGAGTTCTGGAAGAGTTTGACTTGAGAGTTGGTAGAGTTGTGTGTGGTTGTGGTTGCTGAGTTTGTGAAGCCATCTGAGTGTGCTTATGCCTTTGTCTGCCTAGACCTTCAGCAGTGGTAAGCTTCTTCCTCCTTGCTTCTTCCTTGCTCTTCCTTCCTTAGCTTAGGAATAGATGTATTGAACATAGGATGATGTTGATATGTGTATGCTTATGCTTGTGTATGAATCTGGAAGAGAGTGGAAGTGATTGATCACGGGAAGAGTTAAAGAGAAGCCACGAGACCGCCGCCGCCCCCGCGGCCGAGAGTCACCGCCCCCGCGGCTACCGTGTCGCAGCGCCTGCGTCGTGCCAGCGGTGTGCCTGCGTTTGCCAGCGTTTCTTGTCACCGCTCTCGCGGCTACGTTCCGCCGCGCCCGCGGCCGCTTGCCTCCGCCCTTGCGCCCCTTTGTTACGCAGGTGCGCTTTATCCCGGGTCTACCTAAAGCTAGGTAGATCCTTTCCTTTCCTAGTTGAGCGGTAGTAGCATGCTAGATACGAGTATGAGTTTAGAATGAGAGTGAGTACGGAATGGTTTATGCCGGTTATGGCTTTGAGGATTACGAGTTGGAATATGATCCCTTATGGATCCCTTGGGTCTAGGTGTGACCCTTTGTGTGATAGGATTGTGATATATTTATGTATGCCTTGTATAGGCCGTGTTATCCTCCAGTTTGGAGTGGAATGAGTTGAGGTTGATCCAGTGAGACGACTACGAGGTTGAGGTAAGTCCGTGGGACTTACTTAGTTGTCATTCCTTTATAGGATGTTGTGCATGAGTGGTGTGTTATATGTTTATAGCATGTGTTATGATGGTCACCGACCTATGGTATATTGCTTTCCCATTGTAGGGCCGTGATAACTTGCTATTTCATCCCGTTGGGAGTGTGGAAGGTTCTCTGTAGGCAGGCCAGACCTGGTAAACGGTTCGGACACTTCCCATTCCCTTAGGGTACACGGGGTAGTGTTCCAGGCACCATTCCAGCTGGTTATTGGACCCAGAGGCGAGGTTTATATTCCTCGTGTCACCTATGTTTATATGGATATTATATACGAGTTGATTGCTGGACTTTATAAAGATAATGAACCGGGTAAATATATGAAAGCATGATGATTGTTAAGATTTTTGATGTGTGTTTGTGCTCTAGCATCTTCCTATATTTGTGTATGGTTAGCTAACGGTTTTATACCGTGTTGTAGACACTTTGCAGGATATGAGAGCTGCAGAGTGACTCAGAGGGGGTGATCCACTGAGGGCTCCGTACACTGGGGCGGTATCGGGGTTATGGGTTCTTTTGATGTATAGTATGGTTTTGTTTGTACTTAGCGGTACATTGTATTATCTTTTTGATATATATATATATATATATATATATATATATATATATATATATATATATATATATATATATATATATATATATATATATATATATATATATATATATATATATCAGTTTTATGTTTTGTTTTAATCTATTGGTGCTTAGTTGTAAGATCAGTGAGATTGTTGTCAGCCTAGGGTCATGATCCATTGTGAGATCCTAGCCCAGTAGCACTCTGAGTCCTACGGATTTGGGGTGTTACAATAATTATAGGTGGTTAATTTACTATGTTAAAATTATAGGTCCTTAAAATACGTATTTTAAATTTATAGCTCGTTAAAATACCTAGTTTAAAATTATAGATCGTTAAATTGTATAAGTTATACTTATAGGTGGTCAATTTACTATGTTTAAATTATAGGTCGTTAACATACGTCTTTTACATTTATAGGTCGTTAAATGTCCAAGTTATAATGATAGGTGGTTAAATTACAATGTTAAAATTATAGGTCGTTAAACTACCTAGTTTAAAATTATATGTCGCTAAATGTCTAGGTTATAATTATAGGTGGTTAAATTACTATGTTAAAGTTATATGTCGTTACAATACATAGTATAAATATATAGGTCGTTAAATTTCTATGTTATAATTATTGGTGGTTAAATTACTATGTTAAAATTATAGGTCGTTAAAATACCTAGTTTAAAATTATATGTCGTTAAATGTCTAGTTTATAATTATAGGTCGTTAAATTTCTATGTTAAAGTTATAGGTCGTTAAAATACCTAATTTAAAATTATATGTCGTTAAATGTCTTGGTTATAATTAAAGGTGGTTAAATTATTAATTCAAAATTATAGGAAGTCAATAATTTTAATTTAATTTGATAATTTTTTTTATCAACTTTTAAACTCTATTATAGAAAGTCAATAATCTTAATTAATTCTATCAATAAATTACCATTTATTTAGGTTAATCAGCGAACGTTCATCTAAATCAATCTGACGGATATTAAGAGTCCCTACTCTCTACCCTAAGAGAGGTTCCTACATGATCCTATCCCTGTATATATATATTATGCTAACTAACTTTAATATCATATCTTGATATAATCGTACAAAGCATGTATATTATGCTAGTTTCATTAATTACCAATTAAACCCGATATCATGATAAAACGCAACGCAAGAAACCAAATGTAGGGACCGAGTACACTATTTGCTTACGTAACACAATGTGAACTAACAAACAGAGTAGATATCACACTAATCCTCGATGTATTCCTGTTCTTCACCAATCTGTTCTTCCTTGTCTACCATGTAACGTCTGCATAGAGGACATATAGGATTCACGTATAACCATTTTTCTATGCACCTACTGTGAAAATGGTGGAGACATGGAAGTTGATATATCATAGATCCATCCTCGTACGTACATAGACAAATCACACATTCCTTCAAACACATCACACAACGATGATTAGTTGATGATAATACACATTTAAGTAAACTTTTTCCACAACTTCAATGTCTATAACTTTCACGTTAGCACTATAATTTCCCCATTTACTATTGAAGTCATTATTCTCATCTTAGCTCAACGAGTCGAGTTTTTAATTAATTGTCCGTGTTCAACTTATTCAAAATTCTTACGAGCTCAAGCTAAATCTAAATTTTAATCTAACTTATAAATATGTTTATACTCGGTTTGTTTATTTAATTATTAGTCGAGCTTTAATATAATATGTATGCTCATCTCACCTAGAATTAAGTGG
This sequence comes from Fagopyrum tataricum, assembly GCA_002319775.1. Classification (NCBI taxonomy): domain Eukaryota; kingdom Viridiplantae; phylum Streptophyta; class Magnoliopsida; order Caryophyllales; family Polygonaceae; genus Fagopyrum; species Fagopyrum tataricum. The sequence goes on from CM008285.1 coordinate 12,118,872, forward strand.
AGTCCAAACCGAGATCAGCTCATATACAACTCTTCTTGTGTATTTGAATTACATATATAATGTTAATTTATTGTCGATGTGAGACATTTCCACACTCAACATATAATGAGAGAAGGCATAGCTTTAATTTTCCAGATAGGAAGCTTACGGAATTATCTGCAAGCAAGTTTTGAGCCTGATGGGCATAAAGGTCGCACTCGACCATGACTCCCCAAAATGATTCCGGAACCTCGCTACTATGTTCATCATTTCTACTACGTGCACGAATCTCTTCAATTCTTCTTAACAAGATTGCGGACAATCGCTCAGTTTCGCGAGTATCAGCTTCCTGACATGGTTAACATGACAATTAGTATGAATAAAACACAAAACTGAATTAGTAAAAGACAAAAGAAAAGAGGTTTATTGCATTGTCACATACCAAACGTGTGCGGTTAAATTTAGCAATAAGATATGAGCATGCTGGATAAAATGAATGAAAAATATGCCTATAACAATTGGCGTTATCGAATAGAAGACCACAAGGAGACAAAGGGAGACGTCGAGGCACAATGATCCGAAGAAAAACCTAGAACGAGGAGAACGACGTCGATTTAGTGTCAAATACTATTAGCGTTATTATACAGAAAATATTTGTTAAATTGTTAGTTTTACCTGTAAAGGATCGGAGCATCTTTTGAAAGAGTTGTTATAGTAAGATCATAATAGTAGAACAAATGGTAACCTATTACCCACCAAAAACCGAAGAAGGCAGCGGTACAAACTTCTTGTTGGAACGGTTGGTGTTCAATATTACTGCCAACAATTTGGAAGCATACATGTATACATTAGAAAAAGTCTCAATAAGGTTTTTTTGTGTGAAGATACGTTATATTTATAATTTATCCACCATAATCAATCAACATAGATATTAGTCAAATGACATTACATTAACATGAAATTCTTTCAGCACCATGACTTCATCTTAAAAGTTGGCAAAACATCAAGTGTTTAATCTAAGATCTAATACTAGCTACTTGTTAGAAAAATTCATGCATTTCCGACTCATCGAGTATGTATAAGTGTCACGGACCGCTTTTCCGTGACGATGCCAAGACCGGCAAGACAAGACGACTTGTCAAGGGACGTCATTAAGGCACAATTTGACAAGGTCAAGAAATGGCATGGGAAGAAGGCCAAGCGATATGCTAGACGAAGATCTTATCAAGATGGCACACCGGAAAGACAAGGAGTATTCCGGAAAGATCCGGGACGATCAAGAAGGATCCGGAATGCTCAAGAGGAATCCGGAACACGGCGGAACGTTCCGGAAGATGGTAGAATATTCCGGAAGGCTACGAAATATTCCGGAAGATGTCGGAATCATCCGGAAGGATCCGGAAGATACCGGAAGGATCGAGACAAGTCTAGAAACTTGCAGAAGTCTCTAGACTCATATAGAAGTTGGCGGGACAATCCGGATGGAGGCGGATTTCCCCGGAAGATGGCGGATACTTCTAGAACTCGAAAGATCCTTGAAGACTTAGCTAGAGTCTTAGGGAAAGTTCTAGAGTCCTTAGGATAAGATCAAGTTAGGAAGGATCCGGAATGGCCTAGGATAGATAGATTCCGGAACCTTCCCGGAGAGGAGGTGGCCAAGGCTATAAATAGGGGAGGCTACCCCTCATTTCCATCATCCAAGTTCCAAGCTCTCATCCAAGCATTGTAAAGCTCTCCTATAATACAAAGCTTTCTTTCCCACACAAAGCCTTCAAAGTTCTCTTAGCCATCAATCTTAAGTTCTTTCGTTGGCAACATCGGGAATAGGCTGATCTTAGCACGACAAGGGGTCGAGACAAGCTAAGAGCCGCACGGTTTGGAGTTAGGGAAAACTCAGCCCGTGACAAGTGGTATCAGAGCCAACAACGTTTCAAAGGGAGGTTTCGATGGCTAGCCAAGGAGGCGTGTCGGAAGTCGTTGACGTGAGCAAGAAAGGCAAGAAGGCCGCAAGGGATGCATCAAGGGACGTGGTGTCAAGCACGGAGGCTAGGCTGGAGAAAGTCGAGTTGGCCGTGGGCGAGATGCGGGACTCCATCTTCGACGCCAACAAGCGGGTTGATGACGTCGAATCCACGATAGAGTCCTCTATTGAGGAACTCAAGGGGGAGTTCCAAGGGGCCATGAACGTGTCCCACAAGACCCTTGCCGCAGAACATGAAATTCTCAAAGCCAAGTTTGAGGCGCTGACCGACAAGCTGGAGACGGTCATAAGGGAGTTGGCGGCATGCAAGACAGCTATGGGGGCTGGCCTTGTCGGAGTTGCCCCACTGCAGAAAGTGGACGCACCCAAACCAACGACGTTCAAGGGAAGTCGTTCCGCCAAAGATGTAGAGAACTTCTTGTGGGGCATGGAACAATACTTCCGCGTCACGGGGATCGCGGATGAGGAAAAGAAGGTAAGTACCGCTTCTCTATACCTCGGTGATATAGCTTTATTATGGTGGCGTAGAAGGACTTGTGAAAGGACTGGAGGGACCCTGATCACCACCTGGGCCGAGTTCTCAGTAGAGCTCAAGAGACAATTCTACCCCATCTATGCCGACGATGAAGCCCGGGCCAAGCTTCGTAGGCTCACTCAAAGAGGGACCGCCCGAGAGTACGTGAAGGAGTTCTCGGAGATAATGTTGGAAATCTCAGACATGAATGAGAAGGAAGCCTTCTTCCAATTCATGGATGGGCTCAAGCCATGGGTAAGACAAGAGCTTCACCGTCAAAAGGTTCAGACCCTTACCGAGGCCATGACCGAGGCGGATTCTCTCATCGAGTTCCGAAGTCATGAACAAAGTAATCCATGGCGGAGAAAGGGTAATAGTGGGAGTGAGGAGAAGGAATATGAGGCATTAGGGAGTGATGGCGAGCAGAACATGGATCGAAGAAGTTGGTCTCGCACGGGCGAGGAGGGTTCGTCAAAACCAAAGGAAAAGTTCAATAGAGACAAGAGCGAGAAGACGGAACGACGCCGCTTGAGCTGCTTCTTATGTGGAGAGGAACATCTCATAAGGAATTGTCCGACGAAAAACAAGCTTGCCTCTATTGTCTCGGTGGAGCAAGAAGAACCCAGAAGGGAGCCACTAAGGCTCGGGGCAGTTGTAAGGAGTACTCCTAAAGTGAAGCGATTTAGATGCCTTAGGTGCGATGGTGATCACTTGAATCGGGACTGCCCACAAAAGGCGACAAGGGAAGAGTCGCCACCCGAGGAGGAGCCGGGTGAAAAGGTAGCAAGGCTCGGGGCCGTGAGGGCATGCCATGCTCCTAGATTAGCGGAGGAGTCTAGAGCATCTAGGGCATGTGAGGACGGCAAGCCACCTAGTGACACCAAAGAAGGCAAGGCTAGCCCGTTTCGGGAGGATACGCAACGGGAACCGTCAGGAGAAAAGGTTGGCATGTTGTGGGAGGAAACACAACACTCGCCTTCGGAAAACAATGCCTCTTTGGAGAAAGAGGTTGACACGGTGAAGGAAGACCTTGAGCATGGACTCGCAACGAGGACGTTGCGAAATCAAGTGGGGGAGAGTGTCACGGACCGCTTTTCCGTGACGATGCCAAGACCGGCAAGACAAGACGACTTGTCAAGGGACGTCATTAAGGCACAATTTGACAAGGTCAAGAAATGGCATGGGAAGAAGGCCAAGCGATATGCTAGACGAAGATCTTATCAAGATGGCACACCGGAAAGACAAGGAGTATTCCGGAAAGATCCGGGACGATCAAGAAGGATCCGGAATGCTCAAGAGGAATCCGGAACACGGCGGAACGTTCCGGAAGATGGTAGAATATTCCGGAAGGCTACGAAATATTCCGGAAGATGTCGGAATCATCCGGAAGGATCCGGAAGATACCGGAAGGATCGAGACAAGTCTAGAAACTTGCAGAAGTCTCTAGACTCATATAGAAGTTGGCGGGACAATCCGGATGGAGGCGGATTTCCCCGGAAGATGGCGGATACTTCTAGAACTCGAAAGATCCTTGAAGACTTAGCTAGAGTCTTAGGGAAAGTTCTAGAGTCCTTAGGATAAGATCAAGTTAGGAAGGATCCGGAATGGCCTAGGATAGATAGATTCCGGAACCTTCCCGGAGAGGAGGTGGCCAAGGCTATAAATAGGGGAGGCTACCCCTCATTTCCATCATCCAAGTTCCAAGCTCTCATCCAAGCATTGTAAAGCTCTCCTATAATACAAAGCTTTCTTTCCCACACAAAGCCTTCAAAGTTCTCTTAGCCATCAATCTTAAGTTCTTTCGTTGGCAACATCGGGAATAGGCTGATCTTAGCACGACAAGGGGTCGAGACAAGCTAAGAGCCGCACGGTTTGGAGTTAGGGAAAACTCAGCCCGTGACAAGTGGTATCAGAGCCAACAACGTTTCAAAGGGAGGTTTCGATGGCTAGCCAAGGAGGCGTGTCGGAAGTCGTTGACGTGAGCAAGAAAGGCAAGAAGGCCGCAAGGGATGCATCAAGGGACGTGGTGTCAAGCACGGAGGCTAGGCTGGAGAAAGTCGAGTTGGCCGTGGGCGAGATGCGGGACTCCATCTTCGACGCCAACAAGCGGGTTGATGACGTCGAATCCACGATAGAGTCCTCTATTGAGGAACTCAAGGGGGAGTTCCAAGGGGCCATGAACGTGTCCCACAAGACCCTTGCCGCAGAACATGAAATTCTCAAAGCCAAGTTTGAGGCGCTGACCGACAAGCTGGAGACGGTCATAAGGGAGTTGGCGGCATGCAAGACAGCTATGGGGGCTGGCCTTGTCGGAGTTGCCCCACTGCAGAAAGTGGACGCACCCAAACCAACGACGTTCAAGGGAAGTCGTTCCGCCAAAGATGTAGAGAACTTCTTGTGGGGCATGGAACAATACTTCCGCGTCACGGGGATCGCGGATGAGGAAAAGAAGGTAAGTACCGCTTCTCTATACCTCGGTGATATAGCTTTATTATGGTGGCGTAGAAGGACTTGTGAAAGGACTGGAGGGACCCTGATCACCACCTGGGCCGAGTTCTCAGTAGAGCTCAAGAGACAATTCTACCCCATCTATGCCGACGATGAAGCCCGGGCCAAGCTTCGTAGGCTCACTCAAAGAGGGACCGCCCGAGAGTACGTGAAGGAGTTCTCGGAGATAATGTTGGAAATCTCAGACATGAATGAGAAGGAAGCCTTCTTCCAATTCATGGATGGGCTCAAGCCATGGGTAAGACAAGAGCTTCACCGTCAAAAGGTTCAGACCCTTACCGAGGCCATGACCGAGGCGGATTCTCTCATCGAGTTCCGAAGTCATGAACAAAGTAATCCATGGCGGAGAAAGGGTAATAGTGGGAGTGAGGAGAAGGAATATGAGGCATTAGGGAGTGATGGCGAGCAGAACATGGATCGAAGAAGTTGGTCTCGCACGGGCGAGGAGGGTTCGTCAAAACCAAAGGAAAAGTTCAATAGAGACAAGAGCGAGAAGACGGAACGACGCCGCTTGAGCTGCTTCTTATGTGGAGAGGAACATCTCATAAGGAATTGTCCGACGAAAAACAAGCTTGCCTCTATTGTCTCGGTGGAGCAAGAAGAACCCAGAAGGGAGCCACTAAGGCTCGGGGCAGTTGTAAGGAGTACTCCTAAAGTGAAGCGATTTAGATGCCTTAGGTGCGATGGTGATCACTTGAATCGGGACTGCCCACAAAAGGCGACAAGGGAAGAGTCGCCACCCGAGGAGGAGCCGGGTGAAAGGGTAGCAAGGCTCGGGGCCGTGAGGGCATGCCATGCTCCTAGATTAGCGGAGGAGTCTAGAGCATCTAGGGCATGTGAGGACGGCAAGCCACCTAGTGACACCAAAGAAGGCAAGGCTAGCCCGTTTCGGGAGGATACGCAACGGGAACCGTCAGGAGAAAAGGTTGGCATGTTGTGGGAGGAAACACAACACTCGCCTTCGGAAAACAATGCCTCTTTGGAGAAAGAGGTTGACACGGTGAAGGAAGACCTTGAGCATGGACTCGCAACGAGGACGTTGCGAAATCAAGTGGGGGAGAGTGTCACGGACCGCTTTTCCGTGACGATGCCAAGACCGGCAAGACAAGACGACTTGTCAAGGGACGTCATTAAGGCACAATTTGACAAGGTCAAGAAATGGCATGGGAAGAAGGCCAAGCGATATGCTAGACGAAGATCTTATCAAGATGGCACACCGGAAAGACAAGGAGTATTCCGGAAAGATCCGGGACGATCAAGAAGGATCCGGAATGCTCAAGAGGAATCCGGAACACGGCGGAACGTTCCGGAAGATGGTAGAATATTCCGGAAGGCTACGAAATATTCCGGAAGATGTCGGAATCATCCGGAAGGATCCGGAAGATACCGGAAGGATCGAGACAAGTCTAGAAACTTGCAGAAGTCTCTAGACTCATATAGAAGTTGGCGGGACAATCCGGATGGAGGCGGATTTCCCCGGAAGATGGCGGATACTTCTAGAACTCGAAAGATCCTTGAAGACTTAGCTAGAGTCTTAGGGAAAGTTCTAGAGTCCTTAGGATAAGATCAAGTTAGGAAGGATCCGGAATGGCCTAGGATAGATAGATTCCGGAACCTTCCCGGAGAGGAGGTGGCCAAGGCTATAAATAGGGGAGGCTACCCCTCATTTCCATCATCCAAGTTCCAAGCTCTCATCCAAGCATTGTAAAGCTCTCCTATAATACAAAGCTTTCTTTCCCACACAAAGCCTTCAAAGTTCTCTTAGCCATCAATCTTAAGTTCTTTCGTTGGCAACATCGGGAATAGGCTGATCTTAGCACGACAAGGGGTCGAGACAAGCTAAGAGCCGCACGGTTTGGAGTTAGGGAAAACTCAGCCCGTGACATAAGTGGGTAGTTTGTTGCTTGCTCTCACACGTGAATATAACATCACTTCGTGTATTTATACATACCTGGTGAGTCGGATAACACGCGAATTTTTCCAACATATTTCGAGCCGTTCATCAAAATCCGATGATACAACACATAATCCCGCTGAGTAGCTTTCCAAGCTATATCAATCAATCACACGTTCGGCGTTTTTATCGGCAGGAACAACATATTATACTGCGGGGTTTATTATTTCCAATAATACCTCAAATAATCGATAATTCAAGTGTAATTTGGTTTTAATAATCTCAATCTAGGATTGCAGGACGGACCATTATCAATATGGTATTATCTGGACAAAAGTTTAAAGGAGGAAAAAGAAAAAACATAACACACCGAGCGTTATCCTTGTTGGCGGCAGGACTAGACGGATTATCCGACCCGACCAAATCAGGCCGGGGAACGGAAGGTGATCCGTTTGAAGACCGGGCACGTCGTTTCCTCAAGTAAATCATGAAGGCACAATACATCTGAAGAAGGTAACGAATCGCGTAAATGACAAACCATGATCTGACAATATACGGCGCCGTTTCATCCCTGCTGATGACCAAAACGACGAGCACAGACACAACGATTAAAGCGTGAAAGAAAAGAACAACAGAGATAAGGAGCCGAGACTGAGAGTGGGCCCACTCTTTCAGCCGTTCCTCAAGATCATCCAGTGCTTCCCAGACTCTCAACGGCGACTCTGTCAACCTCATGATGCCGCTTATCATCCTCGATATGCGGCCACTCCGACTACCGTCGACGGATGACTGGTCGTTGGAGACATCGGCGATGGTGGATGAGGAACTCGACGACATGGTGAAGTAGCACTAAATTACTAATCAAGCATTTTTGGGGATGTACTTCGTTGTACAGAGGCTATAGGAGACCGGGTGGCGGTTAGACTTTGGGAGAGTTGAATCGATCTGCGCTATTGACAACGGTATGATTAGCAGAATTGGCCGGTCGTCGAACTCACCCCAAATAAAAAAATCAGAAAAAGAATAGATACCGGGTCTTCGGATATCAAATGAACCCGACCCATTTTTAATATTTTTAATAGAATAGGTAATGGCAAGTATATTTTGTAGAAATATGAAAAACATAATAACCGAGTTACACATTTTATCGTTTATATACACTAGTTCAAATTCTTATATAGAAACAATTTATATATATTTTAATACGAGATTGAACAAATACACGACGAGAGTTAAATATGACACCACAACACGAATATATATTGCTCAAGATACATGACAAAAACAAGTTTTATTGAACACATATATATTAATGATAGGAGGAGTAATCCACCGACCTTATATACTAGGCTCGGTGTGTTCTCGTTTATAGACGTTGAACTTATTATCTCCAACAAATATAAAAATATATATGTGCAAGTGTAATTAGCATTATTTATATAAACACGACAATAACACCTAATTTGGAGGACACAAGTAATTAGACCTAGTTTTTTGTTGATGTGCACGAGTTCTTTGAATTTGCAATGATACGCATGAGTAAAACGAAGTATTTTTAGTTTACAAATTCACAACACGAGTTAACAATATAGCACGCTTAATTATTACATTCAAAATCCATTCGATTGCTTTGTGTGGCACGTTCGGATTGGAAATTCTTCATTAGTTCTAATGACAAGAAGAAGGGAAGACGATTGACTATACGATCTATATATCTATATACTACTATTAAAGCCTAAATATTTCGTGCATCATGTCATTTTCTTATAATTCGTTATCACATGTTATTTTTCCGTAATTTTAATTTTTCAGAAAATATATAATTACCATCTTTCATATTTAAATAACTATCCTAAACTTAATCTTTAAATATGTGTATTGCATTATATATGTTAAAATTGTATGATTAACAATAAATTAATATTTTATTTTTCAGAAAATATATAATTACCATCTTTCTTATTTAAATAACTATCCTAAACTTAATCTTTAAATATGTATATTGCATTATATATGTTAAAATTGTATGATTAACAATAAATTAATATTTTACTTTTTAATCTTACCTAAACTTCTACATATTTAAGGATTATCATATATTTTTTTCCAAATCATTCCACTTTTATTTATAATAATGATTAGATAATTTAAATTCTAACTTTAACATATTTATATATATAATATTTATATAGTTACTCATTAAACTAACAAATGTATAAACTATCTATTTATATTACTAAAACAAGCCACATTTTACTTACGTGTCATATCTTAAGACATTCCACATGAGATTTTTTTCGAGTTATTTACAGATTTGTAACAATAGATTTACTGATTTGCCATTAATTCTTTTGTAAAAACAATTCTTATTAAATTAATGAACAGTCAACATGCCACACCATCTTTCGTCAAATATATCACGGTGACACGCCATCTTATTAATTTAAAATAGATTATTTTCAAAACATAATCAAAAAAATATTTTTTATGTTACTTCAAATACCAAATTTAAATTAATTTATATTCTAAAATTTTTTTAAAACTCGAATCTCATAATTAAACAATAATAAAAGTAGAATATTTTTAAAATTGCAAACCCTAAATCTAGCAATTTTATACTACACTACACATTTCTTAGGAAGATAGTATTAATTACTCCAAATTTTCTAACCTATAATTAAATTTTATTTCGATTAACTTTAATAAATAATAAAAATTATAATATAGTATATTTATTCGGGTAAACCCCCACAAAGTGCGTACACTGAACTAGTTAAAATATAAACATTACACCTTATTTGTTTTTTTAAGGATCGATTTTAAATTACCTAAATCGGTCGAAGATATCGTGGTTTGTGGGTTTTTTTAATTTTTAATTTATTTTTTTTATCTTCAGTGGCGGCTTGCTTATTTGTCTATTTGGTTTGGGGGCTTGATTTATACTTAGCTATGAAGACTTCTTCTTTTTTCTTTTGTGGCCTCCAAGGCCCAATGTTAGACCCTTCAAGACCACATTTTTCGAGACAATGGAGTTGTTGATATGTAATTTGAGTTTTTGCAATGTTGGACAATCTTCGAACTTCTATTCCTAATTTCGATATTTTTGGTCTTACCGTCAAGAACACCGCTCCCCTAGAACCCAACATGCTTTGGCGAGTGCTTTTTTCAGTAAGACAATGTAGACGGTGGAAGCGACTTTTGATATGAAGCTCAGACAAAAAGTGATTTTTAAGTGTTTGTAGTAAGCGCGCATAGTCAAGACTTCATTCTTGTCATACTCATTGAGGGACTTGGATAGTATATGTCTCCAGTTGAGTATCGCACGATACTTAAGTATCGCCTTATGATTCCTTTGTTTCCGGTTGATGCAATATGTCTTATTTCCAATTGTCGGAGGACTTTGGATGTTTTTGGGAGCATGCGGTTCATTGTAAAGAACTCCTTGGTTTCAAATATAGGCATGATCTGATTCGTGATGTTTTATGTGACGTGTTTAGGAGAACAGGAGTTTCGGCTAAGAAGGAGGCGCCTATGACGTTCTTAACTGATCCGCATGAAGGGAGATCTACGTTGAGGCTGCGGATGTGTTAGTGTTTGGATGGGTCGGTGGAAAACATCATTGTATTGATTTGACGGGATCTATACTATAGTTTGTTTGGGTGATGGGCCTTTTGTTGTGGGTAAGATGGGCCTCAATGTGGAATTTGCGAAAGTGGCTAAACATGAAAGAGGTTGCATAAAAAACCAACATATGTTTCTTTTGTTTCTTTTGACACGTTTGATTTTCTTGCGTCCAATACCGTTGAGATTTTCAAGAGGGTGCAACGGATCTTGCATAGTATTGTTGTGTCTCCCAAATCTTCAGATGTACTTTTAAGGAGAATCGCTTTTTGTTATCCAAAAAGGGTTGGCGACAAAACTTGTTACCCGCCTAGTCGTCTACCTTCTAACTTGATCTAAATAAAGTTAATTTAATAATAAAAAATTCAATTAAAAAACAAAAAAATTTACGTAACACAATTTTTTGAATTGAACTTTTTTGAAATCTATCTATTTTAAACGTTTACATTTTAAAATTTAAAAATCTATTTTTTATGTTGTTTTAAAATATCGACCATAATGATCCTAACATATTAATTTTAAACTGACCGGAAACTGAAAATCGAAATTATTTAGACAAAACGCCGTTTAACAAACCGAGAACGCAGGGATCGAGTACACTATTTACTTACATAACACAATGTGTGTTCACAAATCAAGTAGATATCATACTAACCCCCTTGACTTATGCATGGTGATTGGGGATGAATCACTTCCGTAATTCAGGTTGTTCATTGGTTCAAAATCAACACAAAATTAAACTCTAAAATTTTCTGTTTCGGAGGCCTGCCCAATGTTTATCTGGTTAGGTCCTAACAATACTGTACCAAGTCCTACTCATTATAATTTCACGTTGCTGGAATCGCACCAAAAGAACCTATAACTTTTCATTAATAGCCAATGTAGCTCGAGATCTTTGAGAGGAAACGCAATGCAACAAACCGAATGTAGGGACCGAGTACACTATTTGCTAACAAAACAACATGTGAACTAACAAACCGAGTAGATAACACACTAATCCTCGACTTATGCTTGTTCTTCGCCGCTTTGCTCTTCACCAATTTGTTCTTCGCCAATTTGTTCTTCGCTCTCTACTATGTAACGCCTGCATAGAGGACATATAGGATTCACGTATAACCATTTGTCTATGCAGCTACTGTGAAAATGGTGGAGACATGGAAGTTGACGTAGCTTAGATCCATCCTCGTACGTAGAAAGACAAATCGTACATTCCTTCAAACACAACATCACAAAACAATGATCACCGAGCGATAATACATAATCAAGTAAACACCACAACTCCTTATACAAGCTGAACGACCGGAGTTTTTGTATGTTTATGTTCAACGTTCGTGTTCAACTAGTTTAGAATTCAGTCGAGCTCAAGCTAAACCTAACTCTTAGTCAAGCTTAAAAATGTGTTTATACTCACCTTGTTTAGATAAGTGTTGGTCGAGATTTGATATGCTCATATTCATCCCAATCAGAACCGAGTTTGAATCGAGCTTAGCTCATATAACATCCTATTTATTAGGTACACTTGTACTTTCAAATTACATAAATTGCAAGAACACATTATCTTTATTGATAGGAAGCTTACCGAGTTTTCTGCAAGCAAGTTTTGTGCCTCAGGGTTATCAACGTCGCACTCGACCAAAATTCCCCAAAACGATTCCCGAATCTCGCTACTATGTTCGTCACTCTCATCAGTTGTTCTTAGCACGAATGTGGGCAATCGCTCAATGTCTCGAGTATCAACTTCCTAACACGGTTAAGATGAACACTATTAGGAAATAAAACAGCAAGAAGTTGGTAAAAGACGAAATAATTTTTTTTGCGTTGTCACGTACCGAAAGTGTGCAATTGATGATAGCCTCAACGAGTGCAATAACATATAAGCCTGCTAGGAGAAATGGAAGGAAAAACGCGACTACAACAGTAACCACAACCTTTAAGCAAAGGAAGATAGCAACGAGGAGAATAAAGGCGAAGTCGAGACACAATAATCCCAATAAAAGCCTACAACGATGAGAACGACGTCTTATTAGTGACAAATACCATTAGTTTAATTACATCAAAGATTATTAAAGTGATGGTTTTACCAGTATAACATTGGAGCATCTTCCGAAAGCGTTGATGTGGAAGAAGTAAAATCGGTAAATAAACCGTAACCTACCAACCACCAAATAACGGAGAAGATAACAATGTAAGTTGCTTGGCTGTTCAGACGCTCAATGTTACTGCCATACAAATTTGGAAGCATACATATATATGAGAAAACTCGCAACCAAGTTTGCAAAGATAGACTATCACACCCGACCCGAAAAGCTCCGCAGAGCTTTCATTTGGTACGCCGAATATAAACAAACCTAATATGCAAGTTCTTTACTCAAACAACGTTGTGGCCAAAATTCAAAAATTGGAGCAACGAGCGATTTTTTTTACCATCCTAAACAAGTTGCATCGGCATTGCCTCTACGCCATCAACGATGGACTCGTTCTTTCCTTGTTTCGAAATTAGGATGAGTGGCCACGATGCGCCTTGCATTCGTAGGATTTAGGATTTGGGTTTGAGTAAATAACCTAACTCTTAATGGGTGAACACTTATCTTTAGGAGACTAAGGGCCCATTTGGTTTGAACTCCGGAAATAGAAACGGAATAAAAACGTATCTAGTCCATATGTATACCCATATTCATGAAGTTTTTGGGAATCATTTCTTGTGGTTTGAAGTAATTGTAGTAAAAGTTGATTAGTTTTGATACCTTATAGGATAATAAAATGGGAAAAATAAGTGCATTTTGCATGATTCAAAATGGAATGATTCCATGAACAATGTACCAATGTGGACTGTATTCATTTTCATTCCGTTTCCGTTTCCGAAATTACAACCAATCGGGGGTAAGTTTTATATGTAGACTCAGACCTAGGTCGCGATATTGATCCACCATAATTAACTCAAATTGACGTTGAATTTTTCAAACTCCTTTGTCAAGTCGACCGACAGGTGAACATGAGATTATTTCATAACCGTAACATCGACGTTAAAGACGGTAAAATGCCAAATTTCCCACATCGGCCTTGATAATGTGATTGATTGTTCGATCAAAGTTGTTCGACGGGTTATACGTTATGTCCTAGACTTTGATAAACGTATATCAAAGTCCCGTGATACAACACATAAACTTGTCAAACAACCCTCAAATTTTATCAATCAACCGCATTACCAATGTGCTATTTTTCTAACAAATTGCGACAAAAAACTTTAAGAGAGAGGAAAAAGGCAAAATCGGTACACACCGAGCATTCCGGGCGGGACTAGACGGGTTAACCGACCCGATTAAATCAGGCCCGGAAACCGAAGTCGGTAGGGATCCGTTTGAAGACCGGTTTTGTCGTTTGCTGATGTAAAGCGTGAAGGCGCAGTACATGTGAAGGAGGTAACGAATCGCGTAAATGACAAACCATGATCTGATCATCCACGACGCCGTTTCATCCCTGCTAATGATCAAAACGACGAGCACAAATGAAACGATTAAAGCGTGCCAAGCAAGGTCAACAGCGGTAACGGGGAGAGAGTCGGCCCACTCGTTCTGCCGCTCCTCAATATGCTCCGTCACTACTTCACGGACTCTTGTCGGCGACTCCCCCATCCTCGTGATGTCGCTTATCATTCTAGATAGGCGTCTATTCCGACCACCATTGGCTGAGGTGGTGAGTAGCGGTGTTGATTCGTTGCCGGAAACATCCGCGGTGGTGGATGAGGAAGTCGACGACATGGTGAAGTAGTACTAAATTACTAATCAAGCATTTTGGGGATTTACTTCGTTGTTCAGAGGCGTTTGAAGGAGGCTAGAGGAGACTTTGGGAGAGTTGAATCAATCTGAGTTATTAGCAACGGTATGATTAACAGAATTGGCCGGTCGTGGAAGTCACCCAAAAAATCCAGAAAAATAATAGATGCCGGTCGCCGGATATTAAAATGAATCCGACCAGCTTTTTGATATGGTCATCGCACATTCATATATTACTACAAAATACAAATATATGCTTTTAAGACATATTACATTATCCGGTTAACTAGTTGTCACCTTATAAAATAAAAAGTTTAATTTGAATATAGAACCCCGAAAGAAATTGAATTTATTTTTGTGAAAATGCGGGAAAAGAAAAGATATCATCTTTCAAGGTTAAAAAAAAAAAAAAAATTATACCCAAGAATCGGCTCACAAGAGATGGTTGTAGTACAACGTGTCATTAAAAACTAAATATTTGTTTTTTTTGAGAGAGATAAAGGTAAATGATTTGTTTATCACATAGATAAATACATAATGATAAAACGAGAAGTCCTCGATGTCGAAACTAACTGTAAAAGAGAAAACTCAAAGTCAAAGGAGACAACCAAAAAACCCGATGAAAAGATAAAAGGAGTGAAGGTGAGGAGAACGCAAGTTAGCACACGGTGATAAAAAGCATATCACAAAGATGAAGCGGGTAAAGGACGAGCCATATACTAATAGAGCAACACCGCCGGATGCATGTACAATAGGGCACAAACTCCTGGGGAAGTGAACGTCGAGATTTGGGGAAGTTCATCCCATAGAAAGAAAACGTCATAGAAACCACTACGACGACTGCAATCCAGACACGACTCTAAAAATACACTGAAATCGATAGAAGAGCTTGAAATCACAAACATTCCAAGTTCCACCACAACGAGACCGTGAGTCTTATTCAATCGCGTAGCTTTTCGCTCAACTATTTTATAAAAAAAAAACTACTTACTCGATATTGATCAAGAAATTAAGCTCTTGTATTTTCCTTTTGTTCACTAACGAAGGCCGATACAATCAATACTCCTAAGTCAGTTGATATTAAAGAACTGGATTTTGTTTTGTAGATAGATGAAAATTTTGGCTCTTATATTTTCTATTGATGGTGTCGCTAGTTCCCTTGCTATTCATTAGGAGGTACGTATATGAAAGAAATCGAGATAAAAATATTAGTTGATTGGTTGGTGTGTTTAACGTTATGTATATTTTTTTGATTTTCGGTATTTCCACTATTTCGTTTTGTGGTTGGTGTATTTAAGAATTACATATCTTTTATCAATTTCTCATATTTCCACTGTTTCGTTTTGTAGCTACTATTTTTTTTTCCATAAAGGACATAATTTTTCGAGAGGCCGTTTGCGGAAAAGGAAATATATTATCAAAATCCGCTCCTTTCTAGCCTCTCTTATCAGGTTCAACGCTTGTTTTTAGTTGTTCAATTTTCTAAATTCTATGCAAGACGTTACATATATCATCAGGAACTCATGCGTCATATTCCTCGTATTCACAATTATATCAAATATTTTGCTTGTTTAGAGCTTATTGGTTGTGCTTCTCCAGTCAGAGTTTCCAATTACAACATAAATATTAGATACAGAAGCGTCTAATCATCACTTGAATTCCAAGAATTCCAACATTTTTCAAATTTTCATGCCATTGCATCAATAGTAAAGATGCGTACTAAATCTTTTGCACAAAATCCATTGAAATGAGTATGAATCCAACTAGAGACAAAAAGAGCAAGGTTAAGTTGCGTATTATAAAAATATTGGATCGAGGATAACAATCAATTTTAAAAGAGCAAGTGCTATATATCAGGGCAAAATTTTGATTTAAGGTTCGGTTGTATATTTGATTGGTAGAAATTAATCTTAAAACAAAACTCTTAACAACCCGATTATACATTTTGGTTCTCTGGTTCACATTTAGATGTTTCATAAGCTTCTCACAAACAATAAGTTGCTTTTTTTGTGAGAACTTAGAACATCCTTTGTGATAACAACACGAACTTTTGTGCCCCTTCCGACATTAGGTTTCTTCGTCGGAGTAGTTGTAAAACATCCTTGATTCCTTGGCCCCCACTTCCAGGAGTTGATGATTTCTGTTGGAGTTGTAGCCCACACTGCCTGGATTTCTCGACATGGACATCTGAATTTCTTTCTTTCTTCCTCTTCTTGTATCATTTACGTGGTTATTAAGGGTGATTTTGTGTAATTTTCTCTATTTTAAATTATTAGAAGAAAAAAAATGTTAATAGGCTTAACGAAGAGATATCTTCAAACGTTCACTTTCCTCTGTCACTGCAGAATTCAGGGAAGAAGAAGCTCCTGAGGAAGACGAAGTTCCGCGACGAAGACTAAGAATGAAGAGGGTGGATAAAGAAAGATTTAGAGAAGAGGAAGCAAACAATTTGGGGGTCACAATTACATTTGCATGGTCACAATTTCAATTGTACAAAGTACAAACTGATAGACATGAATCAGTCATATTGCCATCCTCAAACTAGACTTTGAATCCAATGATGAATCACATTCGTGATTCAGGTTGTTCACCGGTTCCAATCCGATCCAAACTGACCGGAAAGCGAACTCTAAAATTTTCTTGGAACGAATACCATCCTTGATGTTTAGCGTCGGGTTTGATCCTAACCATATTGTACATCATTGTTGAATTAACACCAAATGACCCTATATAGGCTTTTCCATAGTTCAAATTCAACCCAAATCGATCCAAAACTAAACCCTAAAAATTCACCGGACCGGAGGCCAGCCTCAAATGTTTAGCATCGGGTTTGGTCCTAATAATATTGTACCGTATTCTAACTCATTATAATTCCATGTTCTTGAAATCCCACTAAATGAACCCTATAAGTACTTTTCATTAATATCCAACGAAATTCAACATGTTTGAGATAAAACGTAGTGCCACAAACCGAGAATGTACAGAATATCAAGCACACTATTTGCTTATAAAACAGCATGTGAACTTACAAGCCAAGTGGATATCACTCTAATCCTCGACTTATGCATGTTCTTCGCCGATTTGTTGTTCGTCAATTTCTTCTTCCTTATCTACAATGTAATGTCTGCATAGAGGACATATGGGGTTTACATATAACCATTTGTCTATGCACCTACTATGAAAAAGGTGGAGACATGGAAGTTGACGTAGCTTAGATCCATCCTCGTACGCAGAAAGACAAATCGTACATTCCTTCAAACACAACATCATAAAATGAAAATTAAACTTTTACTGCAAATCGTTATACAAGTTGAAGCTTTTGTACGTTCATGTTTAACTAGTTTAGAATTCAATTGAGCTCGAACTTAACCTAAATGTTACTCGAAATTAAATTTGTGTTTATACTTGGCTTGTTTAGTTAAGTGTTTGTCAACCTTTAATATGGTCATTTTCATCTCGACTAGAATTGAGTCGAGTCCGAACTAAGCTCAATGCATATAATAACCCTATATTTTGAATTACAAATATAACGAGAAGGCATGAACTTTATTGATAGGAAGCTTACGGAATTATCTACAAGCAAGTTTTGAGCCTCCGGGTTATCAACGTCGCACTCAACCATGATTCCCCAAAACGATTCCCGAATCTCGCTACTATGTTCATCACTCTCATCATTTGTTCTTAACACGAATGTGGGTAATCGTTCAATGTCCCGAGTATCAACTTCCTGACATGGTTAAGATGACAATCATTAGGAATAAAACAACAAAGAGTTGATAAAAGAGGAAAGAATAGTTTGTTGCGTTGCCACGTACCGATCGTGTGCAATTAGTGATAGCTTCAATGATAGCAATAACATACAAGATTGCTATGATAAAAGGAAGGAAAACCATGGCTATAACAGTGAACAAAAATTCCTTTAAGCAAAGGAAGAGAGCAGCGACGAGAACAAAGGCGAAGTCGAGACACAATAATCCCAGTAAAAACCTACAATGAGAACAACAACATTGCTTTTTGTGAGAAAATGACTTTAGCGCAATTACACTGAAATTTGTTAAATTAATAGTTTTACCAGTAAAGTATCGGAGCATCTTCTAAAAGAGTTGATGTAGAAGAAGAATAATCGGTGAAAACACCGTAACCTATCAACCACCAAATAACGGAGAAGATAGCAATGTAAATTGTTTGGCTGTTCAGCCGCTCAATGCTACTGCAATACAATTTGGAAGCATACATGATACATGTATATATGAGAAAATTGATCGACAACTTGAAAGAACTTTGATAATGTAATTGATTGATTGATTGGTGGGAGTTGTTCGTCGGGTTATTTTTATCCGTTCATCAAAGTCCGGTGATACACCACGTAATCTTGTTGAACAATTTTTAAAGATCTATCAATTGATCACATTATCAATGTAGTATTTTTCTAACAAATTACAATCCCGATAACAAAAGAGAAGGAGAAAAAAAAAACATTACACACCGAGCGTTATCCTCGTTGGCGGCAGGACTTGACGGGTTATCCGACCCGACCAAATCAGGCCGGGAAACCGAAGGGGACCCGTTTGAAGACCGGGTATGTCGGTTCCTCATGTAAAGCATGAAGGCGCAGTACATGTGAAGGAGGTAGCGAATCGCGTAAATGCCAAACCATGATCTGACGGTCCACGGCGCCGTTTCATCCCTGCTGATGATCAAAACGACGAGCACTGACGAAACGATTATAGCATGCCAAGCAAGGTCAACAGCTGTAACGGGGAGAGAGTGGGCCCAATCGTTCTGCCGTTCCTCAATATGCTCCGTCACTACTTCCCGGACTCTCATCGGCGACTCCTCCATCCTCATGATGTCGCTTATCATCCTCGATATGCGTCTACGCGGACTACCGTCGACGGAGGTGGTGACTAGCGGTGTTGATTCGTCGCTGGATACATCAGCGGTGGTGGATGAGGAAGTCGACGACATGGTGAAGTAGTACTGGTTTACTAATCAAGCATTTTGGGATTCACTTTGTTTGTTTAGAGGCGTTTGAAGGAGGTTAGGGGAGACTTTGGGAGAGTTGAATCAATCTGAGTTATTGACAACGGATAATTAACAGATTTGGCCGGTCGTCGAACAAACCCAAAAAAATTCAGAAAAAATATAGGCCGGTTGCCGGATATTAAAATGAACCCGATCCCGCTTTTTATATTTTATAGAATAAGTAATGATTAATGTATATTTCGTGGGAAAAAATTTTTATAAAAAAAACGAATTTAACAAAAATAATCTAATCTATAGATTTACTAACACGTGTATACCCAATATATCAATTTTGCAAGGATATTTACACATTAATAAATTAGAGTAATGTTATTTGGACTACCTAAAATTGTAAAGGGCACGATCGAATCGGATTGCGCTTGTGTCTAGATGGGCGCATGTGCAGCCCGAATGCGCAAAGTCCAAGCTGTCCGTTTTATCTCGATATCATGGTTCAGGATTCGGATATCGGAGATTCACAACAATTTAAAGGTGGAGGAATGCTACAAGATCGGCTTACAACTAGTTTTTGACATTTTTATCGCTTTCGTGATTTCGTTGATTTTAGGAAGATTCGTTAGTTTAGGAAGAATTGGAATTGGACCGTCTATAAACTTTAGTGTTTTTTTTTCGTATTTTTTGAATTTTTTCATGGAGCTTACAAAAGACCTCTAATGGTGGATTCCGGCGAGCTATATATTTTTATTTAATATTTAAATGGTATAATTAAATAATATGTAAATTTTAAAGTGAAATTTTTATTTGAAAAAAAAAATCAAATTGCGATGAAAACATTATAGAGAAGAACGGATAGACTTGTTACAACATCGATTGATGCATTCGTTGATGAGGCATCCGTTGGGACACCTGGTGGGGTACCCAGTGGTGGATACAAGGTTGGGCGACACTAGGCTGTCGTCCAACCCAATTAAAAAAAACTAATACCAGCGTTGCCCAAGGTAGAAAAAAAGCCTACATATTATTCTCAATTAGGTTGAAGATTCCAAGTATGAGATTGTTGTACAATACAAACAATTCTTCCAACCTAGAGTTAATAGTAGTGCAGAACCCTAGAAATAGTTGTCATTAGTGCAGAACCCGAAAAATACTTTTAATATTAGATGATTTATTAGTTTTTAAATTTTTTTATTTCTGTAAAATTTCTTAATAGCTCCTAAATTTATTTTGTATTTAAAATTAATATTGTAAGTATTAATTATTAAAATATTAGATGAATATATTAAATTTATATAGTTATGTATATATATTATAACTATAAAATATATATCTTTTGTATCTTTCAGTTTAAATTCCGTCCCTCCCGAAAATTTTTCTAGCTCCGTCCGTGGGGTACCATCATCACTTGTTCCGGATTATGATACATATGACTCTTCGGATAGTGAACCGCATCTACATGACATTCTAAATGGTGAGTAGGAGCAAATACCTATTCCACATGAGCATATACCTGTTGAGTAGGAGCATATATCTATTGAACAGGATCATATACCTGTTGAGTAGGAGCATGCACTTGTTGAGCAAGAGCAAACACCTATTGATCATGAGCAGCCACCTGTTGAGCATCAACAACCACCTGAGGTACATGTGCAGGCACTTGTGTTGTGGCTTGTTATTGACATGTTACACTGACCATAGAGCTAGCGTTATATTGGCCTAGAGGGTATAATTTTTCCCTCCCCAAATGTTTAGTATTAAAAAAAAACGTTTTGTTTGTTTATCAAAGATAAAGTCAAATTTTCTAAATTATTGTAGGAGGATCTTGTAGTAGTCAAGGTTATTAGGAGATTAGATCGGATTGCTACATTACATGGATGACGTCGAGAATTGGATGACCCATATTCTTGGTTTGGTTTGGCAAGACGTAGCGGACTTACAGAGTTGGAGGACCTTAAGTTTGGTAGAGTCAATCATTGTTTGATTACGGCGTTTGTCGAGAGGTGGCACCCCGAGACGAACACATTTCATATGCCGTGGGGGATAGGTGTAGTGTTGCATGATGTCAAGGGTAATATGGGTCTTGTAGTTGATGGAGATGCATTATTGACTCTCGTTAATGATATTGCTAGACATGAGTGACTTATTAGCTAGGCTTTGGAATTATCTCCAACAGTTGCCACAACGAGCTACAATAACCTATTTTTAGATACTATTAGGACTAGGGCCACAACCATGTTGGATTTAGCTTCTAGAGCCTCCCACGGTGTTATTGCATATGCATATTTATTATTATTCATCTCGTCGACCTTGATAATCGACAAATTTACCAACATGATGCGACCATGGCTTATGGACCTAACACGAGATCATTTGAGGACAAACGCATATGCATGGGGCATTGAGACTCTCGCGTTTTTATATAGATCTTTGAGGGACGCTAGTAGGAAGAAAGTGAAGACGAGATCAAATGATTACCTTAGAATATATTGACCTCCTCGAGTTTAACTCCATAACCATATCATTTCATATTATCAAGTAATCCTCATCCGAAAAGCCCTAAACCACGGAAATGGATCTATATCCGCAATGACCGTCTCCAAGAACTTCCCTCTACCCTAATACATATGACTCCATAAACTTCCGGAATTTCCCTTCTTTCTAATGAAATGCTCCATCATCAAGTGTAGCATCCGCATCAACTGGTTCTTTTCCTTTAGGACGTCACCTACTAGTTAGAGCCAACTCCTCAAGTGTAGCTTATGCATTTGTTGCTTTCTTTCCCTTTGAACATGTTGGGCCAAAGTTGTGGGTCTGGTCCAAAATTCCTCCATGACGTTCCTTGCATCGATGAATGGTCATCTTGAGGTCCCGTGCAAAAGTTGAGGATGAAGGTCGAGCGAGTTGTAGAGTGATCGAGCCATTTTGCACATTTTTCGATGTTCTTCACTTCACTCTCGAATCTCAATCATCTCCGTCTTGACATTCTACTATATGTGTATCATTTGTATTTCACAAATGCCTAGAATGTCTGTAATTAAATAAATCAACAGGTATATCACCAAAACAAAATTTTGAAGGAAATAGACCGATAAAATATTTTATATAGCCCAAAAGAGATAGAAAATAGAATAGAATAATGATGGAAAAAGACGCAAAAACGAGTGTTATCTACATACACACTAATGTTTTCATAAAATTAAACTTAACAACACGAATTAACACAAACAAATACAAACTATTTAGACTCAAATCGTTGTAACTACATAAATTCCAAAAAAAAAAAAAACTGCACGAAGTTGGGAGCTTTATTTATTATCACACCTACATGAAAATAAAATTTAGATAAATTTTAATTACATGTACTAATTCATTTAATTACCCAAATACATTCAATTATAACTAAAAAAATTCATTGATACAAAATCACTCTCAATTTTGATTAAACAAAATATCTTATAAACTTAATTAAATGTAGAAATCTATTTAGGAAAATAATATCATCATTTAACACTTTTTTATCCACATACTAGTTATAAAACTGAAATATTTTTTAAACTTAATAATTGTTAAGAAATCTATTTAAGGATATAATATCATTATTTAGATATTTTTATTTACATAAAAATTACAAGTATTTACACAAAGCATAATTAAGTATTTACATACCTTTAAAGAAACTAAAACCTATTTTATCAATTGAAACTTAAAATAAACCTTTCCTCTAATTTTCTCTATATCTATCTTTTCATTAAATAGGCTATGAAACCTGATTTCTATTAAATAAAACGCAACGCAACAAACCGGAAGTTGATACCGGGTACCCTATTTGCTTACAAAACACAATGTGAACTAACAATCCGAATATGACTTTTGCTTGTTCTTCAAGCCGATTTGTTCTTCGTCAATTTATTCTTCCTTCTCGACTATATTACTTCTGCATAGTGGACATATAGGATTCACATATAACCATTTGTCTATGCATGTACTATGAAAAAGGTGGAGACATGGAAGTTGACGTAGCTTAGATCCATCCTGGTACGTACAAAGACAAATTATACATTCCTTCAAAACAAAACATCACAAAACAATGATTAGCAGGTGACAATACACAATCAAGTAAACTTTTATCAGAACTTGTTATACAAGTCGAATGACCCGAAATTTTGCAAGTTCATGTTCAACTAGTTTATAATTCACGAGCTAACTCTAAATTGTGTTTATACTTGACTTGTTTAGTTAAGTGATAGTTGAGCTTTGATAAGCACGCTCATTTTTACCTTAACTAGAATCGATTCCGAATCGAGCTCAACAAGTACAACACCTCTATATTTGAATTACAAATATACGGAGAAGGCATGAGTTTTAGTAATAGGAAGCTTACGGAATTCTCCACATGCAAGTTTTGAGCCTTAGGGCTATCAACGTCGCATTTGACAATGACTCTCCAAAACGATTCCCGAATCTCGCTACTATGTTCATCACTCTCATTGAGCGTTCTTAACACGAATGTGGGCAATCGCTCGATTTCTCGAGTATCAACTTCCTGACATGGATAACATGACAATTAATAAAAATAAAACAAGACGTAGTAAAAGGGGAAAAGAAAAGCTTGTTGTGTTGTCACATACCGAATGTGTGTAGTTAAGCATAACAATAACATATAAGCTTGCTAGGATACATGGTAGGCAATACATGACTATAAGAAAAGCCACAAATTCCTTTATGCAGAGAAATAGAGCAACGAGGAGAAGAAAGGAGAAGTCGAGACACAATAATCCCAAGAAAAGCCTACAACGAGGAGAACAATTCAACGTTGCATTAGTGACAAATACTATTAGCGCAATCATACCGAAAATTGTTGAATTGATCATTTTACCAGTACAGCATCGGAGCATCTTCTGAAAAAGTTGATGTAGTAGATGAATAATCGGTGAACAAACTGTAACCTATCAACCACCAAATAACGGAGAAGATAGCAATGTAAGCTGCTTGGGTGTTCAGGCGCTCAATAATACTGTCATACAATTTGGAAGCATACACATATCACTGTGGTATTATCCAAACAAATACCCACCAAAAATCAAATGGGTGTTATCTCTCTCCGAGACATCGATTAACCCTTTATATAACGTGATGTGTGGTTGACATGCACATCATAAAAACAAAAGAGTTAGGAGGGGAAAAAAATTACACACCGTGAGTTATCATCGTTGGCAACAGGACTAGATGGATGATCCGACCCGATCAAATCATGCCCGGAACCCGAATTCAGCTGTGATCTGTTTGAAGACCGGGTATGTCGTTTCCTCATGTAAATCGAAAAGGCGCAGCACATGTGAAGAAGGTAACGGATCGCGTAGATAACAATCCATGATCTGACGATCCACGACGCCGTTTCAACCCTGCTGATGATCAAAACGACGAGCACAGACAAAACGATCAAAGCGTGCCAAGCAAGGTCAACTGAGATAACGGGGAGAGAGTGGGCCCATTCGTTCCGCCGTTCCTCTATATGTTCCGTCACTGCTTCCCGGACTCTCATCGACGACTCCCCCATCCTCATGATGCCGCTTATCATCCTCGATATCCGTCCACTCCGATTACCGTCGACGGAGGTGGTGGGTAGCGGTGTTGATTCGTCACCGGAAACATCGCCGGTGGTAGATGAGGAAGTCGACGACATTGTGAAATAGTACCAAATTACTAATGAAGCATTTTTTGGGGTTTACTTGGGTGTTCAGAGGCGTTTGAAGGAGGCTGGTGATTGGATTTTGGGAGAGTTGAATCAATCCGCGTTATATTGACAGGATTGACCGGTCGGCATACTCATCCAAGAAAAATTCAGAAAAGAATAGATAACGGTCGCCGGAAATTAAATGAACCCGATCCGTTTTTAGATTTTATAGAATAGGTAATGTTATAAGTTGCTGTTAATAAGCTAAGGTTCACTGAGTCTGGCACGCCAAACAAAGTAATGCTCATTGCATTAAGGTTATCTCCTCTCCTCCCTTCGTCTTCATAGTTTTCTAGTCGCCATAGATCTCCCTTCATCTTCATAACTCTCGAATCGCCACAGGCTTTCGTCAATGGTTAGTTTACAGATATTTATAACTGTAGAAGAAGGTAGCATATAGATCAAGCTTTTCCAACAGAGGAGACCCTTTAGCCATCTCAAATTAACAAATTGTCATCCCCGAGGGACGAAACATTCCGAACAGAGAGATCCTCGGGCTATTGCTGAGAGATCATATACCTCTACACCACAGGATCGAAGAGTTGTTTCCTCCAATTGTAAGTAGAGATGGCCAACGGGGCCAACGGGTCGGGTTTGGGTCGGATCCTAACAAGTCTGGGTTGAAACAGGTCGGGTTAAAAAAAATGGCTTGGTTATTAATCGGGTTGTTTCGGGTCGGGTCAGTTTGGGTCGGGTATCGTTTGTTCGGGTTGAAACGGGTTACTGGATAGTATCGGTTCCCGGGTCATGACGGGTCGGAATCGGGTCAGTCATAACATGCACGGGTTGAAACAGGTCGGGTTAAAACAAGCTCTCATTTTTATCGGTTTGTTTCAGGTCGGGCCGGTTGGGTCGGGTATTAATTATACGGGTCAATCGGGTTGGAGTCGAGTCAGTTTATGTTTGGTTGGGTCAAAACCAAATCGGTTTGCCTAACATCTTGATCAATTTATGTTCGGGTTCGGTCGAAACCGGATCGGGTTACTTTACATCTTGATTCGGGTCAATTTATGTTCGGGTTTGTGTGATTTACTCTAAAATTTATACGAAGATATTAGTTTGATAGAAGATGAAATAAAATTTGTGTTGTTTACTTGTTTTAGACTTTTGATGGTATGCACAGTGCACTTTATTTGAAAAAATGTAATATTAGATAAAAAAAACATGCGTAATAAATAATAATAACTAGGGGTGGGCACAAATCCCGCAAATCCTGGGCCCGTCCCGATCCCGTCCCAATCCCGGTGGTTTTTCATCAAAAAATTTTAATTCCCGTCCAACCAAAAATATTGCGGGACGGGATATGGGTCTTACCTTCCTCGTCCCGCAAGGCCCGTCCCGTCCCGCATATATTAAAACTTAAATATAAATTAAATATATAAATATATAAATCTAGGGAGTAGTAATCGATCATTATATAATTTTGTTATTATAAATTAACAATTGTCTAAATTCATCTACAAATGGCAAAGGAAAATTGAACTCAATTGCGACATTGTTTAAGGAGTAGCGATAATTATGTAATTTTGTTCTTATATTTTATTTTGAATTTTTAGACTTGTCAAGTTAATTATGTTTTGTAAACCTTGTTGCGACATTCTATTTTGATGTCTTTCGTTTTAAGGATATCAATGAATATTTGCTTTCGTAAATTGTTAACTTTAAACCGAAAAGGCGAAAATAATTTTTATATAGATCGTGCGAGATTAGTCCCGTCCCATCCCGTCCCGTCCCGGTCCCAACCGGGATAGGGCCCGGTGGTTTTTATTAAAAAAACTCAAGGCCCGTCCCGGTCCCGTCCCGGTCCCGTCCCATATATAATGGCCGGGATGGGACGTGGGATGGCCTTAATCCGTCTCGGCCCGTCCCATGCCCAACCCTAATAATAACAATAATGATTTGTGGAATTCGGATAATAACCCGTGGAATTCGGTCGGTTTATTTGATCAATATTCTAAAATATGGTATCTAAAACGACTTTAGCCGGATCGGA
Organism: Fagopyrum tataricum; assembly: GCA_002319775.1. Classification (NCBI taxonomy): domain Eukaryota; kingdom Viridiplantae; phylum Streptophyta; class Magnoliopsida; order Caryophyllales; family Polygonaceae; genus Fagopyrum; species Fagopyrum tataricum. Next base: position 12,145,852 of record CM008285.1, read on the forward strand.
TAATCATCCACACGTATGTTTGATCGGAATGGTTTTAGCCCGATCTATTTGATTGAATATGAATTTAACCGGATATGAATATCCGACTGATCCGTTTGATAAAAATATCTAATATGACCGACTGACGAATCCATTTGATCCATATATGCTTTTTCTATGTTGTTTTTTCTAAAATTTAAAATAAAATCTATCATCTTTTGCTGAATCGGATAATAATCCGTGGAATTTAGTCGATCTATTTGATCAATATTCTAAAATATGGTATCTAAAAACAACCTTAGTCGGATCGGATAATTATCCACATATATGTTTGAACGGAATGGTTTTAGCTCGATATATTTGATTGAATATGAATTTAATCGGATATGGATATCTTACTGATCTGTTTGATCAAAATATCTAATCTGGCTAACTGACCGATCCATTTGATCCATATATGCTTTTCCTATTTTGTTTTTTATAAAATTTAAAATAAAATCTATCACCTTTTGCCGAATCGGATAATAATTCGTGGAATTCGGTCGATCTATTTGATCAATATTCGAAAATATGGTATCCAAAAACAACCTTAGTCGGTTCGGATAATTATCCACATATATGTTTGAACGGAATGGTTTTAGCGCGATATGTTTGATTGAATATGAATTTAACCATATATGGATATTTGACTGATCCGTTTGATCAAAATATCTAATCCGACCGACTGACCAATCCATTTGATCCATATATGCTTTTCTTAATTTGTTTGTTATAAAGTTTAAAAATAAAACTATCATCTTTTGACAAATCGGATAATAATCCATGAAATTCGGTCGATCTATTTGATCAATATTCTAAAATATGGTATCTAAAAACAACCTTAGTCGGATCGGATAATTATCCACATATATGTTTGAACGGAATGGTTTTAGCTCGTCATGTTTGATTGAATATGAATTTAACCGGATATGGATATCTAGCTGATCCGTTTGATCAAAATATTTAATATGACCGACTGATCGATCCATAGGATGCATCTTAATTTGTCACAAAATTAACTTCTTAACTCCCTTTTAGAATGAGAACGTTGAGGACAATTTCCCTTCCGTCAATTTCTCACATAATTTACATTTTTTTCATTAGTTAATTTAGTAGGCTTTCAACTTTCCAACATTTGTTGACGCCCCGTAAATTAAACTTTGGTGTGACATGGATTTCGTATATATAAAATGCATTTTATGAATAATTGTACTTTTTTGGATTAATATATCAATTTCATAAAATTTTACTTCCAAACAAGTTCAATAATAAATTAGCTGACAAGATAATTTCAGTAGATTTATTGTGTAGTCCACATCCTAGTGACACCTCGGATTCAAAATTCGGGTCGTCGTAGTGTGAAATTTCATAAGCTTGGCTGGAACCCTCCAAAATAGTCTAGAAACATAGAGACGCCCAAACTAATATGGTAGGGAACACTTCAGAATGACGTAGGAAGATCAAGTTTCGTCACCTTTATGAAAAAGAGGTGACCATAGCTATAAATATGAAAGAATACCACTCATTTGCTTCACCCACAAAATCCACTCCAAGGCAATCTTGCAAAGCTCACAAGTTACAAAGCTTTCCTTGAGACCACAAAAGATTAAAGTTGATTAGCTTGTCGGGACAACCATGTAGATGAAATCTTTGCGGTTTGGGTTGGTGAATAATTCGCCTTGTGACAACCAAACAAACCTTAACAAATCATAGTATACAAACATTTAGTTTATTTTTCGGGTGATTTAGTAATCCTAAAAACTTAAAGAAAGAATCATGGATCAAATTGATGCGAAAAGTGAAAGTGCAAATTTATTTATAATTTACAGCTTTGCTAATGGAGAACCGTGAAAGAAGGTAGCATGAGAGAGGTACATAAGCTTTGTATTCTTCTTCCTTTTAATTTCAACTGTTACTACTGTCACGTTTCTCCCAGTCTTTGCCACCGAGCCTTCCACCACTAACTCTTCCTGCATATATTCATCAAAACAAGCAGCTAATCAATAATCAATATATAGCACATTCATAAATCATAATCGTTGGTTTTAATCATTAATCAAGGTCTGCATACACAATTATTTTCATATCAATCAAGAAAAAGACTCACATTGAGCGTTGCTGCAGAGAGATAAGACAAGCTAATATCAGCCAGAAACAACTCCTTATCCTCCGCCACCATCGTCCTTGCACAAGCCACCGCCACTCGCTCCACCATCATCGCCACCATTCCACCGTGTAACCCATTAAAATGATTCTGCTCGATAAACAAATTACATATAATCATTCATTTAAAACCCCCAAAACTAACTAAAACGAGGAACAACAGACTAACTAATCAAACCTAAACACGCAAGCTACAATTTCATTCAAGCACAAGTTTATCTAAAATTTTCAGACACAAATTTCTCAATACCTTCTTAAATCAACCTCTAACTATTTCCACACACAGTGAATTATGTAGATCAATCGTCAAATCTCGAAATCGATCAATGGAGGAAGAAAGCAAAATTGGATCACCTGGATACAAGGAATGACGGTGAAAAGACAAATAACGCTGCCGCGAGCGATGTTCTCCACTTTAGTCAGTCCACGCAAGAGATCGGAGTAGAAATCTTTGTTTTCGCTCGATTCGCCAGGTAGCCGTGGACACGATGCTCCGACAGCTGCGAGGAAACCGGCAACGTTCTCTTTAGGTTCAATATCTACCTTGCCGGAGATCACGGAGGTTGTACTAGTGATCGGAGACATGGAGGCGTCCACCGGCCGTTTCTTCTCTTTGTGCAAGATATCCACGATTTATGTTTTCTCACATCTCTCGCGTCTTTTTCATCGATGTGATATAATAATATTGGAGAAGTTATATAGAATTAAATATCCGTTTTCATTATTGGACTACCATTTTTTCCTTGTATAAAATTAGTGCAATTTCTGAAAGTAATTTCGATTCTTTCGGAAAATATGAAAGAACTAGTTTATTACCGTGTCTTGTAAGAAATTTTGATAAAAATATTATTTGTTATTATATTTTATTAAAAAATTATATATAAACTATTTTTTTGTCATTAGATAGAGTAGATAATAAGCAATAAATATTTGTATATTTTACATATAATATTATATAATACATTAATAAAATATCTAACCATATAATAATTCATATTTTGATTTTTCTCCCCCTTATTATACTGATTCATATGTTAATATAAGTAGTGCATTGGTAGTATATGGTGTTAAATTAATTGTTATATAAATTAATTTAAGAAATAACACAATTTATAATCAAAACAAATTACGTTTAAAATTAATCATGTTTGTTGTATAACTGGCCCAATTGGTTGGTCCAATTTAATTAAGATTTGATTTTAATATTTCGTTAAATAATTTATTTATGAATAAACTTAATTAATATTTTGGTGAGCTATGGTTAAATGCTAAAATGACACGTGGCAGTGAGCATTTTTCTGCGTGACACGTGGAAAGGAGTGCTACTCCTATAATATATACCAGTTTTAATACCCGTGCCCTACACGGGTTAGACGATAATTGTTGTCATACAAGATGTTTGATAATTCATTATGTTGAAAATTGTCTTAATTGTTATGTGATACTTGTTGTAAGGCTGTATTTTTCACATTATGAATGTAAATCAAGTAAGAATCCAAATCATGCAATAACAATCGGGAAAGAGAATTCCAGTACAATATCCTTTGAGTTACTAGATGCCAAAGTTAGTATTAGTATCAATCCAAAAAAGAATTAAGATTTATTAATTAAATGTTAGCGTACGTGATGTGAATTAATAAAATTCACCACTGTAAAATTGATGAGGTGACCGTACGAAACTGCAAATATCAGCTCACATGTTGTTTTAGTATATAAGATAGATCAAAAGTCATGTGTGAAACATATACTAACAAAAAAGAAGTGTAAAACAAATTTTAAATTAATAATAATAAATAATAGTATATTAAAATATAAATGAAAAAAATTTATAGAATATAAGTAGCATGTCTAAGTTAATAATTACAATATAAAACAGTTAAACTTAAGTAGTGAATTGCTTAATAGTTAATAAGCCAAATAACATATGATAAGTTATTAAAATAAAAAAATATTACTAAAAATATATATATTTTTTAAATCTCAGAATAATAACAACAATCAATTAAACTAAAAATAATATCAACTTTAAAAATTATTGAAAGTGATACATACTATTAACATATTTATAAAAAAATATATATAAACCATTTTTCGGGAAAACATAATTTTGACAACTAATTTTTACATGTCCTTAAAAAATTTAGAACTATGGTTTGCAACGTGAATTTATTTTTTTTAAAATAATTAATATGTTAAAAGTAATAAATTAAGTAAAAAATTATATTTCAATAAAAAGAAAATCAAAACTTTCTTGATTTTTTTCGGAGTTTATATTTCTGATTTTTTAAAATATTTTTTTGTAAATGACAAAATCATTTTGTTAAAAATATTTGATTTATTTTTTAAAAAATCGAATTTAATTTGGGAATTTTTTCCATATATGTTTAATATAAAATTTATGATTTTTTAATATACAATCCTTAAAAAGATATCTGAAATTTTTTTAAAAAAATATTAAAATCTATTTTTTAAAATGAAAAAAAAACATATTCTAAAAAAACGATTTTTTAAGTTCTAAAACTTTCTTGATTCAAAAAAATGAAGAAACAATTTTTTTAATCGTTAAATAAAACTGATTTTATAAAAAAAAAAGTTTATAAGTTTCAGGAAAAAAAGTTCAAATTGAAATTAAAAAATATAAATAAACAAAATATTAAGATCGTTGTAAGTTTTAAATAAAAAAAATGAAGTTTATAAGTTATAAAATAAGATTATTGGTAGAAATTATTTTTAAAAAAAATATTAATAAAGTTATAAGTTTAGAAAGTATAAACTTCAATTAAAAATTAAAAAAATATAAGTTACAAAATATTAAGATATTTAAAATTAGATCTTTAAAATTAGTTTAGTAAAGTATTTAAAATAATTTGTTTTAATATGGTGGGTTCTGAATTGAAAAAGAAAATTACACGTGTAAACTTAATGACGTGGATTCACCAAACCGTGTCACGTGTAAATTTAATGACGTGGATTCACCAGACTGTGTCATGTGTAAGTTCACGGACTGCTTTAGTATATAGATTAGGCTTGGGCATGGGACGGGACGGGACGGATTAAGGTCATCCCACGTCTCATCCCGGCCATTATATATTGGACGGGACCGGGACGGGCCTATAGTTTTTTTAATAAAAACCACCGGGCCCTATCCCTGTTGGGACGGGATGGGACGGGACTAATCCAGCATGATCTATATAAAATTTCGTTTCGCCTTTTTGGTTTAAAGTTAACAATTTACGAAAGCAAATATTCGTTGATATCCTTAAAACGAAAGACATCAAAATAGAATGTCGCAACAAGGTTTACAATACATAATTAACTTGACAAGTCTACACATCCAAAATAAAATATAAGAACAAAATTACATAATTATCACTACTCCTTAAACAATGTCGCAATTGAGTTCAATTTCCCTTTGCCATTTGTAGATGAATTTAGACAACTGATAATTTATAATAACAAAATTATATAATGATTACTATTTCTTAGGTTTATATATTTAATTATTTAATTTATATCTAAATTTTAATATATGCGGGACGGGACGGGCCTTGCGGGACGAGGAAGGTAAGGCACATATCCCGTCCCGCAATATTTTTGGTGGGATGGGACGGGATTTAAAACTTTTAGATGAAAAACCACCGGAATTGGGACGGGATCGGGACGGGAAGGGACGGACCCGGGATTTGCGGGATTTGTGCCCAGCCCTAATATAGATAGATAAGATTAAAATTGTTATTAAAAAAACACACAAGTGGCCATGATTATACATTTTTTATTTGTTTAATTTATTTATGTTAATCTTGATTATTTTATTTCTCATCGTTATGAGGGGAGATTCAACTCGTAATTTATAAGTTCAAATTTTGTATAGTAGTAGATAAGTGAGATTTTATTGAACAGGACTTCTAGAAGTTCACTATAACTTAGGTAAATTTTATTTGGTAATTTTTGTTAATTTAATATAATTTTAAAAAATTTCAAACATTGTATTATACTTCTAAGTTAAGATAAATACTTTAAGATAAGTATTTTAGTTAAATAATATATAAAATTAAATTAAAATACATTTATGATGAAAACAAAATACTTCGCCCATAAAATGTTAAGCTAATGACTCATAATGCTCTAACGTTATGTTACACGAGCTTTGACCTTATCAAATTCAGCTCGTTTATAAATCAATTGAGTTTGAGAGTTTAAATTCGAGTTTTAAAATGTGTTTATATTCAATTGTTTAGAAATTGAACGAGTTTGAGTTTTTTCCGAGTCAAGCTAGTCCCCCTAGTAGCTCAGCTAATACATCATATATAACAACTCTCTTACGGTGGTGTGAATAATTTTATCCTTACAAATTACAAGTTAAGTTTTAACAAAACGAATCATGTTCAACTTATTTATAAACGAGTCAAGTGCAAGTCGATTCTAAATTATAACTAAGCTTAAACTTTGTTGATACAGTAAACGAACTCAATATAAGCCTATATCTTTACCCAACTTAAAAAATGTTTTTGAATAAAATAAAAATAAAATTGCGTTTGTATAACAATGAGTGGTATACCGGCCACCTTATATATTAAATGGTTACCCTAATAGAAAACTTTAGATGAAAACCTTATTTGTTTGGTTTTTCCCAAAAAATAGATAAATTGAATGGCTATTTAAGAGAATAAAAAACTATGATATTAAACTCATTACTAAATTCGATAGAATAATTTTAAATGATCTTAATAAAATAAGAGTTTAAAATATAAAAAACACATGAAATAGTACAGGAAGTAAAAACACAAAATTAGAACGAATAAATTTGAGTGTCTCGCAACAATTTGGAGTGTCTGGTTTTTAGGATCAAAATTATCTTTAATAATGAACCAATTGGACCTAATAAAAAGGTAATTGCATTCGTTAAAAACCAATTACATAATTGGAAAACTAAAATAACAGACGAAGATGATTACGATATTAAAAAATAACAAAAGGACACTAACGCGACAACAAGGAAAAAACACGATATTAAATGGGAAAAACTAAAACCGGGTTTCCATAAACTCAATTTTGATGGATCAAAACTTGATTCGGGTGTAACATCCATTGACTTTGTTATTCGAAACCATAATGGAGATGTTATTAGCCTTGATGCAAAGAAAAATAACTTCAACTCATTCATAAAAGCTGAAACATTCGCTCTTAAGGCCGGTTTACAAGAGACAATCAGATTGTATATCAAAAAGATTGAAATCGAATGTGACAGCATGTGTGTTATTATGAGCTGTCCATGGGATGTCGAAATGATTATTTCCGACTCCAGACTTGATCTTTGTTTTTAGACGAAATTCAGATAAGACATGTTTTCAAAGAAATCAACTTTGTTGCTGACCGATTGACCCACTTGGGAATCTCGACCCCCAACTCCAATTTTTTTGATGATCTCGAACTTCGTGTTCTCATCCGCAAGGATGTTTTAGGTTGTACTACCTCGAGAAGGTAGCCTAACCTAACCGCTTTCCGTTTTAAAAATAAAAATAAAAATAAACTATGATATTAAATGGTTTTCCCCCTAAATTATGGGTTATTAATTATTATTAAATATTCCACCTATAATGAATCCACAAGGGCGGGCGGTCTTCCATAAATAAATAAATTAAAAAAAAGGTTAGAGAGAAACGCCATTGACAACCAAATCAAGCTCTGATCGTTAATTCTCTATCGTCGACGAATTGACGATGCCCCATGGGAAGCTTGAAGTTCTTCTAGTCAGCGCTAAAGGCCTTGAAGGCTTCGATTTCCTCTGTAAATTTTCTATCCCTCGCTCATCCTTCCTCCAGTTCTTGTCGTCGATTGATACTTTAGATCATCGCTGTTGATTCAATGATCGGAAATACAGGTTCCGATCCAGACTTTCTAATTAATAATCTACATTAACCACAATTATAGATATAATTATGTTTGATTTACTTATGATTTCCTTTTTTAGCTTTTAGCCGTTGACTTATTTATTTGAAACATTTTTGCCTAGGAAAATAGATGTAAAAATATGTAAATTACTAAAATTTCTTCTTCTTTTTTTTTTTTTTCCTGCTACATAAATACGACAAATTTTCCAGTGGCACCCTCTCGTCTTGAAAAATAGAAACAAAAGGTGTATAATAGTTACATAATTTTACTAATTTAAAAAGTATATACTTTATTAAAATATGTAATTTTACAATTTTAAAAATTATATATTATTAATACACATTTGGTAGATAATCATGTTTTTGTGTAGTCATTGTACATCACAATTTTCCTGATACGAAAACTCATCACCGAAACCCTTTACGTGTAAATACTATATATATTTGTTGTCATGTCACTTGTAAGTTTAGCTAGATCCAAAAACACAATCTTCATGTGAGTTGTAACTTGTTATAGTAAGATGTATAGTTTGACCTCTTTTCACGTTAGAGATGATAAACTTTTCGCTTGTAAATTTGTGAGATTTCGAGTTTGTTTTTTCTATTAACAATTAATTTTAGATAAAACTCTATTATTTATGTGTTAGGTTTGACCTATACAAGTTTAGACTATATTATTTTATTAGACCAGTTAGTTTAATTGACTCATTGCTCGCAACATGTGTGTTAATTATAAAGAGATTGAGATTTTAGACCCGTTTGTTGAAATGTCGATTGGATTTGTTGTTGTTGACATAATAAACTTCTTTACGTCCAAAGTTGGGTGATTACGAGTCTACTACATAAGTTTGATCGACTACTCTTATTGTCAATTGGCTTTAGAATGGAATTACACTATGTGATAGATTCGAGACTAAAACACATGTGTGCTTGTACGTGCACGTAGTCCGATAGACTTTAACAACTATGAGGCCACTTTGTTAGAATATTAGGTACACATGTGATGCATTCAATTTTTGCCAAAGACAAACAAGTTTACTAGCATAAAATACAACTTAGTTAGGGTACGTACGTTTGTTTGTACACATGTGATGTCTAAGATCCACTTATGATGGGATATCGTAGCAAATGAAAATGGTAGTTTAGACATTTTTTTCTCTTATAAGTTATAGTTAACTATTATATTTTCGTTACAGCAATCCCACAGGCCCTGATGTTAGATTTGTTTAAACTTAACACTAGTGCACTAGTTTGATACCCTTTAAATATAATGGTATAATAATGTTCACGTAAAGGTAACGAATTATCACCAAACATTGATTTATGTTTGACCTTTTTTAGGTTCAATATATTATATTTTTTAGAAAAAAAAATTGTTACATTTTTTTGACTTATTTATTCGCACATTCTTGATTTGGTAGTGTTTCTAAAGATAGTCATAGATTTCTTAGGAACTGAATATTCAATTTCCGAGTTTTTTCATTCTAACCCTATGATACAAACGTATGATATGTGCAGCCAATATCGATCCTTACGCCATTCTCACTTGCCGAACTCAAGAACAGAAGAGCAAAGTTGCATCAGGTCTAAACCTCTTTCCATCATAAACATGCACTAACATTAGATTATTTCCATGGAAAATTGCACATTTCCAAACTCAAATACTTAGGAGCAATTACACTTAAGAGTTTAAGGCTTATCAGTAGTTCAATTCCAAACATACATTTCCTGTGACATAACATTAACTATGTTTACAGTGCATATCTGCAGCTTCAAGGTCAAGCCAGGATTGGAACGAGACCTTCGTTTTCACAATCTCCGGTTCTGTCTCTCAACTCGTCGTTAAATTATACGACAAGGATTTTTTCACTGCAGATGATTATCTTGGCAAATCCGAGTGAGTTTTTCCTCTTAGACTATGCTTTATTTATCAAGTCAAACTGTACTTTCTATATTTTAACTTGAATTATCTTGACAGAGATTACTATATCTTAGCATAAGCAGGATTAGTAAAATCTTTTTATCACTTACTCCCACTTGAATCCTCAGAAGTTAGTTTTTCGGCTTTCTTTGCAGGATTCCGTTAGAACCGGTGTTCCTTGACGGAAGTTTGCCTGTTGCTTCTTACAATATTGTCAAGGATGGAATATTCTGTGGAGAAATCAAACTTGGCCTTACCTTCAGACCGTAGAGGGAGTTTCCGTCCAAGGATGTTGGCGGTTGAATGCCATTGTTTGAGTAGATTCTTTGATGTTTCTCACAGACGTTTGTGATTGATGTTTATGATATCTGTCACAAAGAACATGTAATATTGTAATCTCTTGTGTTAATGACAACATTTATTTCCATGGATTGAACTTATATCACAGTTTACAGGGAACTGAAAAAAAAGAAACACAACATGAAGCAAATAAGAACTGTCAACAAAGGACAATAGTACAAAGTGTACAACAAACAGCAATTAGTGAAAATAAACACATCAGAACCTAAGGCTTTTCGAACGCAGATGTTTCGTATGCTTTGGTTTCTCCACAGGCAAAGGCAATCCAATCTCCTGACATTGTTGCTCGTTTGGATACAATGTTCCTGGAATGGCGCCAAACGCTTTCCTTGAAGCTTCAATGCCTGAAGCCGCGTGATGCATGGATGCCGAGACATCTTCCATCTTCCTCCTGAGGTTGAATGACATGGAAGCAAACTTCTTTGGTGGGTTCAATGAGGTTGTGCTGGTGGTTGCTGGGTCACGGTCCAGTTCAGATACGTTGAGGAACCGTTCTGTTGCGGCTTCCCAGGATAGTTCGTGCATTTGGTTGTCTGTTAATGGGTTTGGCTCGTCAGCTAGTGCTTGGAGTGTGGTGCTGACGAATGACTTGCTGTCTTTGTATGTTCGACAATTGGGGAATTGCTTGAAGAATTCGTTTGAAGGGTGGTCAGCGCACACGACGATCTTGCCCATGGCTAATGCTTCTGCTGATGTTGTGCAAACGACGTCGGTTGTGCTTGGGTTCAGGAACACCTTGTACCTGGAAAGGGCAAGATCAATGAGAAATTTTTTTAATCATTTTAGCAACTAATTGATTTTTGAGAAATTCCTGATTGTTCCCTTGTACTTTTGACTTTTACTGATTATGCGTAAGAGTTGCCTTGTAACTTTTTACTTTATACAAATCTCTTCCCTCTACAAATTATAGACAAAGCTTGTTGACAGCAAACAGCACAAGCTAATAAATCATTTTGAAACAGAAGAAGAACTTGTAACTTCAAGATCTTGACCTTAGCAAAAGAAAAAACTTCAAGATACTAATGACTTTTGACTAATAGTAATGTAAGAAACGGATGCACTTAAGTTTGCATCGGTAAGACATCTCAATTCAACAGTTATCAAGAGACAGCACCTTCACTGTTGCAACCACCCCATTGCTGCACTGAAAACTATTGCAAGCAATCCTACAACTTCTAATATGAACCTTAAACCATAAACAAGGGAAAGGTGAACATACTCATGGAAAATTGGATCAGCGTGATCACGGCCCGGGTGAACTCTTACTGTGAGGTCAAGTTTCTTGGCAGCTTCCTTGACTTCATCGGAATCCTCCCCATTTCCGTAAAGGTCAACTTCCAGGCCTGCAAGCTCCTTCTGATGGTCTTTGAGAAGCTTAAGTAGTTCTCTGTATCCTTTATTCCACACCATCTTCCCAATGTAATAAGCGCCTTTTGTGAAAGCTCGGTTTCCACTCTCGAGTGCTTCTTTCTTTCTTTTGCCAACCTCAAGGAATTTCGGATTGACACCGTGAACATTGCAAACAATTGATCTTGGAAGCTCTTGGGTAGCTGCAGACAATCTAATTACCTGTCATGAATCATCAACCTGATAAGGGTAACCAGATGGAACAAAACAAGCAAAATGTAGTTATACTGTAAATGACGCGGGAAAAAATCATTTGTCCAAAATAGAGCTTCCTCCATGAAATTGAGCAACTGTCATTTCACAAGCTTTACACTAGATATATTATTTAATCAACCATGAAACTGAAACTGCATGAAAAGCTATTACACAGTCCAAGAATCACTATCTAAAAAGAAAAGTGGGAACACAGAGCTTATTGGAGATGAAGTTGAAGCTTATTGAGTAGCTGAAACAAGTTATTGATTAACGAACTTTTTTTTTTATGATAAGTTTGATGTGTGTTTTGAAGAACGAACTTATTGAAGTTGATGTAAGTGTAAAATTAACAAAAAGGAAATCATATCATTTATGATTAATTACAAATAAATTTAACAAAATAAGTAACAAATTATATTTGCCCTCAAACCTTTTCTTAATGTTAGAAGAGTTATGTAACAATAATAACTTATATAAGTGCTTGATTTTTTTCTGAACAATCTAAATGAAGTTGTCAATTTATATTTATAAGTAATACTATCCAATTTGTTAGTTTTGAAATCATTTTTTTACTAAATATCCTATTTCATAGTTGATTACCTATAATTACAATTATAGAAGTATTATAAAAATGAAGAAAAATTAACATATAAAGTAATAATATGTTATTGTTATAATCCTTCACTTCTAAAGCTAGATTGCACCTAACAGTCAACAAACTCTAGCCACATTCATAGTTTTTGGAACACACGAGATTCTTATTTCAAATTTTATATAACAGAAGACTGAAAGTCTGGTAGATATATTTTTTATAGGGTTAAATTTAACATTGGAAGAATGCCGCCCATCATCTCTGTAATCTACTGAATGCAAGCTGACAAACCCTTAGAATTTCATCTACCATAAGCTCCCATCACCTATGCCTCCCAAACAACAATTTTCTCACAAATTTCAGCCTCCATCGTCTCCCATAAGCCCCTTTTCTTAGGACCAAAATGACACAAATCCAGTGTTATATACTGGAATATCATGACATCAAGCTTACAATTTCCGGAAAAAATGATGTTTACAACACACGCACAGTTTGAAATTATTCATCTCACTAACAATGCATCCGAAAAAGAAAAAAAAACAGCTAAACATGAATTAGAAGAATGCCCTCGCTTTCCACTTCTATAATTTCCACAAAAGATTTTATTTTAAGTTTGACAATGGAGAACATATATTCTTGTGCTAAACTGCTCATCAAGACATCTTTGTAGGAAATAAGAGTTTTATTTTGAGCTGTACCTTGTGGCAGTAGATAGTGATGACCCAACTGTTAATTTGTTTCAGAATATATGCCTGAAAAGAATTCTTTTCACGTTTGACATATTCAAGGTAATTGGTGTGGATGACCCCTATAACGAGGCGGAATTTGATTTTCCATCTCTTTCCATGATGATACCATGTTAGATGCTCAGGCTCCTCAAGGACTGCAATGTCTGCTTCTTCATCTGGTATAATATCTGTAATATCACCAACCGGAAGGATGCTTCTTTTATCTACCGCAAACTGCCATGTTGATTAAATATTAGAACAATACATCATATACTAGGAATTTCCCGAAAGAACTACAATGTTATAGATGCTGCAGATATAACATAACAGACTAAATATTACAGAACATATTCATTCAGTTCATATGCAATCTGCAATCTTGTGCCTGCTAAATGCGATCTGAAGGCAAACCTCCTCGTAAAAGTTATGCTTAAATGTGATAATTTATCACTCCATCAAGAAACAAGTTAGGTGATGATTTAGAAGCATCTGAAACAGGTGGATCTTGTTCTTTGATAAATTTTTATCATATAAGGATGCATTTCTTTTCTAGCATAGTGCATTACAAGTACTTAAATTAAATATATAAACTTAAACGTATTTGATAAAGCATCATAGAATATACATATCATACGATTAACAGCAGAAAACACAACACTCAGAGTTGGTTATGGTATACCTACCCTTCCGGGATAGAACTTTATATGGAACCCAGATTCAAAGCCAGTCCTTTCCTCAGCCCAACGTCGAACATAGCCTTCGTGCTCAGAAGCAGTGCTGAACTTGATATTATTTGGATAAACAAGCTCTTGATCACTAGGAGACAACCAAGGAATTACCAATGTAACCTTTCTCCCCCCAGCTTTAGCAAGGTATACAGCTCGAAATAGGGGATTTACAGCTGTGCCTGTCATCCATGGCAAACTAGCAGTCGTGTATATCGCAATATGCTGCTGCTTCTCCATTCAATCATCAGGGTTTTCACAAACAGAATGTTGGATAGCCTTAGAAAAAGACTGAATCAAGAACACCAGTCCAATGCTTTCAGCCCCATAAACTGAAACAAATCAAATTCCAACATAAGTACACATAAAAGAGGGCAAATGCTCAAAAAACCCTAACAATCAGATGTCAACAGAATGAATTGCACAGGCTATGCAACCATTGGACTAAACCAAGGAAATTACATGACCACTCAATCGAATGCTGTGGAGTCACTCACATTTCAAACCTTCAAATTACAAATAGTCAAAGCTCCGCAGTAAGTGCAGAAAAAAGGGCAAATGAAAAAATAAAAAATAGCAAACAATTCTCAATAGAATGAATAGTACAAACTATACAACCATTCGACTAGAAAGTAGAAAGGGAAATGATTTTTTTGCATCAGTTATTTATGCAAAACTGGAAAGCCCGTCAATTCTACTAATAACAAATTCGTCATCCAAATTTCAACTTTCAGAGGTCAAGCAGTCAAATCTGCGAAAAATCTCAACTCCTTATCAAACAACTCAAAGAGGAAAGTAAAAGATGAAACTTAATGCATCAAATCAAGATAAAACTCGCAACAGGAGGAATCAAATTAAAGAAACAGCAATACCCAGGTAAATTAAACTGAAGCCCGCAAATCAAACGGAAAAAATAAGCAAGAACAGCCGAAGAAATCAAGTTGAAACCAAGAAGTAGCAAAGTTGTACAGAACTGTACCGTTGAAGGGTAAAGGAAGAAGAGAATGCAGAACACGTTTGGGACGTTTACAGGGAGGAAGATTTAGACTGACAGGTCACGAAGAACATTCAATGGAAGGGTTTTCATGAAGGAAGAGAGAGCTGATTGGTTAAAGCCGTGGGGAAGATTTCGAACAAGACAACTAGAAGAGAGGATCCTTTCTACTCCGTCAAAAAATAAAATGAACGGAAATATTTGACGGTAATACTAGGAACGAGGATTTGGACTTGTAGGTACCGGAGAATTTTTTTTTTATAAAGGAAAGCGGTTCGAAAACACTAGACGACACGCCGTCTAGTGGATCGAAATGTCGAAAAAGATCGGCAGACGGACTAACCGTCATGAAGAGCCACAATAAAAGAAAAAGAAACACATAAAAACCCGAAAGCAATTAAAGTCTTCGGGGGAAAGTAGGATGATGATGCAGTCAGCAGTAAGTGACACCTCAGATTTGGACTCGCATCAGAGCCATTAGGAGTTCGATAGGTCCCGAAGAATATTTGTTTGTACTAATAATCTATATATGAGATGTTATTGTGGTTTGTAAAATGAGAATATTTATTTGTAATTAGTTGAGTGTACGTAATTTATACGGTTTTTATCTTAATTTAAATTATTATATTATAAATTTTACGTAATAAGTATCGGATAATTTAGTAACTTTAAACATATAGATACGCATTAATAACTTCAAACATCACGTATACATATATGCACAACGGCATAAAGAAGAGTGAAAAACTAACATTTTATGAAGCCTTTAAAACTAATTTATCTTCAATTGTGTATCGGATCTTGTTACTCACTAGAATTTCTAGGTTAAAAAATTCGTCTAGATAACCGAATTTAAAAAGTTCGATACATACTACAATATGTCATTAAACAGAGTTTAAAAACATTTTTACATTCTTCAAAATATATGAATCTTTGAATTTGAAAATAATTTAACTCCAAAAGACGGAAAGAAAGAAAAATCATTGACTTCACATTAATATATATCAATCAATGATCGAGATTTGATCAATAACCTATCATACTTGTCTCATGAAAACACTAAAATGAGTTATTCTTGTCCTAATTGTTGCAGATTTTGTTTATATGTACAACCACATTTTTTTCCCCTACTTCTTGGACAGTATTCTTTCAGATGTATATCGGTTGAATGAAATTTAAAGTAAAAAGCAAGCAAAAATCTTCTAACATTGTATTTTATTGGCCGAATTGATAGTACTTTAATACGACAAAATCTCGATATGATTAATATTTTTAATTTTGATCAATTAAGATAATATTCCGAATATAAACTTTAACATTAAGATAGTATTTTAATATGAAAAAACACTTACTATAATTTTTGTATTAATAAAAAGCATTAAGAAAAAAAAATTATTGTCTCTACTTCAAAAAAATCTGTATGAATTTCCGATGATTCGAAATCAGTCTCCCTTCACCCGCTGCCGCTGGGCAGACCTATGCGGCCCTACATAAAGGTCACATATATTTTCACTGTCAATCAGGAGGAGCTGGTAGAACGATGCCATTATCGACGATAAGAGGAGACTGGTAGATAGCCATGGCTTCGACTCTCGATACCCAATAACTCTTTCAACCCTTTAATTCTTCCCTTTTGAAAAACCGATAACCCTCGATTTCAAGCAACACCTGAAATTCTCCACGCCTAACAGTCCTTTCTCAGCTGTCGCACCTCCACAGGTAATTCAATTCCTCTTTCATCCTTTGTCTTCTTGCTAATTGTTTGCCCAATTTTATCTTTCGATTTATTTAGTTTTATAAAAGTTGATGTTGAAATGCTTGAGTTAATGCGATTGATTTCTACTCTTCGATCATTATGTTCTACTCTTGTCTGCAGTTGAAGCTGTATTGCCTTTTTCTGGGTAGAAAGGAAGGATCTTTTGTGTGAATCGAAGTCCTGTTAGGTGGGTATTGTCAAATTAGGACGAAGAATTTAAAAACCATTTACCGCCTTACTGTGATGATTATTAGATAGGTATTTTGGCACTCTGACTTTGATACTGTGTGATTATGCCAGTGTTTAGATGAGGGTAAGAGTTTAGATCATCCTTTTTGTCAAGTTGTTTTTTGAGTGTTTTTGCAATTCCATATGCTGTTTACACATTGTTACCTTTTTTTTGTGCTTTGAAGTATGTTGAAGGGTCAAATCGATGCTCTTCCTGGGCTCAGCTATCAAAAGGATTTCTTACTTCCTGAAAATATATCTGAAGATTTTGATTTTGTTGAGTATGAAGAAGTGGGTAGAGTTCTAGAAATGAAGGATCTTTTGTGTGAATCGTAGGCCTATGAGGAGGGAATCGTCAAATTAGATCCAACAAATTGAAACCTTATAGAGCCTTACCGTTGTTTTAGGACATTGGTTAGATAAGCGTAAGAGTTAATATCATCCTATTTTCTCAGTTTGGTTTATGAGTAACATAGATATTCAATATGAGTGTTTTTGTAATTTAATATTGATGTTGTTTACCCTTTGTTACCAGTTCAGTGCGCCTTAAAGTATGTTGACGGGCGGTGCACTTCCTGAGCTCAGCTCCCAAAAGGATTTCTTACTTCCTGAAAATATAACTGAAGAATTTATTGAGGATGAAGAAGTGAGCAGTTCTAACCAGATACTGTACATGGCCTCCTTTGACGAGCTTGCCGACAATTACCTCCAATATGATACAATTATATGGTTTTCCATATCGTTGTTGCTTGTGCTAGCTTGGGGAGTTGGAGTTATTATGCTATTGTTCTTGCCCTACAAGAGATATATACTTAAAAAAGATATTTACTCACGTAAATTGTATGTCACTCCCACAGAAATTATTTACAAGGTATGAAAGTCATCTGTGTGCTGCTACAGTTTATGTTCAACTAGCAAGTCATTGAACTGAATCTGTGACTTGATTTTGGCAGGTTTCGAGACCGTCATTCATACCATTTTGGAGAGATGTAAACATTGAAAACCGTGTCCCTTTGTCCTTAGTGATTGATATCATAATTGAACAAGGTATTTAAAATAATGTATCATATGATATGATATCCCATTTGAGTTGAAACTGATCTTGGAAAGAAGAAATAGTAATCCATACTATATGGTCTGATGTCGCATATCATTTTTCTACTTTTATCTTTGTCTTGTGCTCTAGCCCATTGCCTTTAAAATACTATCTCATTATTTTACCTTCATGCGCACCAAGTTGTTGATATTTTGGTGCTTGTTTGTGTCCTTTTCTCTTCATCCTCTACACTACTAAGCTTGTTTGCTAAGCTTCGGGTTTCATGGTGTCAAATATGTTTTACAGAGTCAATCTGGAGTTTTCCTGCTAGAAGTTAGTCGTGTTTATATTTGAATTGCAGATTGGAAACCCTTGAGCAGCTCCTTATAACGTACCTATAGAGCAATTGGCAGGCTTACTTGCATAAATTTTGTTATCTCTTAGATATCTCCATCAGAACTCAGCTTACGCGAACTTAGATATCTCCTTGAACTTTTTGTAATCCACATGTCGTTTTAATCTCCTCAGAGCTCAGCTTTTGATGAAAGAATATCTAAACTTCTCCCCTTCTCTGAATATGTGAAGTAATCTTGATTTGTTGAAAAACAACTTTTTTAAGTTGAACATGAATACCAGCCATTGCCCATTAGTTGTATACTTATGTATGCTGTAAATTTGAATGGTTCCTGCAATTGATTCCCTGACAATTTCTTAAATAGGATGCTTACAGTCAATATATGGACTTCATACTATCAGAATTGAAAGCATATCGTGTGGAAAAGCTGCTCCTGTTGATGAACTACAAGTTCAAGGAGTATTCAATCCCGGGGTCTTAAGGAAGGTATAAAGCATAATACAGTGTATCTATGGGTGAATATTTTGTTAGTACTACAACTATGGAATTTTGTCTTCATATAATTTGGATAAAATGGTGATTTTTCAGTGGTGGTTTTCTTTTCCCTGTTTACGTGCTTTAGGTAATTATTTCTGAAGCTTCAAAGGTTGTCCAGGATTTAGGCAGAACTTTGAAAATTCCAACCCATGCTAGCGAAGTTGAAACTATGCCCCATATGGGTTCGTTATCCCAGGGAGCTGCGTATTTCAGATCACCATCTAAGAGCTTCAAGGTAATAACAAAAAATGGTTTGGACTTAGCTGTGTGTTACTGCTGGATGTTGCCTGTATAATGTCACTGTATCATTCTGCTCTAGTGACCATTTTTGTCCATTTTTGTAGGCTTCAGCTTCATTTCGCCCGACTTCCATGATATCTGGGGATCTGTTGTTATATAAAATTGATGAAGTAAACAGATCTGTGAAGGTACAGTTTTCCCGTCTTTTCTCCCTTTGGTTGCTTCAAAACTTCATCATTTATTAATTGACTAAGCTTGAAAGGACCCAATATGACTTTCTTTAACTATGTAGATTCTGTTAGTTGTTCACTTGTGCAAACTAGTCTTTTGGAGCTGTCTACAAAATACACTTGATTTTTTTTTTGGTCAAAATCTGAAGTTGTGGAATCCCATTGATCAAATCTTTAAAGCTGTTTTTTACTGTCTGATAAGGACGTGTTTGGTACGGCAAGCTTATAAGCTCATTGAGGTTGATTAGATAGCTTAGACTCATAAGCTAGCTTATGAAACTGAACTATGAGCCTATGACTGATAGCTTATGGAATCGACTAGGTTGTGATTGTTGGGTCATGAAAAAACTAGTTGAAATTGATAAACTAGCCGAAAAGAAAGTACTAAATTAGGATATTTTGTTAATATTAAAAATCAAGAAGAAATTTAAACATCCATTTCCTTCGATTGGTTATGGGATGAAATTATGCGAGAATTATTGTTTTTTCTTCAACCTCTAATAGGTTATGATTTAGTTTTTAGCTTGCAAGTTACAAGTTAATAAACAACTAACACAACTTTCTACCCGATCCGGACGTAGAGCGGCTAAGCCGATCGAACCGGGTGGTCTAAAAAATGAAAAAAAATAAAAAAAATAAACAACGAACACAAGCAAGTATTCCATTACAAAGTTGTGACCTAACTGTCAACTCGGTCTCATTTTTTTCGAGCAGAGAATTGAGTCACTCGTGGAGAAGTCCCAAGTTTCCTCTGCCGGTCCTGCTAGATAACTTCGTCTCACGACAGCTTTTGGAGGTACGAGGTAGACACAATTTTTTTGGCTTGTGCAGGTTTAAGTGCAGATTTCATATTGAAGAACCGCAACATCATTTCCATTTTGACTTTGAACATGGATTTTTTTTATTAATTTATTTTTTACAACTTTCTTGATTTGTGATGTTTGTAATAGGGTGTTCATTCTTGTTTGTTAGCCTGAACAAGCAGGAAATGGTAGTTGAACATATGTTTTTGTAGGTTCAAATAACAGTCATGTTCTAGTACTCATTATTCTTCTATGTTAATAGAACTGTGGACGTTGATTTTGTATTTTTGGTGATCAAGGATTCAAATACCGACCTCTTAGATTTAAAACATTTTCATGCAACAAAGTCAGTTACAGAGAAAAAAAGTTAGAATATCTAATCATTTGAGGTGTTTCTCCGAGATTACACAATGCATTATTCGATTCAGCTAATATTTTCTATAGGAGTTTCATATAAAGTATTGTGTTTGCGTATATGGTTTTCCTTAGTCCAACGCCTCCATTTTTTGTAGGCTTACAAATCTCATCCCATCTTATACACGGACGGTTTTCTGGACCTTTATTTGAGGGGGGGAAATGTTGTATATTGATTCTAACTAACTCATTGTGAACGTGAGACAATACGAGGAATAATTACATGATAAAATTTGGTTTGACACTGACTTTAGATATAATAAGAACCAACCTTCTTGAGAGAGTGAGTTTGCTTTTCATTTTGTCAATTGTTACTTAGATCTATTCACATGTTTTTTTTTTCCAAAGATGGTATCATGATTAAACTAGACCTTATCGTCGATGATTCGGAAGTCAAGATACTTTTGTAGGGTAATTATACAAGGGATGCCTATAATGTTGGGTATTTGGTTAGTTGTACTATTAGATCTGATCTTGTATTCTTGTTGATTGGAATACATATTTATGGAAGTAAACTTTTTGCCCTTATACTCTATAATAATTGTCGATTGTTTGCATAGTAATTTGACATGCATTGTTTAGCTTATGTGAAGATAATTATATCGTCATCCAAAGCTAGGAAAGGGATCCTAGATCCTATCTAAGTGATTGGAAAACCAATGGCCTCTTTTTGCAATATTAGTATTTTGTAAATCCCTCATTAGTACCTCCGATCCATTGTTGAATAAGAGTGTTAATATTATATTACCCTAACGAAGGTCCCTTTCAAAAAATAATTGATTTATAGGTCCATTATTTATGAAGATTGAGAAGGATATCGTAGTAATACACTCCTTAATTCATTTAACAAATATTTTTAACAGACCAAACATTCGTAGCACTTTTAGAAGAAAGTTCCGTTCTATTTTGGCACAAGCCTTCTTCGTGTCTATATTTTTTTTTTAATTGGAAAGAGGTTTGGTGCCTTCGCGATGCACATCTAGTCGTCCTTATTATATATTAACAAAAGACTGTAGTACTCAAGCAGGGAATAGTCTGACGTCTTACATCGCAAAGCATAATATACACTATATCGTCAGGAGGATCAAACAATACATTCAATCCCAGAGAAAAGTTATCCGCAAAAGTTTTGACTTTTTCTCACAATGAATGAATTAATCAGGCTTTGTAAAATAAATACATTAAAAATAATATAAATAGATAAATATAAATTAGTTTAATGACATTAATTGTAAACTTAACACGTCATCCTTAAAATTACTTATTGATTGATATATAACATAACTTACTTCGGCTTTAATATTTATTATAGATTATGAAATCGAACCACCTATGGTCATTTTCTAGTGAAATATTAAATTATTTGACCAAAATATTCCTAATCAACCAATTTAAAGAGAGTAAAAATTTTATTATTTTTTATGTTTACATTTTTATTTTAGTAAATTATTTTTAAAACTTTATTTGTATAAACACCTCCTTTTAATTTTTTATGATATAATTATTTTTTCTATGTTTATTAAGAAAAATAAAAAGTGTTTTTTTTAAAAAAAAAAAACATTCAAATTATTTCACTTAAATAAATAAAACCACATTGATTTTAGCTGATTAAGACACGAAACAGGTGAAAACACATGTTCAGTGACAGTAAATAGTATTTGATCCAATAACATTTAAAATCTATGAACTTTGTCATTTTGACTAATGAGTAAACTTGTTCTTATTGTCCAACAAAAACACCATTCGTTCGATAATGGGGATTATGGGACAAAGGATGGTATATGAAGGAATTAATTATAATTTTTTTTAACATCCCTCTAACAAGTTATGAGAATGAGTGTTTCGAATGAACCTAAATTTTAGCTTAATGCAAGTTACAAGTTACTGCATGCACAGCTAATAAAAAAAAGGTATTATATGACAAAGTTGTGATCTAGCTATCAACTCGGTCTCATATTCGAGCAGAGAATCGAGTCACTCGTGGAGAAGTCTCAAGTTTTCTCTCCCAATCCAACTAGATAACTTTGTCTTTTGACGGCCTTTGGAGCCGGTACGAGATAAACATGATTTTTTAACTTGTGTGCGGGTTTAAGTGCAAATTTCGTATTGAAGAACCGCAAGATCATTTTCATTTCGGCTTTGATCGAGCAGGGCATTGCTTGTTGTTTTTTCAAGTCATATCCTTGTGCTGGATACAACACATAGTCTAATAGGGTGTTCATTCTTGCATGTGAGCCTGAACAAGCACGAAAGTTGGTTGAACATATGCTTTTTGTAGGTTCAAATACCAATTGTACGTGTGCAAGTACTCATTATTCTTCTTTTGTATATATAATTGTGGATACCAACAGTTGATTTTGTATTTGGTGATCAAGGATTCAAATACTGTGTTCTTATAATTAAATCCTTAGCATGCAACAAAGCCAGATGTTCAAATATTATTATTATTAATCGCTAAATATTAATATCAATTCATAAATCGCTAAATATTATTATTATTAACCGCTAAATGTAACTTATAATAGTATATAACTTAAAATAGTATATACTCTCGACTCCAAATTCATATATTTCCATAATTGAAATAATTTTTATTAATATTAATATCAATTTATAAATATTCAAAAAATAGACAATACCTGTTTAATTAACCCGTTTAATTAATAGTATTATTATTATTAATCGCTAAATGTTCAAATATTTTAAAATAATGGTGAAACTGTTTTCAACCATTAACTATTTTTAACCTCTTTCTTTTGGGAATAGGACTAGTGTTATTTCCAAATTTAGAGCAATCCAAATTCATATATTTTCGCAATTGGAATAAGCCAATGAATAAAAAAAGAACCCATTATTAGATTGTTTTTCCTTGAATTCTCACCTCACATAATTACTTGATAAGAGATAATTAGTGTGACTAAATATAAATTAGTTTTTGTATTAGAACACCAAAACTTTTTCTCAAATAAATTAATAACTTTTAAATTTTGTTTTATTCTTCCTCCACAAACTTATTCAAATCATCTTCCCTTCAACATACAGGAGATCGTTCATATTTCAATTTTGATCTAATCCTTCGTCAAAAGATCGTAAGGAAGAAGATGTCGTTCACAGGAACTTTGGACAAATGCAAGGCTTGTGAGAAAACTGTTTATTTCATAGATTTGTTAACTGTCGATGGCATTCCTTTTCACAAGACTTGCTTCAAATGCGCTCATTGTAAAGGAACTCTTCAGGTATGTTTTATATCATTTCATTACTTGCATGGATATCGGAATTACTAAATGTCAATTTGATGCGCACTGCACGTTAGTAGTGATGTGTCACAAAGAAGGGTCGGGTGTTGATGCGCAATGTGACTGACGTCAGTTTTGAGCCCAACGTACAATCTCAATGCATGTCATGTTGACATTAGTGTTGTCTTGATTGTGTACCCAACAATTCCGCAATTTAAAAAAAGTTTGATTTGAACGGGGTTATATGATTTTATTTTTTTTATTTAGTTGTTTCCCACCTTGTGAATGACAGATGAGCAACTACTCTTCCATGGATGGAGTGCTTTATTGCAAGCCTCATTTTGAACAACTTTTCAAGGAATCTGGAAATTTCAGCAAGAACTTCCAAGCATGTAATTCATCGATCAAAGCTAAATAATTTGATTAAGTGAATTCCCAATATTTTAAAGTTACAAATCTTTGTTTTTGTCGTTAACTTTGTTCTTATGTCTATTTCTAGCGGGCCAAAAGGAGCATACTGGTGAGCCGGTGAGTTTTCTTATATCAAATATTGATATGACGATAGCAATATGAACAAAAAATTAAAAATAAACACGAGATCTATTTTCTAATAAACATCCACTTATGTTTATGGGTCGTTTTGGTGAGGACGGAAATGAAAACAAATTTTAATCGTCTACGTAAAAGAGGTTGAAGGAAAATGGTTAATTTCATCCCACAGTCTTCAACCTCGCTCATTATCCACACAACAAGTCATAAACTAACATTCACTTTGTATTTTCATATTACATATATTTCTTATAAATAAAGTATTAAACATAAAAATAACAAAATACCTTTTTTATATATGTGTAATTTCGTATTTCATCTAATCATTGTAGAAGGTTCCAAACAAATTTTCCAACATATTCTGTGGAACCCAAGACAAATGTGCTGCATGTCAGAAGACCGTGTATCCTCTAGAAAAGGTAAATATATCTTACATACAACTTTTTTTTTTTTTTTGTGTTTTCTTATTTTATTACTATTAATACTCTAACTTAATCCTATCTTTTATTTATAATCAATAAAGATAACTCTAGAGGAACAACCGTATCACAAGGGATGTTTCAAGTGTGCAAAAGGAGGTTGTCATTTGACACCTTCATCATATGCTGCATTAGATGGAGTTCTCTATTGTAAGCATCATTTTGGTCAACTCTTTATGGAAAAGGGAAATTACAAACATGTTCTTGAGGCTGCAAAGCTTAAAAAAGATGGTGACGCTCCTGAATCCGTCATTGATGATCATATTCCGGCAGAAGATCATGTTCCAGTGGAAGAAGGAGGAGAAGGAAAAGAAGAAGGAAAAGAAGAAGGAGAAGAAGAGAAATAAGAAGAAGAATAGTTTTATAAAAAAAAAATTAAAAAAATTAATCTTTTTGGAGAGTGAAACTATAGTGAGTATTGTATGGGTTTTGACCTGAAATTTTATTTTTCTGCATTTTTATTACTCACATCATATATTCGATTTGGTGTTAATCGGTGAAGATAATTACTTTATTGTATATTTTGTTCACCCATTATATGAAATTATATACAAATATATATTTTTTAAGTTTTTTATTTTCTTTTGGTAAAAATAATACTTTCTAAAATTTGTTGTATCAAACTAATTATATCGAATATAAAAATGCGGTTAAGGAGTCAACTGAGCATCTCAACGGTCGGATTTAATACTCGGATCGAATCAAGAGTTCACGCCGCCCACGCAACGGAGATGTACAATTTAATAGTTTATTTTTTGTTTATCGTCAAATATTTATTATATTGACGTGTAATTGGGTCAGTTTTACAACAACCATAAAATTACATAAAATTCATCATTTAGTCTAACATAAAAGTTTTAATAAACTACTTCATCTAGCCGAGTAAATCCTCCAAGATAGACAAAATCTTATATATATTATAGGAGTAACACTTTTTGCCACGTGTCACGCAGAAAAATGATAACTGCCACGTGTCATTTTAGAATTTAACCATAGCCCACCAAAATATTAATTAAGTTTATTCATTAAAAATTATTTAACAAAATATTAAAATCAAATCTTAATTAAATCCATCTCAATTAAAATCTTAACTAAATCCACTTGTAACAACTAAATTTCTGAATTTCACATCCATAACAAATTTTAGCAGTACAGAAAAAAAGAAAGAAATCTACTAAGATATTCAACAACCGTATTAGTATTAATTAGTTTTGATTATAGATTGTGTTATTTTTTAAATTAATTTATATATAACAATTAATTTAACACCATATGCTACCAATGTACTATTTCTTTTAACATATGAATCAATATAATAAGGGGGAGAAAAATCAAAATATGAATTATTATACGGTTATATATTTTATTAATGTATTATATAATATTATATGTAAAGTGTATAAATATTTATTGCTTATTATCTTACTCTATCTAATGACAAAAGAATAGTTTATATATAATTCCTTAAATAAATATAATAACAAATAATATTTTTATCAACATCCCGTGCAAGGCACGGGTAATACACTAGTTGGAATTATGATCGTGAGAAACAAACATAAAAGTGTTTTTTTTAATAGTACTAGTGTATTATCCGCGCACCTTGTACGGGCTTGAATTTTAATAAATTGTTAATACTCGTATATTAATACTTAATAGTAATTTTAGTTTTGCAAATGGCAACGTGATGGGTAATTGAGTATGTTTAACATTAGAGGGTCGCATTTGCTTTCTTCCTTTTTTTTAAAAAACCTTTTTCCCTTTTAAAAAATATTAAAATACTTTAAATTATAAAAAATAATAATAAATATATATCTTAATTATCATTTTTTGGCAGCCACAACCCGTTTGAAAAAAAAAAGTATCGAAAAACACTTTGGTAGTCAATTGCATAATGAACTAATTTTTTAAATCATGTTAAATATACACCACCCTTATTTTATCGAGAATTTTCATTCAATTAATATTGGTACTTGAACTTGCTGATATGGCAACATGACTAGATAAAAAATTTCATATGAAATTAATTGTGGTATTGGGACTTGTAAATTTTAAAGAATGAAAAATATGTCTAATTGAAACAATTTTGAAGGAAATTTTAACAATGAATTATCTTGATTGGGATAGAGCCTTCAAGAGTTTTTTTTGGTTAAGTTATGTCCGAAGAACAGGAATTTGACCTATTGAAATCAAACTTTTACTTTATAATATCTTTTTAACTATTAATATAAAATTAATAGTTTTTTTTTTAATTCTTCATCCGCCACCATAAGCGTTTATAGTTCATATATTGATGTTAGGATTTTTATAATCAATTTTAAAATTTAATATTAGCTTTATCAAATTTTGATGACTCGTAATGTCAGTTTTTTTTTCTAGCACCGTTCACAAAGAAAATTCGACGCGCATCCGCAATGTGTAACCGTCGTGATGCGCATTGTTGATGCGCGCTAGTTATAACGCACATACAGTTTTTGGGTCCGTAATACATGCGAAATGTCCTTTAAATTCACATTTTTTTAATCCGTAACATGTCTTTATAAGTTTTGTTTTTAGATTTTAAAAATAAATAATGAAAACAAGCCTTAACATAATAAGATTGGGTTATTTATTTTACCAATTTTTAAGGTTAAGATATTTTTCTTGCAAATCCGGGTTACTTTATTTAATATTTAGAAAATTCCGCTTGATACCCTCGAGGTTTCGTCTTTTTCGTTTGGTGACCATGATGTTTTATTTTTCCAATAGATGTCCTTGAAGTTTTAGTTTTGTCCATTTGGTGTCCAATTTTACCATTTTTGTCCATTTTTCGTTATTTGGTGATTAAAAAAATCGAAGAGAAAAAATAATAACAAAAGAAAAGACATTACGTTCACTGAACATCTTCTTCTTCAAATGATCGCAAGAGGGCTTGTTTGATTCAAGTTTAGATTTGAAATTGGGCCTCACCATAGCTCCTTTGCTCCATTTCCGCCGATACGCTCCTGGTGTCTTTGAAATCGGAATTTGTTTTATTCAAGTTCAAATTTGAAATCAAACCTCACTATAAACCTAGTTTTCTAGTTTTTCTTCATCCATTGTCTTTGAAATCGGGTCTAATAACTTCGAATTACATGTTTTTAAACTATTATTTTAAATCTTTTTCTGAAGATTTGTGAAAAGTAATATTTGATACACACCTGACTTGCAATTTGTGCTTTTGAATTGAATATCAGTACATCCATTTACATGAACCAAAATTTTTCTATCACTTGTTGTTTATGAAATAGATCTACTTAAACACACTAGATTAACAAAATGGCACTAAGAAGATTCATAACTGGCTTGGACATTCTATGGGTAATTTGAACTTGAATCAAACAAGCCCTAGTTTGATTCTACGAAGAAGATGCCTAGTGAAGGTAATGTTTTTTTCTTTTAATTTTCTTTTTTTTTTAAATATTTTTAATTACCAAATAACGAAAAATGACATAAGGTATTGACAAAATTGGACACCAAATGAACAAAATTAAAAACTCAAGGCACCAATCCAAAAAATAAAACATCATGGTCACCAAACGAAAAAGACGAAACCTCGAGGGTACTAAACGGAATTTTTCTTAATATCTTCTTCTTTTTTTTTCTTTTTGCTTTTTCTAAAATTACGTTAAACTCGATATGATATAAAACCCTCAGTTGTGAGAATAGCACCGTTTTCATTCCCGCCCGGTCACTCCCAAAATTTTCAGAGACCAAGAAAGACAGAGCAGCCGGAGAAATGTTGGCGCCGTCGTCATCGGTGGTGAATATCCACCCTCTGTCGAGCTACTCTTTCGGAACGAAGGAGCCAAAACTGGAGAAGGATACCTCCGTTGCAGATCGTCTTGCTCGTATGAAACTCAAGTAAAAACTCACTTCTCGCTTAACTAAAGGATCTTCTTCGATGATTGACCTCGAAACAGTTGTATTTTTTGTTAATTGAGCGTTTGGATACGATTTATTGCCGGAAAACTTATTATATGTGGGTTGAATTTTAGCTGGATTAGGCAGGGCTGTAAAATTCGATGATCTTTCTGGTTAGGGTTTTGGATTTTGTTAAATCTTGCGTTTCTGCTGTGTTACGTATTTTGAGGTTTTGCCTGTCTCTGATTTTTGGGATGCTTTGGCTTTAGATGTTAGCATGATTACGGTTGTTTTGAGAATTTGATGAGACTCTTTAGGGATATGGATTGTAGGGTTTATGGTGCTGACTACTTTCATGGGGTTATCATTAAAGGTTATCTTGTGCAAACGCTTTAAAGATTGCTCAGGTTTTTTGTACCTCGGACAACTTCTATAGGAGTTCATGCACTTCAATTATCATTCGTGAATGTTCCTTTTGAAAAAATAATGATGAAAACTTTAAACACTTGGAATCGTTCCATGCTGTTTTGATTACCATGACCTTTTTATTGGCTTGTATTTAACCTCGATGGAATAAAGACAGTTTAACGAGCCAATGAGATGCATATCAGCTGGTTTATGTATCTGTCAGTTTCTAGACAAATAAGCGTCAGAGGAAGATTTTGGAGGAAAGAAGTAATCATTATTATGTAGATAAGTTGCAAAGTGGTGTTAGTAACCCACTCCATTCTTTCAAATGAGTGTTACGTAGTAGTCCAATAGTACCCATAGGCCCTTAGTTAACAGCTCTATGTTATTACCTCGTCATTTACTTCCACATAGATGTTTCTTGATGGGATTGTCTACTTATGCTAAAAGAGTTGGAAACTTTGAAATAACTATTTACGAAAATCCATATGTGATGTCTTAACTTGTATCTTTTATCTGTCTCACTTGTTTGTGCTGCCCGTGTTTTCAGTTATGCTAAAGAAGGCATGAGGACAAGTGTGGAAGGAATTTTACTGGTAATCACCGAGTTCGCCTTTCACTTATATTCTGTGTTTGTTCTGCCTTTTGTCTTGCTGTGAACAGTTGTTGTAAATTAGTATTGTTGGATTTAGATGCAAATATTGGGGTACATACACATGTGTTTAAGAATAATCTTACTCCTTCAAAGCGTGCAAGGATTAAAAAAAAATTTTTAGATATTATATGTCCTGCTTAAAGATAAATTTTTATCATCAAAAAACACTGTTAACTTGAGTTTGTCCCTCTCAGAAGGTTTCCTTTGTTTGGAAACAGATCAACAGCGCTATTTCACCAACACTTTATAGCAAGTTCTCTTTTTTTTGTTCCGTGTTTCTCTTTCTTTTTGCCAAGATAAAATTGTTTAGATCTACAAGTTGGAACTCATGCTTCATAATCATATTAGCAAATATGCTTTGAGGAAAGCCCTTGCAACACAAGGAGTTGATAATACATTAATACTAGATATTTTCAGGCAGTTGCTTTTGTATATTGAGCAAATATGCTTTGGGGAGGAAAGCCCTTGCGACAAGGATTTGATAATATGTAGATAATTTTAGGCAGTTTTTGTACAGTGTATTGTAAAAATGTTCTATTATTTGGCCGATTTGAACTATGTATGTGATTTAACCTCTTATAGATGAATTAAAACAAGGATTGTGATTCACCCACAATCTTAGCATTGTTGATTCATTAAACTGAGTTGTCTATAAATATTCATCGGAAATGATATAAAAGTAAGATTTCTGAAAATCGTTATCAGTCTTAGAA
Source organism: Fagopyrum tataricum (assembly GCA_002319775.1). Classification (NCBI taxonomy): domain Eukaryota; kingdom Viridiplantae; phylum Streptophyta; class Magnoliopsida; order Caryophyllales; family Polygonaceae; genus Fagopyrum; species Fagopyrum tataricum. The sequence continues at coordinate 12,176,367 of CM008285.1, forward strand.
TTTACAGTAATTTGATCAGGTACAAGAGCACAATCATCCTCATATTCTGCTTCTTCAAATTGGAAACACTTTCTGTAAATTGCCTGGTGGCCGTCTCAAGCCTGGAGAAAATGGTATGATATTGTGATCCTGCAGAATTATTTAACTGCTCTCTTGTGGACCTGTGGCTGACTGGCTGTGGTTACTTTCTTCTGGGAGCTTGTAATTTTTGTTTAAGTTTTAATATGCAGAAGTTGAAGGGTTAAAGAGGAAATTGTCAGGCAAACTTGGTGCTAATTCACCAATTCAGCCCAATTGGCAGGTAAATGTTAAGTAGATATATTGACTAATGTTCATGCTCATCCTAACCAATAAGTATTATAATTTAAAGAATATATTCCTTAAGACCTTAATTGCTCTCTAAGAATCTATAAAATGCTGGGACGGTCTTTCTACCCAGTAGGTCCGAAGTTCGAGAGAAAAGAACCACATCTTAAAATGAAATAGTAAGAACCAATTAAATGCCAAAATCATTGTCTAGTGTCCATGGTGATCTTCAATACACTTATCACCTAATTAATTTGTCAGCTGGATTTAAAGCTATTTCATTTTGATCTCCAATAGACACTAGAGCTACCTCAATCTCCTTATACTATACATTAAGCTGTGAGTGAATACCCTATTCCGTGTATTGGTTTGCTCTTTCTGTGTGCACAAGCTCTACTCTCTTCTTTTGCTGTTGCGGTTAGCAGAAGATTAGTGAATATACACCCTGACCCAACCTACTCAGTTCTTAATTTCCCCCCTCTTTAATTTGCTTAGGATTTGACCCTCTTTTAGCTGGGGAAGCACTGCTGATATCACGGAGAGGCAATGCTTCTTTTTCTAGTATGATGAGTACGAATAGTGTTCTCTTCTCATCCCTTTTTGTGCCCTGTTATGGTTGAGCGATGCAAGTTGGCTTTTGTTGACGACAAAGCTGTGTGGTGTTGTATCACTGAATTTAAGCTGTTTCATTTTACCAGTACCTTTTTCTGACGCCCAATTTACAAGTTTTGTTATGTGTATTTTCATATTTCGCTTTGCAGATTGGAGAGTGTGTGGCTTGCTGGTGGAGGCCAAATTTTGAAACCGTTCTGTATCCTTACTGTCCTCCTCATATTACAAAACCCAAGGTTGGAGATAATTTGTTCTTAGCTACACTAATATACTCATTGAGGGACAATTGGTTCATGTAGACAGATGGCAGGCTAAACTATATTCATTATGTGGCAGGAGTGTAAGAAGTTTTTCGTTGTTCATCTTCCAGAGCGAGAATACTTTGCTGTACCAAAGAACCTGAAGCTTTTGGCTGTCCCACTTTTTGAGCTTTATGACAATGTTCAGGTATGTTACCTTAGAATGCTGTGCAAAAGCCCCCAAACTATTTTTGTTGTATATATAAACGTGTTTGTTGGTCTTTATCTAGTATTGACAGTATAATATCTGTATGTGTCATATTGTTTGTTGCATAGGATGCTGAAGCATTTACTTTCTTTCTTTACAGAGATATGGCCCAGTCATCTCCTCAATACCACAACAACTGTCAAGGCTTAGCTTCCAGATGGTTTCCCAATGAGAGATTCAAAGACCTACAAGCTAAATTCTTGGACACCCAACTTATCAGTTGCGTCTTCGACAGTCTACTTTGCCGACCCATGTTTGGATGATATATCACTATATCCGATTTCTATATCATGGATCAGTTTGACTGGACAAACTCGTTCTCCGAAAGATTGCACTAACGTCTTTCTGAACTATATTGAATATGTAACTAATTTGAATGATGAATTCCGCTTGTGCACTAAGCTGTGTAGGCTTGTTCTTGCCTTTATGAAATGGGAAATCATTTGTAGAATGTACACATTTCTTTGTTGAAGCACTAATGAAATCATGAAGTGAGGCATGTATCTGAATCTTAAGGTTTGGTTACGATTTGTTGTGATCACTTAGGTTGTCTTTTCACAAGTGTCTGGCTCCTTTATGGTTTTATTGGTATGTTTAGCAATACTACTTGCTTTGTAAGTTGGATTTGAATCACTATTATTTTGTATTTGGACTTGTCATATCATGACAATTCAGGAGCACAAATTGCAAAAAATAAATAATTATATATGTGATAAACTGATAATTTGTACATTAAAAGCGAATAAATTTTAAATCTATATTTTGTTTACAAGTTCAGCACTTTTCAAAAATAGTAAAATGTATATCTATTGAAATATGTACTTTTATATTCAGAAAACTTTAATATTTGTTTGTCATTTTTCATGATAAGGGTGTTTTTTTTTGAAGGGGCATGATAAGGGAGATTATTGGACACTTTATAGGATTAGGATTAGGTGCATTTTTTTTTGCTGATTGACTACTTTATTTTGGCCCATTGAATTAATTTTATAATATTTGGAACAATAAAAAGCCAATTATAATAATGTATCTTGTTTTATTATATTGGATTATTGTTTTTGCTGATCACGATCATTACTTGTGAACAGAATGCTTATCTTATCTGTTTACGAAACACAGAGATTCTGATTGTTTTATAATTAAATATTTTGGCACAATCACCAAATCTCTTGTGTTACCCTTATTTCACTTCTGGTTTTGGCTCTCGTGGGTGATTGGTTAATGATTCACAGGTAAATAATTTTCGATTGACCTCAGTTCAATTCAATTTTGGCACAATCAAATATCTTCTGAAAACACCAACATTGACCGCATCTCAAAGACTCCCAACTCACATGTATCTTATACAGTTCCGTCTTTTGTTACCACGTAAGAAATCATAATGTATAAGTAACTTGTTTCTCGATTGATTTTTTTTTTTTTAAGAACAAAATAATGCTCCAGTAGATGATCAAAACGTCTTGTACATAAAAAGAAAGTGAAACATGTAAAAAGGAAAATCATTAAGCAATTGATTTTCCTTTTATCAGTTAACTAATAGAAAAAAGATTAAAAAGGAAACATAGGACGACACACAAATATCGCAAATGGGTCGTAAAGAAAATATAAGAACTTCCAGGGATCATTCAGAAAATATAAGAATGCTTATTGTCCAGACGCCCCCTAGCAAAGCAAAACCGAAACCCAAAGCAAAAGACAGTGACGAAGAGATCCAGAAGCAATCACAAATAAGCGAAATCTCAAAACCTCCATTGTTACGCCTGCAAGCACCTAGAAACTCCATTCCGTTCCTTAATTTTGAAGAGCGAATCACTTCCGAAAACCCTAATTGTATCTGCTTGCTGGATTACGGTTCATAGTCAAAGCCTTAAAGGTAAAGTTTTGTTAGTCTTCTTCCATTTCATTCTCTTCACACTCTTAATATACCTATTTCAATCATCGTTCCTCAAAAGTCCAATTCTTACTCTGTTTGGGTGTGCCGTGAGAGGCATTTTGAAAATATGGGCTAGGGTTTCGTTTGGTGGTGCAATTAGAGTTATAGGAAAATGAAGTAATTAGAGGAGGACATTATATATTAGTTATCATTCACGAAAGTGCAATGTGCTAATGAGCGGGTTGGATTGAATCTGATAATTTGTGATATTTTTTCTTGGTCCGAAACCAATGTGCTTTAGCTTGTGAAGTAGCTGTCATGTTGCAAGGCGCTCGTGTCCGGCTTAATGGCTGGCAGCAGGCTGCAGTTGCTCTTGGCTCTGCTGTTGGCTCATTGCTTGATCCACGCAGAGCAGACCTCATAGCAGCCTTGGGAGAGACAACAGGAAAGCCTGCATTTGAAAGGGTTCTTGAGAGAATGAAAAACTGTACTGAAGGCCAAGTAAGACAGTTCCTCGATTCATAAGTTATATTTGGGTTAACAGTGCAATTTGGTATTGAACTGGTTGTATCTTGAGTTAAATTGTGTGATTCTCTTTTTCAGCGGGTTCTACAAGAAAGGCCTCGGGTAATATCTACAAATGTCGGCCATGCATGGGACTTGCCTCCAAACACATTTGGTGCAGCATATGCAAACTTCATGGGATCAAGAAACTTCTCCCCTGATGACCGTCCACCAGTACGCTTCATGGACACAGAAGAGCTTGCATACGTTGCCATGAGGGCACGAGAAGTGCACGATTTTTGGCATACTCTCTTTGGACTCCCGACTAACTTGATTGGCGAAACTGCCCTCAAAGTAATAGAGTTTCAGCAAATGCAACTCCCAATGTGCTTCTTATCGGTTATAGGAGGCTCGGCAAGGTTCAATGAAAAACAGAGGTCTTTGTTTTTTCAGCACTACTTTCCCTGGGCAATTCGAGCTGGTATGAACGCTACCGATCTCATGTGTATATATTATGAGCAGCATTTTGAAGAGGATTTGGAACTCGTCCGGAGCAAATGGGGGATTATCCCTGCCCCGGTTCCTCCTAAACCCTAGAATGACAACTTGAGTTGATCGTGTTTGTGTGTTACCTGTAGCATTAAGCAATTTGATAGCGAAAAAATTAGACTACAGACATAAACTTAAGAGTAAGATAGTTGATTCTCTCTAATAAGTATGCAAGCTCTCGTTCATGTCTCTAACTAAGAAACTCTTTTTGTTTCAACAATAGAAAAGAAATAGCACAGGTGCTCTCAAAATTGTTAAATTTCAGTCTGGGGTTATTTCGAATACAGATAGATGGATGGATTGATTACATATGGGTTATTGTAAGCGTTAATCCTCGCCCTTCTCCTTCGGATTGGTGACAATTGGATCGGAGCAAGCTTATCACTTCGAAGTTCGAACCAACAAAACCTGAAATGTGCACATAGGGTAAAACCCTAACCGTCTTGGCAATTGACAACCCTCAAACAACAACGGCCTTCACCATGGCAACTCCTCCTCCCAACCACCACCATGACAACTTCTTTCTACACAAGCTTGACAATAACAAAGGCAAGAAAATCCTTATTTTGTCTTCCCTAACTCGGCGATGAAATCGGTTCTCAACACTACCGATTCACCCCTCTCCCGGCTGGTTTTCCTACTTCGGTGACAACCAACTTCAAAACCCTTTTATTCTCCTTGTAATCAAAGGTATCATCTGGTTTTTTTGTTTGTCATCGTATAAAGCGAGTTTAAGAAACTCATCGGTTCAATCGAGATTAAGAACAATTAAAAGTTGGTGGTTGGACTGATTTTAAATGCCTCCAAACTACGTTTTTAAGCTCCAACCGCCGTTCAAATCTCTCCATGCTAATTTTCGAGTTGTGCTCGCACGTCCTAGCTCCATATCTTCTCATCCACAGGTTTGGAGAACCTTCAATTTTTTTACCCTTTGAGTCTTTTTTCACACGCTATAGATGAACTTCTATTTGCCTTATTAATCTTGTGTTGGGATGAAAATAAATTAAAGAAGCGAGTAACAAAATTGATTGCCCTTCGAAAGCAAAATTACAAACTAATCAGGAAGCTTCCTTTCTTGGTTGGCTTCACCAACATTTTGACGACAAAGAATAGAGCTCAATAAAATAAAACTCCATTTTGATTAAATAGAACAAAACTAAAAAATTAGATGAATCTTTGAGAGATAAGAGTATTCTAACACTCTATTTTAATTCAAAATCCAGCCGTGGATGTTTTTTTTTTTGATAAAGGAAAGCAGTTCGATACATTAGACGACACACGTCTAATGAATCGAAAGGCCGATCAAATCGGCAGACGGACTAACCGTCATGAGGAACCAAACCACACAAATAAAGAAAAAAAACAAATAAAAAGAGACTTCGATCACAATGAGCGGAACGAGGAGGAGCACCAAAGGAAACGCCAACAAGCCAGGTGAGGAAGAAATAGCGAGAACATGATTGTAGAAGCAGTGCAGAGTATAGAAAAACTCCCAGGGACCACCGGTGGAAACCTCAGATTTGGACTCTTCCTTCGAGCCTTCAGATTTCGATCACCTATCCTCGACTCCTTCTCACAAACAAATTCAGCTTTTCATCCAAACGAAGCTTAAATTATCAGAACGTACCCATCCTAACGAACCACCACCACGCGGATGTTGACTAAGGTTATCTTTACTCTTCATACGCCTGTATCTTGCTAGATCAATTGATCCTTTTGCCCAATTATAAAAATTCTAAAATTCCATGTTTAGCGTTAAACTGGAAAAAAAAAAACTTGTAAAAATTTAAATAAAAAACTTCATAAAAGTTTACGATTTCAATATGAATCGTTTCTTTACGAAATTTCAACAAAATTTTTTATTTCTTATTCGAACAATTTTCTCCTCACAAATCTTTAACCATTACCGACAAAGATATACACTTTTATACATTAAGACTTCCGTATTTTGTAGTGTCGTCTTCTCAGTTTGATGAATGTTTTGGTGGTGTTTCGAGTGGTTTGTCTAGGAGGGGCGTGGATTTGTGATCTATTCCTTATCACTCTATTACGAGTCTAAATATGAGGTGTCCACAGTTTTTTCTCCAGGCTTCGTACTTGTGTACTTCCTTTGACGACGAACGTTATACTCGTCACTTACCGTTGATTGGATCATCCTCCTTTTCCTTGAAGATCTTTTTGCTTGCGAAATTCCTTGATGTATTTTTGTGTATTTTCTTTTCTTGCGGTTCTTCACGACGGTTAGTTTGTCTGCCGATCTTTTTCGGTCTTTCAATCCAATAGACGGTGTGTCGTCTAGCGTTTCGAACCGCTTCCCTCTATAAAAAAAGGCAAACATAGGGTACTTTGCAAAAACAACCCTTAAAATATCCCATTATTCACTTAGTAGCACGCATAAAAATGGAAATTGCAAAAAAAAAAAAAAAAACACAAATGACATTTGTAAACAATATACTACCCATGCACAAGGGTGTCAATCGGGTCATTCCGGGCTTGCGTTGGTCTTGTCATTTTTTGGATCATCACGTCTCTCGGGTTTGTTAGGGTTGGGTGAAATCGGGTTCATGGTTATTTTGCCTTGCGGATCACACCGAGCGATCAAATGAGGACGATGCATATGAAGAAGTATCTCTTGTCCATTACGTTATTGGAGTAAGAATCTAAACAAAACAAAAACAGAGTTGTGGATTGCAATTGATGTGGTACGAAGACTGAGGCACAACTGTGAACACCCATCGGGTGTCTTTGTCCTATTTGGAATTGCAATTGATGTGGTTGCAAGGAAGAGTTGTGGATTTATGATCGACTCTTGAAGCTCTCGTTGAAGTCCAAATTTGAAGTGTCCACAATTGTTTGTGGTTTCCCCTCTTTTTCCTCAGTGGTCTTTCCGCACTCATGAATAAGCCTTAGTTTGTGTCATTTATGCTTGTTTTGTCATACTTTGCAAGAATAGATGTCTACACACTATATTGGTGGTTTTGTAGGTGATTTGACACATTTCGGAGCTAAAACGATGCATATGAGGATCAAGCCTCAATGTGAATGTTTTAGAGTGACCACATGTGTGAAGAAAAGGAAAGGAATCGAGCTAAAGAGCAAGCAATGGGACTTTGGAGCAATATCGGACAAGAAGTGTCAACACCTCGGCTGAGATTTGTGACTTAATTCATTTGAAGACGAGATCCGACCAACTGAGAGCCATCTTGGTCGGTATCTCGGCCGAGATCAAGCCATGAGACCGAGAACAACCCAACATCTCGGCCCGAGGTTATATTCCTGGAGCGAGATGATTTCAACATAATGAAATCTCGGTCTGTATCTCGGCCGAGATCATAACACGGCCGACCGATATTTTCATTCTACTGAGGAAGTTCAAAGACAAAGCCCAAATCTCGGCCCCAAGTGTTGGCATCTCGGCCCGAGATTTGACCCATTTTCACCCGAGATTCTTTGTCTGAACTGTGTCAATCCGCTTTTTCAGTCACTTTTCGGCCGACCTTTGCTTTTTGCAGAGGTTGAGTATAAAAGTGGAGGTTGCAGGCTGACCTGGAGGTTGGAAAACTGACCTTTGAGTCCATATTGTAGATTTAATTTGCTTCTTCCTTTTCTTGCACTTTAAACACTTTCTTCTTGAATCATTCTAGTAGATTTTTAGTGGGAATTATTTTAGTATTGCTGAACAATTCCGGGAGCAGTTGGAAGCAAAGTTGTATTTCGTTTTGCTGGATCTTTGGAGCTATAAACTTTAGTTTGTTTTCTTTCTTTCTCTTGCATTTTATTACCATGAATGTATTGTTCTCTTGCTCTTTATTTCCAGATTTTGATATGTTGATTGTTGGTTAGAATCATTGTGATTCTAGGGTGGATAGAAATTTATTTATGGCTTAGACTATGATGGACTAGGTTGCGTGTTAGCTTTCGGTACAGAATTGCTTGAAATCCTATGGTTGATTTGAGTTGAATCTAGGTTAAAATCCTCTAAACTAGCAAACTAAGTTGGAATAAAGACTTACCCGGTAATGTTTCTCCTTGGACATAGAAGTAGATGAACCATAGGTAATAGAGGTGAAAAACCCCCTATTGGATTGAGATGTGACGGGTTACTATATATGTTAGGTAATTCCCGAGACTTACCCGGTAAGAGGTTATTTAGTCCTTAGATAGATAATCCGGTTTGTACCGAATTTCCGTCCTAACTACCTTGAGACTTACCCGATAATAGGTAGTTAAGATTGAAATTAGATGATCTTGAGACTTACCCGGTAAAAGATCGTCACCGAAGAAAATCCATCCTTATAACTTTTCTTACCAAAGCGTTTTCAAACTATCTTGAGTCTAATGCCATGAATGTTGATCTTGAAACCTTAGAATCTCTTTTCCCTTAATTCTACTTGCTTTGTGTGTTAGCTTTGATTCATTAGTTACTTGGTTTGATCCATGATCGAACATTTTTCAAAACCAACAAAAAACATGAACTTCCTAACCCTTACTCCTTTCTTCTATTTCTTAGTCTAGATCTTTACTATATCTTTGATCAAATCGTGCAAATCAAACCGTCGACGTCTTTGTGTTTGACCTTGGAATACTTGCGGGTTCACTACTAGTTCGGTCATTACGAGTTATAAATTTAAAACTAAGCACCTTGTCTTTTGTGAGCGTACGAGTATTTGGCGTCTTCGTCAAGGATTTTATGCGCTCCAAAATCAGCGAACAATGACCAAAATCAATTCCAAATGGATTGGAAAACCAAAGAAAACTATAACTTATGTGATGTAACAAAAAACGTGAGCCATGTACTCTAAAATCTTTTCATCGACTTAGTTTATGGATACTTCGTTAACGAACACCTTTCTTATCTAGAAGAAGTGAGTCTTATCACTCTTTTAAAATATGGAAACGACTATACCTAAACTAAAAATTTATAGTGGATTTTCCTGTATGATACCCACTAAACCGGAAGACTAGAACTCGGGAATTCCGCTCTTTTGTATGTATGTGTTTTATTGAAGGCTCAAATAATCCCGATTATAGTTTTCTAAACTTGTTAACGTTGTAATGCATAATTGATGGTCTAATTTATGTATGACGTACTTCTCATCAAAAGAACCACAATAGGTCTAATAGTATCTAATGTTGGCTTAGGATGAAAAATGTTTAATCCATCGTGGAGTTTGGTCTTCAATGGGGTTTTTCATTTCCTCCTAATTAGACATAAACAAGAATAAGGGGTGTACGAGACGTCTTATTCTACACGGCAGCCTGAATAGGCACAAAGATAACAAAACGTAGATAGCGATTTTGGTGGAAAAGGTTAGTCTTCATTATATACGATTTTGACATGAAAGGTTGTTCTTCAAAATCACTAGTGAATCAAAAGTCCTTCGGGACTTCTTTTTAAACAAGACACAAGCTTTGGCTTCTAGTTTGAAAAACCAATGGTTGTCATGTTCGTGCTATCAACTAAACTCTGCGCAAGAATTGAACACCAAAATCAAATCCTACAAGCACAAAATCACTAATAGGGTGATAAGAAACCTAATTAACGGATTTCGTATTATCATTATAAGAAAAAAATATAAACCCTATTAAAATATATATCATTATCAAAAAATTGATGATAGAAGTCTTATGTTTCGCTCAGTTTCGGAAAATTGAGAAAAAAAAAGTTTGTAATCTTGCCTAGTTGTTATGTACTTTCCATTTGAGGTTGATTATCAAGTGTGGTCTAAATGAATGTTCTGGATGATGCCGTAATTACATGTCCATTTTGATCGTGTTCGAGGTTTCCGAAGATCATCAGTCTAGGTGGGGAAACGTCGTGAGATCCACATTTTCCTAAGAGGTATGACATTCCCATGAAAAGAGTTTCTACTATCCTCTTCCCCGGCGGCGAGACACCTCATTAATTCTTATATCTCGTATACTCTCCATATTTTGCCAGCCTCGAGTGTTCCTTGTTTTCTCCCTTGATTTGTTTATTCTGACTTTTTTGATTTATTTTTACCTTCTCGGTCATTTAGTCGTGGAGGTTTTTTTTCTTCTTTTCCTTCCTCTTGCTTATCGCTCTTTGCTTGAAGGTTTGTTTGTTTTTCCGTTTTCGGCCTCTTGATAGACCAATCAAGTTTAGTGTAGTCGAATGACTTACCTTTTTTTATCAAAAAATAAATAAAAAAGAGAAATTAAAAAAGGAAACGGACAACACACAAATATCGCAAATGTGGCGTTAAGCAAATATAAGAACTTCCAGGGTTCATTTTGAAAATATAAGAATGCTTATTGTCTAGACGCCCTAACAAAGCAAAACCGAAACCCAAACCCAAGCAAAAGGCAGAAGAAATCCAGAAGCAACCACAAAAAAGCGAAATCTCAAAACCTCCATTGTTACGCCTACAAGCACCTACAAACTCCATTTCGTTCCTGAATCTGGAAGAGAGAATCATTTCTTCTCCTTACTCTCCATAGATCAGAGCTTTTAGATTGTTTTCCGAAAACCCTAATTTCGCTCGAGTCATTATGCTCGGATTTTGAATATCTTTCTCGAATCTCGTTCCGCGCATTTGAGAACTATTTTTCGCTAGGTTTTTGGTCTACATCTCGACGCCGATTGATTCGCTTGCATTTGAGATCTTTTTTAACATTCGCATTCTGTTTTTCTCATCGGAAAATTTTCTTTTCGTGTTTTTGTTATTTCTTTCCGGTACAGCGGATCTGTTTCAAGTCGTAGATCGGTCGATTTATGCATAGTAGTGGACGATTTTTTGTAACAATCCACTATTCTGCTTTGAATTGCTAAGGATTTTTGTATATATAGGTTCTCTTAAAACCGTGTCGAAATCTAGGGCTACATTTTAGGTTTTTCGACATGAGCAACGGTAACAACAATATGAGGGGCCGTTATCCGCCGGGGATGGGCGGTTCAGGCAGAGGTGGAATGGGAGGAGTAGGTGTAGGTTTAGGCGGTGGAGGTGCGCTTGGTAACCCTAACTTTCAACCTAGGAATTTTCAACAACAGTATGTTCAGAGAGGTGCTTTGCCTAACCATCAACAACAGCAGTACCAGCAACAGCAGCAACACCAGCAGCACCAGCAATGGTTGAGGAGGAATCAGTCGGGGTCCCAGTCTGCTGTTGATGAGGTTGAGAAGACGATTCAATCAGAAGCTGTGGATGGAAGGTGCTTGCCCTTTCTCAGTCTCTGTTTTTTTTTCATTGTGTTTTGTGGTGTATTTTGAATGCTTTACTGTGGGTAGTTTGTTGATGTGTCTTGCCTTGTTTATCTCATATGTTTTTGGAATTCTTAGAGTAGAGAAAAGGATCATGCTTGATAAATAATGTTTGCATTAGGAATACGGGTGTTGATATGTGTAATGTTTTTTTGGCTTTTGCACACATACGCTGCTAATTTTAATAATCTGTGTTCTGATGTTTGAACCCACTTTGGGTGTGTGGAACTGTGGATTATGGATGTGATTTATTTGATAAAGAGATTACAAAACAATCTTTGTAGTGAGGAATTGTTGGGATTTGGGCAGATATACAACTTTTACACTATTGAGATTTGGGCATAGGCTTATATTTCCACCCAGCTATCTCACATTTCCTCAATCTTCAGCAGCCATCCGATCTACGTGAGTTGTTTCCTGCTACTGTATGACAATAGAGGCAGCAAAAATTAGGGATTAAAGAGTGAGAGAGAGAGGGTTGGTGAAGCAGGGGAGTTAACAATGAGGGCCAGGAGTATTTCTTAGCAAAATAGTGAGGTGGTTGTGTTGGTCAAGGTTGTGGTGGCTATGGTATTTCGTAGGTTTTGTTTCCGTGGTAAACTTGCATTATCATCTATTTGTAAGGAAATTCTGTCTCTTTTGGCTTCTAAAAATGGCCATGGTTTGGTTTTGATTGGATCTTCACTTTGTTACTTAGTTAAACAGTAGAAATAATTTTGTTGTTGAAAGTTTCTTATTCAATTTGTTGACTGTTTCTCCAATTGTTTTTAGTTCACAAGACTGGAAAGCAAGGCTGAAGTTACCTCCACCAGATACACGGTTCAGAACCGAGGTATGTATGTGTATATGCCAGCTGTTGTTTCCAATGACTAGTTTTAAATCTTCTGTGGTTAAGTTTTTTTTCTGTCATTCTGCTAACCTTTTTCCTGATAAATGATGTGTATTCATGTAAAGATCTGAAAAATAAACAGTGGCTATAATTTGTTGGAGGTTTGTATGTTTAGACATGGTAGTTGATGAATCCAACTCACCTCATTGGCTTCAGAGATTTTGTCTGAGCTGTTGATGTTCCTGTTTTGTGACGATTGAAATCATTCTGCACGCTATAGTTTTCTTCATATTTGATTAATCCCTTTCTTGTCTCACTGTTTCCTTTCCAGGATGTCACAGCTACCAAAGGAAATGAATTTGAAGACTACTTTCTTAAGCGTGAGCTGCTTATGGGAATTTATGAGAAGGGATTCGAGAGGCCCTCTCCAATCCAAGAAGAGAGTATCCCAATAGCATTGACTGGAAGTGATATTCTTGCTAGAGCTAAAAATGGAACAGGGAAAACAGCTGCCTTTTGTATTCCCGCACTTGAAAAAATTGATCAAGACAACAATGTCATTCAAGGTTCTGACCTTTCCTTTTGTTTAAGTGGATATATTTACAAATTTGGTTTAGTTCTCATCGTTTTGTGAACTCTGTTAAGTATTAATGGCCAACTGTTTGTTAGCACTAAGTAGTCCTTAGCGCGACATGCAAGAAAAGAATATAGGAAGGGGGCATATATGCTGCATGGGCTAAATAACTGGATGCATAATGGGGCTACAAATTCTATTAACGGTCAGGAATACTTAAATGCTACTGTTCAACACCCAATCAATTATCTAGATGGATAATGGGAAATTCTATAATGGGCCACAGGAGATAATACTTATTACTTAGTGTCTGTGAGGGAGTTATTTCCATTGTATAAGATTTTGGGATTGTTCATCTTTATGCTCTTAAACTACCGATAATAAATTTGATTCTGTACCAGTGTTTCATACAAATCAATGGACTTCTATTTTCTGATAATCACAAAGCCCTTTTTTAGTTTTCAATGGTATATTTTTTTTACCAACTTGAAATCCCATTAATGTGTTTTAAGCTTTTAGCAGCGTTGCTTGGATTTGAATGATTAGCCCGTGGAGTTGCTCATTTAATTTGTTAGGTGCTGCTTTTTACTTGCACAGATTCAGTTGCCAAATCTGCTACTCATTGATTAACATGTTCTGATATAAATGATTGGTCACTTTGTTAGTATAGTTTACTGATTTCTCTATTTGTTCACAGTTGTTATACTCGTTCCAACTCGAGAATTGGCGCTTCAGACATCTCAAGTTTGCAAGGAACTTGGAAAGCATTTGAACATACAAGTCATGGTTACTACCGGTGGAACTAGTCTGAAGGATGATATTATGCGTTTGTATCAACCCGTGCATTTGCTTGTTGGAACTCCGGGAAGAATACTGGATCTAGCTAAAAAGGGTGTATGCATTTTGAAAGATTGTGCAGTGCTTGTGATGGATGAGGTGAGATACATTTCTTGTGTACCTGGTCAAGTTTTCACGATTCTTTGTTGATTGGATTTTTTTGAATTGTAGGTGTCATTTTTATTTGCTTGTCATTTCTTTTATGGGTAATCAGAAATAGTTGGTATAGTTTCTAAATTCACCATTAACAAAAGCTCCTACCATATGATTTAATTTTTTTTATTTTTTATAGAAAGTTGCTGTTATGTTTGTGGTCTGTTTTAGTGTGGTCAGAGCTTTAAATTTATTGTAGAAGCAAGTAGTAGATTATAATTCCTTGTTTATTTTGGATTGATTTTTTTTTTTTTGCAGGCTGATAAGCTTCTCTCACCTGAGTTTCAACCCTCAATAGAACAATTGATCCATTTTATGCCTACAACTCGTCAGATTTTGATGTTTTCTGCTACATTTCCTGTGACTGTCAAGTCTTTCAAAGATAGATATCTGAAAAAGCCCTATGTTATTAACTTGATGGATGAACTCACGTTGAAAGGGATAACTCAGTATTATGCTTTTGTTGAAGAAAGGCAGAAGGTCCACTGTTTGAATACACTTTTCTCAAAGGTTTGATCGTACCTTCTGTACTTGTGTATTTAATTATTCCTCTTTTTTTTGCAAGTCAGTTTAAGTGATCTTATTTGTATTGTTTCCAGCTTCAAATAAACCAATCAATCATATTTTGCAATTCGGTTAATCGAGTTGAGTTACTAGCCAAGAAGATCACAGAGCTTGGCTATTCCTGTTTCTATATCCATGCAAAAATGTTGCAAGATCATCGGAACAGAGTTTTCCATGACTTCCGTAACGGTGCATGCAGGAATCTCGTCTGCACTGGTATGTTTTATTTACTCCGCGACTGCTTGAACATTGTACTTACCTTTATCCAATTGTCTAGTATTGCCTTGCACGGCCTGTGGCCCTTAACGTGACAATAAATATTTACAGTTACACCATCCTTCATAAATATGAGTATGGTTGCATTATTCTCTGTCGTGATTGAAATTCTAAAATCATCAATGACCTATATATATATGTGGTGTATATTGAACCATGTTCTACTACTTGGAAGTTCTGAGAATGTGTAAATTGATCTTGCAGACTTGTTTACTAGAGGAATAGACATTCAAGCTGTGAATGTCGTCATTAACTTTGATTTCCCCAAGAACTCGGAAACCTATCTTCACAGGGTACGTTGAGATGATTTGGCCGCCATTCTCACCTCTCGGTTCCTTATTATCGTTATTATGCAGCGTATGTAATAACAATAATGCATCTATGTGGTTATTTTTTGATCCAGGTTGGTCGATCTGGAAGGTATGGACATCTTGGATTAGCTGTGAACTTGATCACCTATGAAGACCGTTTTAACTTGTGAGTACTAAAAATGGTGTATGGACTTCCTTTTCGACATAACCTCTACCTTTGTTCCTAAATTTCTTATAACTACTTGTTTAATGCCAACAGGTATAGGATTGAGCAGGAGCTAGGGACTGAAATAAAGCAAATTCCCGCGCACATTGATCAAGGTATCTATTGTCGGTAATTTGCCACCGTATGGGGAAAATGTTACTGAATAAATTCGGTTGCGGCTAGCTTTCAACCTTTTGCTGAACTTACAAGATGAAAGTCGAACAAATTCATCTTAGAATTGTTGCCTTTGAAACTTGAGTGTTTGAAGGGGTTGCACTTTGCAGGAGTTTCTTTTTGATGTTTTTCATTTTCCTAATCCCCCTGTGCTGTTTAGTGATCTAACTAAGTAATTAGCTGTCTGGTGATGTGGATTTGAAGTGGTGTCGTCTTGGAGTGATGTTTGGGTAATGGGTATGTTTTGATGTCCTAAGTTGTCATAGTTCTACTCTCAACAGGGAATTGGACAGAATTTGATTTTGAAAGCACTTTTTAGAATTCGCTGTTGCTTTTGTTTTTGTTGCTTTCATGGTATGATTTCGTCTGTCGGCTTTCTTTTATGTACATAAATTAGGCAGTGTAAAATTTTGGCTTTGAGCTAAAATGTCCTGGGCATGGAAAGAAAAACCAGGGCATAATAGACGTCGGATGGCTGCCTTCACATGAACCCTTGGCAAAAACATCGATCACAAACTCGTTGAATTCGATCTCTTGTATTTCCAACAAAGTAACAAGTTTAGCTTTTTTCAAAAAAAAAAGAAAAAGTAACAAGTTTAGCTTACTTGGTTTAAGCATGTATCAAAATCACTGTGAAAGCAACCACTCTCTGTGCCTCCTTCCTAAACTCCAAATGAAACAAGCTCAAATACTTGCATCCCCCAAATCTGTATGGTAGCCACCACTTTAGCTCAAATCCTAATTAGAGTACATATAGTACCCTCTTACCAAAAAAAAGAAGAGTACATATACTGTCATTCAAGCTCAAGATCTTCTGCATTCAAAATGTATCAGAGGCAGCTCTATTGGTGTTTCCGTTGTCCTACACCTACTTGCTTTACACCTTAGATGTAAGCCTCTATTGATCTTCATAACGGGGCTGCCAATACATGTAAATATACAACTGCATACGGTTTCCGGTCTATATTGACCATTGCGCAAGCCGCAAGACATGATACCGTCTAACGCACCGTTATAACTCATTATACTTACCTTCCTTTTCTAGCTTGTTAAGATCTAATAAAGTTATCTTCAGCAATAATATAAAATTTAATGAATATTTACATTTGTATATAACATTTATACCTTTTCTCTTCTATTGATACAAATCAAGCTTATTTAGAACATCGTAGCATATATGCAACATTCTGCATGTGTTACGAAATTAATAAGTGAATGGTAATAAGTGCCTACCATTCTATATTTTATGTTTTTGATGACGAAAATAAATTCAATAAACTAGATACGTCTAGTGTATCAAAAGACCATCCTAAATTGTAGACAGAGAGACTATCGAATTAAACAAAACAAACTAAAACAAAAATAAAAAGTATATAGACCGCATAAAACGACATATGGAAAAGTTGTTAGATAGATAAAACCGAACAAACTAATTTTAAAAAAAAGTGCCAAAAAAAGTGCTATCATTTTATTGGACAACACAATTTTTTTTTCTTTTCTTATTTTTGGATTCAATTATGATACCACTATTATTTGGCTAGCATGTGATGAACACGTGAAGTTGGACCAAGAGAAAGAAAGAATAAATTAAATATAAAAAAAAACATTGATGACAAAGTTGAAATGAAAATAGAAAAAAGGAGACAATCATGTGAAGATATATTTTCGTTGTTAGTTTGTGTTGGCTTCCTGCTGGGACAACCACTTGCAAGAGATAATGACAAGCCCCATACAAGTTGTTACAGTTTCCTTTTCATTAAACTTTTGCTCTCTTCACCATTCAATACATTTTTTATGAATATATATATATATATATATATATATATATATATATATATATATATATATATATATATATATATATATATATATATATATATATATATATATATAAGAACGTCTTTAACCCAAAAATAATTTTAAGTATCTAATCTGACATTTTATATTTATTTTACTAATAAATAAATATATAAATTTATTTTACTCAATCCCAAAACTCACCTATAATATTTTACATGTTTTTTTTTAACTCAAACTAAATGGTCATTGATTTTAATTTTAAAGGCCCATGTAGAGAAAACAAGTTCATTGATTGGATAAAAATGAAAGAACATGTCATAAACTATAAACTATCTTTCTAGATAAACTTCTCTCCAATGATTAGCTTTGGTTTTTTTCCCTTCTTGACATTTTATTTTATTTTATTTTGTATATAGAGTTGAAGAAACTCCCAGCTTCCACCCTTTCCGGGATGAAGATGTTCTAAACAAGAGCAATTGTTGTGTTTTTTCGTTTGTCGGTTTTTCGCTATTTATACGACGGTTTGTTCGTTTGCTGATTTTCGGCCTCTCGATACACTAAGTAAGTTACGGTGTAGTCGAGTATCTGACCTTCTTGATCAAATAAATAAATAACAATAGTATTTAATATCCAATTTGTTTATCCTAATATAATTACTAGTATATCCTTTGTAAGACTCAATTCTTTAATTTTATAAACTAAATATAAATAGATTATTTATCCTTTGTATATAATATGACTAATTTTATATATTTTTAAAACCTTATGCTGAAATATCATATTTTATACAAAAATCATAATCATGAATTTTCTTTTTCCAATTTTTTTTGACAAATGAAATTACCTTATTAACCTATTTTATCATATTGAACCATCTACATGAAATACCCTTTTTGTAATTAATTAATTATTTTAATAAATTTAAAAATTATTATCTTTTCTGAAATATCTAATAATACTTAAATTAATTGGTAGGTAAAAATTTAAACTTGGATACAATGTTTATAGGTAACTATTATATAAATAATGTCAAGTAACTTTTTGGGAGAATTGGGTAACTAACCCTGTATGTTAATAAATTGAATTTAGGGTTACGTTCAATGTAAGTTAGAAAAATTGAATATGGTGATATGTCTCGAATAACCAAATACCCGAAACCATCTACAAAAGTTTACATCAACTCCATTTTCAATCGGTTTAATAAATTTTACCCGAAAGCCACAAATAATTTCATCTATGGTAAGTTCATTGAATAAGCTATGTGTTCATTCCAAGATAAAATAAAATAAAAATATTTGTGTATCTTTGACTTGGAAATTGAAGGATCCTAGTAGATAATAATAGTAATAGTAAATAGCAGAAGTTGGAAAATGGGATGGAGGCCGTACTTCTCTGTGCTTTGTTCTGTCACTACAACTCTTACATTTAATGTTTTCTCTCTTTAAGAGACTATCGTGATCGGCTAATTTCATGGACAAATGGTTAGACATCTACTCATGTTTAGTATCGAGGTTAGAACCAACATAAGTTGACCTAATTCATAGGAAATCAACCATTTTTTTGTGTGTGTCGGTAAGTTTATCGTTATAGACAATTACTTTTACTGTCGAGATTTGAGAAGCAATACAAGTTGACTTAGTCGGTAAGAGTGAGAGATTGTATCATGTCGGTAAGTCGTGACAATCCGTAAGTTTATGTAGTAGCTTGTATTCTTTGTGTGCATAATTTGTGTTCTTTGTGTACATAAATAACATAATATTAAAATTGCGTGTAAGAAACTTTTGAATTGTTAGCTTGCACACGAAACATTGTTTTATAAAATCTCAATCATTTTATGTTACTTATATTGAGTAATGAGTATGTAAGTCTAACACAAAACATTGTTTTATTCATCGATTGGATAAAATATTTATAATAAAAGTAAAAAGTAAAATAATAATAAATAAGATAAAAATAAACTAACAATAAAGAGATAAACCAAAGATAAAAATAAATTAACAAATAATAATAAATAAGTCCAATGATAAATATAAACTAATAAATCAAGGATAAGTCCAAATGTACAGCCCAATATAAATAATCTAATATCCTCAAATTGGGGGTGTGATTCAATAATTCAAAGCTTGAACAATAGAAACTCAAAGAGATGAAAGGAGGACTTGATGGACATCCTCCCTTCATTATGTTGGAGTCGATATGGCGCCGATATATTGGTCATAGGACGCAAGTAGATTAGCTTCATAGGGTAAGTTTTGGGCCCTAAGATGCAGATAGATTATCATCCTAGGGTAAGTTTTAGGCCCTAGGATGCAAGTTGATTAGGCGTCCTTGGTAAGTTTTGGGCCTTTGGGCCATATAACACAGGTTGATTAGCGTTCTAGGATAAGTTTTGAGCCCTAGGACACAATTTGATTAGCGTTCTAGGATAAGTTTGGAGCCCTAGGACGCAATTTGATTAGCGTCATAGGGTAGGTATGAGCGAAAGGATGATACGAGGACTTGATGAACCTCCCTTCTTTGCTCCTTGTTTTGTTGGTAATAATAACATGTTGATAGGGAATCTTTGCTCCTTGTTTTGTTGACAATAGTAACATGCTGACAGGGATTTGAACGAAGAGATATTATGAGGACTTGATGAGTTGATGGATCTCCCTCTTTTTTTTGATGGTAGAAGTCGGTTCTAGGATGCCAGTAGGTTGGCGTGATAGCCGCCACCATCACCACCGGTTATGGCGACGCGGTTAGGGTTTCTTTAGGCGGAAGCGTGTTTAGAGATCATATGCTCTGATACCATGTAACTAGAGATTTGTGAACGGAAGACTTTTTATTCATTGATCGGACAAAATATTTATAACAAGAATAAATGGTAAGATAATAATAAATAAGATAAAAATAAACTAACAAATAAAGGGATAAACTCAAAGAATAAGATAAACTAATTAATAAAGATAAACTAACAAATAAAGGGATAAGTCCAAATATATACGACTCAGTATATGACGCAATAATCTAACATTATATAAGTCAAATGATTACTCCCAATTGATTTTAGGATGAAACTTTGTGGGCTTGTTTGCTTAAGTTCACCTGACGTGCCCTCTACGTTTCAGACCCGCTGGATATGTAAAATTAGTATGGTATGAATGATTGGTTCGTGCGAGTATCGATATCTTGTGTTTGAGTTGTGGTTAACAAATATGTTATCTCCATGTTTAGGCTCAATCCGTATAGTTAAGTGGGCCTTAAGACTTGAGTCAAACGTCAACTAGATCAGACTAGTTGCACTTGAGGGTAGTGTTGAGACGCGTGAATATATATATTCCCACATCAGACTATATATACCAATTATATGAGGTTAACATATATGTCCAAAAATTACTCCTATCGTTAATTTATTTTTAAGATATTGAATCTTGTTGCTTTGTCTGCTTAGGTTTACCTGACTGACTTGTATCGCCTCAGTGTCTTAGTCCCGCCGGTTATGTTAAATTAATACTAACTTGAGTCCTCTCCAAAGTCACCGGAATCCTTCTCACTAAGGGCCTGTGTTGGTTTGGTAAAATTAATATTTATCCTTGAAAATGGATTCGTATTATACTAGTCTAAGAAAGTGTGTCTAGTTAGTCTTTAAAAGTGGAATATCATATGTCTTTTAATACATAAAATAGTGATGACATTTTTAGTTGATTTCCATTAATTAATATCATTTTATCACTTCAATCAAACAACTCATAAATAAAATTGTGTAGATCACGATTTTCCAAAATAGAATTTCCTCAAACCCTAATATCTCTTAGTAAAAAAAAAAAAAAAAACTACATTGGAGGCAATTTCACACTTTTTTTTAATTTTATATATTTGAATAAAAGCTTGTTAATAAGAGGATGTAATGTTAAAAGGTTTTTAATACATGAAACAAGAATGATCATTTTTATTTCATTTCATCACCTTAACCGACTTCATTCCGTAACTCCAATCAAATAATCGTATATACAACTACGTAAAACACATATTTTAGTCAACAAAATTACCTCAAACCCTAATATCTCTTAGTGAAATTTTCCCTGACATTGTAGTAGGCAAGTTCACTCTTTAGATCGATTTGAATTAAAGAACTTGCTAGTTGACTAAGTAGAAGATGAAAAGTTAGCAATAATGTTTTTATTTTTTTTAACCGATTTCATTCCGTCAATGCAACCAAATAAATAAACTTGTGTAAATCATGACTTTTGTAAACAAAATTTCCTTAAACCCTAATATTGATCTTTAAAGTGGATATTAATTAAAGATCTTTTAATACATGAAGAGTGATAATCATTTTCATTTTATTTCCATTAACCGAGCTTACTCCACCACTCTAACCAAACGGTACGTACATAAAGTTACATACATCACAATTGTAAAAACAAATAAATCCTCAAACCCTAATATCTTTTTAAAGTGGAATATCAAAGGTTTTTAACGCATAAAATAGGGACAACTATTTTCATTTCATTATTCACTTAACCGAACTCCCTAAATTAAATTACCTGATTACGATTTTCATAAACAATTTTCTCAAAACTTAATATATCTTTAAAGTGGAATATATAGGTCTTTTAACACGTGAAAGAGTGATTATCATTTTCATTCTCGTTAACCAAGTTCATTCCGCCACTCCAACCAAACGACCCGTAAATGAAGTTACATAAATCACAATTTTCGTAAACAAAATTTCCTCAAACCTTAGTATATCTTAGTAAAAAAAAGAACTTCCCTAACATTGTAATAGGCAAGTTCAGACTTTAGATTTGACTAAAAAACTTGATCAAGAAGAAGATGAAATGTTGCTGTACTATGATCATAGATTCATAGCATGGGTCCATTGCGGTGGGTTATCTGTTTTCACCACTGTTTTCTTTACAAGTTTTTCCTGCTCTTCCATCTTTCATCTCATTTAATTCTTTCTATCTTCTCAGCTCATATTAAATGCGCCATTGATGCCTTTCACTTTCAAACATTTCAATGAGTGAAAATTGCACAGAGAGTAGCATTCAATTGTGATGCAATTGATGATACTGATGTATTTTAAATGTTACCCTCTTCCTATTTTCTTCCCTTTTTCTTTATTTCTTTATTTGCACTAACTTTTCATCTAATCACCCATTTTCGCTAACATTTCCACTCTTTGGTATGATATACAGCCTTCAGGGTTCACACACTGAAAATCACATGAAAAAAAACACCATTTACTGTTATTAGATTAACTGGTTCAAACATATTACCTAAACCCTAGATCAATAGTACAGTAAACCCTAGAATTCCCCTAAACCCTAGAATATGATTGAGTTTTATCAAACTGGGTTTCTGACCAATATTT